>OY730179.1:2607214-3092214 GCA_963422495.1 Polyommatus iphigenia | reverse complement strand
ATGTCTCCTTACAATGCCAGACTAGAGTCAAGCTCAACAGGGTCTTCTTTCCCCGCTGATTCTCCCAAGCCCGTTCCCTTGGCTGTGGTTTCGCTAGATAGTAGATAGGGACAAATCCCTCCACCAACCCATGGCCCTATCAACCTTTCGTGGTTATACGGGCCAAAACATGGGAATGTGCACCCTACTGTCCTGGGTCCTGCCCTTCAGGTGCACACTTCTTGATTCCCTACAAATTGTTTAATCTATTTCCATTTGTCCCTAAGTCCTTCTCCCCTTTCTGGGGCGGACAGCACAGATACGGCTTCGGTGTCTTCCGATAACGCGTACTGTTTCCACTATCTCATTTCGTCCTTATTGCCTCCGATTTATGCATTTCTTTCTTCCTGTTCTAATCTGCTTCTAATCCTGTGCCATAGTCGCGCGTAGTCCCGTAGCCTTCCGAAGTTCGCCGCCGATGAAACAAGATCGCAGTAATAGGCCGGACCCTCCCCAAAGACTTCGATACCGTCCAAGAGTTCCCTACGCGCCTCCCCGTACAGAGGGCACTCCCAGAGTGCGTGGTGTACGTCTTCTACCTCGGCTTCGCCGCAGTAGCATGACCCCACAGCGGCAAGAGTCATTCTGTGAAGTCTCCCTCTGAAACAGCCATGACCGGTAAGCAGCTGCGAAGTCTCATAGTCAGGCTCGATCCAAGTCGCCTTGGACCGGGCCAACACGTCCGGGAAGAACCGATATAACTCCCTCCCCTTGTTCGATGTGTCCCAACGCTCCTGCCATTGGGCATAAGCGGACTCAGTTTCTCTGAGTTTGGCGCCCCGAAGCTCTTCCTTGGTGATCGCGGACTGGCGCAGCACACCTAATCTGCCAGCACGGATAACCTCAAGGTCGGCCGGAAGTACCCCTGCCAAAACTGACAGGGCGTCGGTGCTCGTCGAGCGATACGCCTTGGTCAGAAGGATCAAGGCGGGTCTCTGGGTGCGCAGAAGCGCACTCCGCACAACGTGCAGGGTCGCCCGCTCAAACCAACATGCTGCAGCATACGTCACGGTAGCCACAAAAGTCCCCTGGTACAGAAGCTTTAAGGCCCTGTACCTAACCCCCCCATGAGCTAGCCGATACTCTCGACATTTTGCCAAAGCAATTTGCCGCCCTCTCTCCTATGGATACCGAGTGCCGCGCGAACGAAAGACTCGAGTCGATCTCCACTCCCAAAACAGTGGTCGACGTGACGCTCTCGACGGAGTTGCTCCCTAATCTTACGACTGGGGGTCGCTGGAATTTCCCCTTAATCGTCATGGTTGACGACTTTGTGGGAGAAAATTCCAGCCTATTACGGACACCCCATTCCGTAATGAGCCGCAATGCCTCCAAGGCTTTAGCCTCGAGGGCCGCTCGCGAGTCGCCCTCAATCAGGATCGTCACGTCGTCGGCATACGCCACTAGTTTCACCCCCCCGGGTAGGGGCAATCGAAGCAAGTCGTCCATCAGGATGTTCCAGAGCGAAGGACCCAGCACCGATCCCTGAGGACAGCCCATCGTGGCTACCTTCCACACTACCCTGCGACCGACGAACATGCCTACCCTGCGTCCGGTGAAGTAGCCCGTCAGCATCCGATAGATGTTTGGCGGACAGCCACCCCTTTTCGCTTTCAGCATGATCATCGGCCACCAGGCATTATCAAAGGCCCCAGAGATATCTAGAAAAATCGCCTGTACATATCTCGACGAGCTCCGACGAGCCGTTCCGAGGATTTCTCCCAGAGCGGACACTGTCGACCGTCCACGAGTGAAACCATGCTGGCAGTCCGACAGACCCCTTGTCATTTGCGTGGCGCACTTTAACATAACTCGTTCTAAAATCTTCCCAAAGATCGGCAACAGGGTGACGGGCCGGTAGGCTTTAGGGTCGGTAAGCGGCTTGCCATTACCTTTCGGTAAGACAATCAGTCTACCGTCCTTCCATACACGCGGAAAAATGCCCCCCTGGACACATCGCCTAAACACTTCTGTTGTCTCTCGCGGCGCGGCTGCCCAAACGTGTTTTATTATGCGAGCGGATATTCCATCGATCCCCGGTGCTGTGTTGGGGAGGTCCCTGACTATACTCGCAATCGCCTCTTCCGTGGGAGGAGGAGCATCTTCTCCTGAGGGAATTGCCGCTGCCACTAACCGCACTTGCCGGTGGTACTCCGTGTCCTTGGACACATCGTCGTCCGGACAAAGAGCATACATAAGGCTGTGCATGGCCTCGTCAGCTCCCCCAGCATAACCTTCGGCATGTTTCGTGCCATTAATTACATTGCTAGGAGGTCGAAACCTCCCGCTCGCGACACGGTACGCCTGGCCCCATGGGTCCTGGTTTCCCGATTCTGCTACGGCCTTGAAAAACTTAAGTTGCTCCTCCTTAATGGCTACCCTATACCTACGCCTAAGCTCGTTAAAGCGCTGCTTGTCAGCCTCCTCGCTCGGGTTGCTACCCTTTCGACTCGACTGCCAAGCTCTGCGCGCGCGGTAGGTTTCACGGCGAAGCCGGTCCAAGTCCGGCGTCCACCACTCATACCCCCGCTCTGTCCTCCCACCCTTGACAAACCCCAAGACGCTCTTGGCTGTGCTCGCGACCATTCTGGTATACTTCGCACATAACACCTCTGCAGGTGCGGTCCACGGGATGTTAGCAGACCTTTTTTGGATCTCGTCCTCGAAGATTCCCCATTCTACACCACGATCCCGAAACCTCATTGGCTCTTCGATCGGCTCAGCGCCAGAAGCAGTGTTCTGTTCGGCCACCACATATGTCATCAGCCTATGGTCACTGTCTATTGCGTCTTCATGCACTCTCCACCCCGTTACCAGGGTGCCTTTTGACAACGTCAGGTCGATGTTGGACGATGCGTTCGTTGATGCGAACGTGGCCGGCTGGTCTGGTGCATTGGCCAAGCGGAGTCCATATGCCAGGATAAATGCTTCCATCGATTCGCGACGGTGCGTGACGTCGTAGATAGGGACAAATCCCTCCACCAACCCATGGCCCTATCAACCTTTCGTGGTTATACGGGCCAAAACATGGGAATGTGCACCCTACTGTCCTGGGTCCTGCCCTTCAGGTGCACACTTCTTGATTCCCTACAAATTGTTTAATCTATTTCCATTTGTCCCTAAGTCCTTCTCCCCTTTCTGGGGCGGACAGCACAGATACGGCTTCGGTGTCTTCCGATAACGCGTACTGTTTCCACTATCTCATTTCGTCCTTATTGCCTCCGATTTATGCATTTCTTTCTTCCTGTTCTAATCTGCTTCTAATCCTGTGCCATAGTCGCGCGTAGTCCCGTAGCCTTCCGAAGTTCGCCGCCGATGAAACAAGATCGCAGTAATAGGCCGGACCCTCCCCAAAGACTTCGATACCGTCCAAGAGTTCCCTACGCGCCTCCCCGTACAGAGGGCACTCCCAGAGTGCGTGGTGTACGTCTTCTACCTCGGCTTCGCCGCAGTAGCATGACCCCACAGCGGCAAGAGTCATTCTGTGAAGTCTCCCTCTGAAACAGCCATGACCGGTAAGCAGCTGCGAAGTCTCATAGTCAGGCTCGATCCAAGTCGCCTTGGACCGGGCCAACACGTCCGGGAAGAACCGATATAACTCCCTCCCCTTGTTCGATGTGTCCCAACGCTCCTGCCATTGGGCATAAGCGGACTCAGTTTCTCTGAGTTTGGCGCCCCGAAGCTCTTCCTTGGTGATCGCGGACTGGCGCAGCACACCTAATCTGCCAGCACGGATAACCTCAAGGTCGGCCGGAAGTACCCCTGCCAAAACTGACAGGGCGTCGGTGCTCGTCGAGCGATACGCCTTGGTCAGAAGGATCAAGGCGGGTCTCTGGGTGCGCAGAAGCGCACTCCGCACAACGTGCAGGGTCGCCCGCTCAAACCAACATGCTGCAGCATACGTCACGGTAGCCACAAAAGTCCCCTGGTACAGAAGCTTTAAGGCCCTGTACCTAACCCCCCCATGAGCTAGCCGATACTCTCGACATTTTGCCAAAGCAATTTGCCGCCCTCTCTCCTATGGATACCGAGTGCCGCGCGAACGAAAGACTCGAGTCGATCTCCACTCCCAAAACAGTGGTCGACGTGACGCTCTCGACGGAGTTGCTCCCTAATCTTACGACTGGGGGTCGCTGGAATTTCCCCTTAATCGTCATGGTTGACGACTTTGTGGGAGAAAATTCCAGCCTATTACGGACACCCCATTCCGTAATGAGCCGCAATGCCTCCAAGGCTTTAGCCTCGAGGGCCGCTCGCGAGTCGCCCTCAATCAGGATCGTCACGTCGTCGGCATACGCCACTAGTTTCACCCCCCCGGGTAGGGGCAATCGAAGCAAGTCGTCCATCAGGATGTTCCAGAGCGAAGGACCCAGCACCGATCCCTGAGGACAGCCCATCGTGGCTACCTTCCACACTACCCTGCGACCGACGAACATGCCTACCCTGCGTCCGGTGAAGTAGCCCGTCAGCATCCGATAGATGTTTGGCGGACAGCCACCCCTTTTCGCTTTCAGCATGATCATCGGCCACCAGGCATTATCAAAGGCCCCAGAGATATCTAGAAAAATCGCCTGTACATATCTCGACGAGCTCCGACGAGCCGTTCCGAGGATTTCTCCCAGAGCGGACACTGTCGACCGTCCACGAGTGAAACCATGCTGGCAGTCCGACAGACCCCTTGTCATTTGCGTGGCGCACTTTAACATAACTCGTTCTAAAATCTTCCCAAAGATCGGCAACAGGGTGACGGGCCGGTAGGCTTTAGGGTCGGTAAGCGGCTTGCCATTACCTTTCGGTAAGACAATCAGTCTACCGTCCTTCCATACACGCGGAAAAATGCCCCCCTGGACACATCGCCTAAACACTTCTGTTGTCTCTCGCGGCGCGGCTGCCCAAACGTGTTTTATTATGCGAGCGGATATTCCATCGATCCCCGGTGCTGTGTTGGGGAGGTCCCTGACTATACTCGCAATCGCCTCTTCCGTGGGAGGAGGAGCATCTTCTCCTGAGGGAATTGCCGCTGCCACTAACCGCACTTGCCGGTGGTACTCCGTGTCCTTGGACACATCGTCGTCCGGACAAAGAGCATACATAAGGCTGTGCATGGCCTCGTCAGCTCCCCCAGCATAACCTTCGGCATGTTTCGTGCCATTAATTACATTGCTAGGAGGTCGAAACCTCCCGCTCGCGACACGGTACGCCTGGCCCCATGGGTCCTGGTTTCCCGATTCTGCTACGGCCTTGAAAAACTTAAGTTGCTCCTCCTTAATGGCTACCCTATACCTACGCCTAAGCTCGTTAAAGCGCTGCTTGTCAGCCTCCTCGCTCGGGTTGCTACCCTTTCGACTCGACTGCCAAGCTCTGCGCGCGCGGTAGGTTTCACGGCGAAGCCGGTCCAAGTCCGGCGTCCACCACTCATACCCCCGCTCTGTCCTCCCACCCTTGACAAACCCCAAGACGCTCTTGGCTGTGCTCGCGACCATTCTGGTATACTTCGCACATAACACCTCTGCAGGTGCGGTCCACGGGATGTTAGCAGACCTTTTTTGGATCTCGTCCTCGAAGATTCCCCATTCTACACCACGATCCCGAAACCTCATTGGCTCTTCGATCGGCTCAGCGCCAGAAGCAGTGTTCTGTTCGGCCACCACATATGTCATCAGCCTATGGTCACTGTCTATTGCGTCTTCATGCACTCTCCACCCCGTTACCAGGGTGCCTTTTGACAACGTCAGGTCGATGTTGGACGATGCGTTCGTTGATGCGAACGTGGCCGGCTGGTCTGGTGCATTGGCCAAGCGGAGTCCATATGCCAGGATAAATGCTTCCATCGATTCGCGACGGTGCGTGACGTCGTAGATAGGGACAAATCCCTCCACCAACCCATGGCCCTATCAACCTTTCGTGGTTATACGGGCCAAAACATGGGAATGTGCACCCTACTGTCCTGGGTCCTGCCCTTCAGGTGCACACTTCTTGATTCCCTACAAATTGTTTAATCTATTTCCATTTGTCCCTAAGTCCTTCTCCCCTTTCTGGGGCGGACAGCACAGATACGGCTTCGGTGTCTTCCGATAACGCGTACTGTTTCCACTATCTCATTTCGTCCTTATTGCCTCCGATTTATGCATTTCTTTCTTCCTGTTCTAATCTGCTTCTAATCCTGTGCCATAGTCGCGCGTAGTCCCGTAGCCTTCCGAAGTTCGCCGCCGATGAAACAAGATCGCAGTAATAGGCCGGACCCTCCCCAAAGACTTCGATACCGTCCAAGAGTTCCCTACGCGCCTCCCCGTACAGAGGGCACTCCCAGAGTGCGTGGTGTACGTCTTCTACCTCGGCTTCGCCGCAGTAGCATGACCCCACAGCGGCAAGAGTCATTCTGTGAAGTCTCCCTCTGAAACAGCCATGACCGGTAAGCAGCTGCGAAGTCTCATAGTCAGGCTCGATCCAAGTCGCCTTGGACCGGGCCAACACGTCCGGGAAGAACCGATATAACTCCCTCCCCTTGTTCGATGTGTCCCAACGCTCCTGCCATTGGGCATAAGCGGACTCAGTTTCTCTGAGTTTGGCGCCCCGAAGCTCTTCCTTGGTGATCGCGGACTGGCGCAGCACACCTAGTCTGCCAGCACGGATAACCTCAAGGTCGGCCGGAAGTACCCCTGCCAAAACTGACAGGGCGTCGGTGCTCGTCGAGCGATACGCCTTGGTCAGAAGGATCAAGGCGGGTCTCTGGGTGCGCAGAAGCGCACTCCGCACAACGTGCAGGGTCGCCCGCTCAAACCAACATGCTGCAGCATACGTCACGGTAGCCACAAAAGTCCCCTGGTACAGAAGCTTTAAGGCCCTGTACCTAACCCCCCATGAGCTAGCCGATACTCTCGACATTTTGCCAAAGCAATTTGCCGCCCTCTCTCCTATGGATACCGAGTGCCGCGCGAACGAAAGACTCGAGTCGATCTCCACTCCCAAAACCGTGGTCGACGTGACGCTCTCGACGGAGTTGCTCCCTAATCTTACGACTGGGGGTCGCTGGAATTTCCCCTTAATCGTCATGGTTGACGACTTTGTGGGAGAAAATTCCAGCCTATTACGGACACCCCATTCCGCAATGAGCCGCAATGCCTCCAAGGCTTTAGCCTCGAGGGCCGCTCGCGAGTCGCCCTCAATCAGGATCGTCACGTCGTCGGCATACGCCACAAGTTTCACCCCCCCGGGTAGGGGCAATCGAAGCAAGTCGTCCATCAGGATGTTCCAGAGCGAAGGACCCAGCACCGATCCCTGAGGACAGCCCATCGTGGCTACCTTCCACACTACCCTGCGACCGACGAACATGCCTACCCTGCGTCCGGTGAAGTAGCCCGCCAGCATCCGATAGATGTTTGGCGGACAGCCACCCCTTTTCGCTTTCAGCATGATCATCGGCCACCAGGCATTATCAAAGGCCCCAGAGATATCTAGAAAAATCGCCTGTACATATCTCGACGAGCTCCGACGAGCCGTTCCGAGGATTTCTCCCAGGGCGGACACTGTCGACCGTCCACGAGTGAAACCATGCTGGCGGTCCGACAGACCCCTTGTCATTTGCGTGGCGCACTTTAACATAACTCGTTCTAAAATCTTCCCAAAGATCGGCAACAGGGTGACGGGCCGGTAGGCTTTAGGGTCGGTAAGCGGCTTGCCGTTACCTTTCGGTAAGACAATCAGTCTACCGTCCTTCCATACACGCGGAAAAATGCCCTCCTGGACACATCGCCTAAACACTTCTGTAGTCTCTCGCGGCGCGGCTGCCCAAACGTGTTTTATTATGCGAGCGGATATTCCATCGATCCCCGGTGCTGTGTTGGGGAGGTCCCTGACTATACTCGCAATCGCCTCTTCCGTGGGAGGAGGAGCATCTTCTCCTGAGGGAATTGCCGCTGCCACTAACCGCACTTGCCGGTGGTACTCCGTGTCCTTGGACACATCGTCGTCCGGACAAAGAGCATACATAAGGCTGTGCATGGCCTCGTCAGCTCCCCCAGCATAACCTTCGGCATGTTTCGTGCCATTAATTACATTGCTAGGAGGTCGAAACCTCCCGCTCGCGACACGGTACGCCTGGCCCCATGGGTCCTGGTTTCCCGATTCTGCTACGGCCTTGAAAAACTTAAGTTGCTCCTCCTTAATGGCTACCCTATATCTACGCCTAAGCTCGTTAAAGCGCTGCTTGTCAGCCTCCTCGTTCGGGTTGCTACCCTTTCGACTCGACTGCCAAGCTCTGCGCGCGCGGTAGGTTTCACGGCGAAGCCGGTCCAAGTCCGGCGTCCACCACTCATACCCCCGCTCTGTCCTCCCACCCTTGACAAACCCCAAGACGCTCTTGGCTGTGCTCGCGACCATTCTGGTATACTTCGCACATAACACCTCTGCAGGTGCGGTCCACGGGATGTTAGCAGACCTTTTTTGGATCTCGTCCTCGAAGATTCCCCATTCTACACCACGATCCCGAAACCTCATTGGCTCTTCGATCGGCTCAGCGCCAGAAGCAGTGTTCTGTTCGGCCACCACATATGTCATCAGCCTATGGTCACTGTCTATTGCGTCTTCATGCACTCTCCACCCCGTTACCAGGGTGCCTTTTGACAACGTCAGGTCGATGTTGGACGATGCGTTCGTTGATGCGAACGTGGCCGGCTGGTCTGGTGCATTGGCCAAGCGGAGTCCATGTGCCAGGATAAATGCTTCCATCGATTCGCGACGGTGCGTGACGTCTGGTCCGCGTCCTCTGTACTGTCTCTCTTCGCAGTACCACATCGGAGAGTGCGCGTTTGAGTCAACCCCTATGATGACTTTCTTGCCCCTCAAGGAGGCAAGAACAGTGCCCAGATGTTCCAGGTGGACATCTATGTCGTCGCTGTACTGGAAGTATGCAGATACAAGATACACGCCCTCTTGGTCGTTCAGTACATGGCACACCATACAGTGTGAGTTTGACAGATGGTGTAATATGGCGCATGTTAGGTCTCTCCTACGAACGTAGATGCCCGCCTTGGCACCGTCGCTGCTCTGCAAGATGGTATTTGCCGCGCGGTGAGAAGTGGAGCCAGGGTAATGTTCCTGGACCAGAACGACGTCTAGTCCCATCTCCTCTGCAATTAGGGGAAGCTCTGTGGTGGCCGTGAGTGCCCCCGCCAAGTTAATCTGGCCGACGGTTAATCTTTTTGTGTGCGCCATTTAGTAATCAGTACTCTCCCGCATCCTTTTTTCAGCGTATTTCCGAGCAGGACACTCCGCACTCGCCGTCCTATGCTCGAGTGACGACTTTACGTGCCCGAACCTGAAGCATGTTGCACACCTCCTCTCCTCTTCCTTACAGTCTTCCTTTTTGTGCCCTGTCTTCGCGCACTGGCCACAGATAATACTTTCCGATTTACACGCCTTTTCAACGTGTCCGTAGATGTGGCACCGTCGGCAGCAGATTTCTGTAGTGAAGTCTTCCACGACTATCACCTCCCAGCCAATGTACAACTTTTTCTTCTGCACCAAGCATTTTCGTAATTCTGGGAGGCATCTTAAAACGTATGTCGTCCTACTACCGCCAATCCTGTTCTTTTTAAACGCGATTTGGCAACTGTTCTGAAGCCGCTCGAGCGGCCAGTCTTGATCCTCCCTCATGTTCTGGTCCTTGATAGCTTTAAGGATTTCCTCCAGTTTATGACTGTTCCCGTCCAGATTCCTAAGGGCAACTAGCGGTTGACGGCCTTTAAGAGGTTCAGCCTTAAGTGTCGCTGGCATTGCCGCCTTCAGCCGATCCATATCCGTTGGCGACGACGTCTGAACGAGGACGCCTGCACCAGCGATCTTTTTAACTCGCTCAATTCGTATGTCCAAAGCGGCGGGGGCTACGGAGGTCTTTAGCAGATTCTTCGTCTCTTCAGACGTCTTTACCTCACCGGCCGTAGGGAGCACCTTAATCATTGGTCCTCTGGGACCTTGCTTAACTTTATCGGCAAACGAGGGTTTGGGAGGTAACTGTCGGCTGGCGGCCTCCTCGGCTCTGCGCTTCTCCGCTTCAGCCATCTCCTTTTCCCTTTTCAATTCTTCCTCCAGTCTGGTGACCTTTACGTCACCCAGCTCGGCCACCTTGGTCTTCTCACCCACCATTATGGCTAGGTGGGAGACAATTTCCAACATCCGTGAGATCTCCTCAGACACCCGGGAGCAATCAACCTTATTTAGTCTTGACACCGGCGACCTTATAATGGAGTTTATGTGTGATGCCGCCTTGTTTGCCATTGATACCAACGACCTTGCTCCTGCCTTATCTAGGTCCTGGACGTCCTCTTCCTCCGCATCGGTGGAGCATGGAGTCCTAAAATCCGGCATCGGTGTTCCCGGCCCGGCCTCTTCCTGAGTTCCTTCCTCAAGCGACAGTGGTTGGCAGGGGCGCACCATCTTCCGTTTCTGCCGCTTCTTTGCTGCAGACAAGACTTCCTCGGGTGATAGCAGCCTCTTGGAGGCCTGCTGCTGTGTCATCCTGGGTGGAGTCCTGATGGCCTCCAACATTTCCTCGTAGTATTTTTGGGCCGCTCCTGCGGCCGCGGCTTCCAAGGCTGAATCATCCTCTGACGTCGAATAAGTCACTGGGGGGGGTGGGACAGCAGGGGGCGGCGTCCGAGCCAGTGACTGCCTAGGCATGAACGGCTGCGGAGGCGTCCGCCGAGGTGGCGGTCGACCGCCATCTTCCGGTTCGGACATGTCCGACGACGAGTCCGACGAACAATGTACCCAAATGCCTGTATCCACACAGCGAACTGTCAGATGTCAACGTCACTTGTCACACGTCAAAGTCGACGTCACTTGACAGCTGTCAGGGAGCACGTTGCGACCACGTGCTCGCACGTGGTTGCGAAGCAAACAAGGTTATTAGCGAATAAATTAACACAAATTAATAAAGTCAATAAAGTTAAACTATAATTAAAGACTAACTATATTTAACTATAACTATTAGCGTCCGGTTCGCGTATTGGTATTCCAACAAAAAATGTTTGGCACTTACCACTAACACCGCGTCCAATTCGCACACTATTCCCGAAATATCCCCCGGGAGACAGACCTCGACCGGCCAGGAATACTTACGGGTTACACACACACTAAATGCACCCACAGGAACCAAAATTGGAACACCTGGAAGCAAAATAAATTTTTAAAACAATTTATTTGCGGAGCGCACTACAAACGATGTTGACGCGTCGACGTCCAACACCGAAGTCTCGACGTCCAACACCGTAGATAGGGACAGCGGGAATCTCGTTAATCCATTCATGCGCGTCACTAATTAGATGACGAGGCATTTGGCTACCTTAAGAGAGTCATAGTTACTCCCGCCGTTTACCCGCGCTTGCTTGAATTTCTTCACGTTGACATTCAGAGCACTGGGCAGAAATCACATTGCGTCAACACCCGCGAGGGCCATCGCAATGCTTTGTTTTAATTAGACAGTCGGATTCCCCTTGTCCGTGCCAGTTCTGAGCTGACCGTTGAACGGCGGTCGTACAGAACCGCGCCGATCGAGCGCGAGACTCTCACGACACGGCCTTACGGCTAGGAAGATCCGCGGAAGGCCGGAACGCGGGTCCGGATTCCGCCCGCGCGCCCCGAAAGACGCACGAGCATCGACCAGGCCCGGCACCGGCCGCATCCGCTTCCCGTCCAAACCCGACACGCCCCGGTCCTCAGAGCCAATCCTTATTCCGAAGTTACGGATCCAATTTGCCGACTTCCCTTACCTACATTATTCTATCGACTAGAGGCTCTTCACCTTGGAGACCTGCTGCGGATATGGGTACGAACCGGCGCGACATCTCCACGTACATCCCTCACCTGAATTTTCAAGGTCCGCAGAGAGTATCCGGACACCGCCGCAAATGCGGTGCTCTTCGCGTTCCGAACCATATCTCCCTTCTATAGGATTCCATGGAACTCGAACGCTCAGGCAGAAAAGAAAACTCTTCCCGGACCCCTCGGCGGCGTCTTCAGGCCACTTTGGGTTACCCCGTCGAACACTCGTTAGAAACGAGGGAACGATTATTGAAACGGTTCCGCTGCCGGGTTCCGGAATAGGAACCGGATTCCCTTTCGCTCAAAGGGCGTTTGTTTATCATTCATAACAAAGAAAACACGCCACATCGACATAAGATCTCTCCTTGAGCTTAGGATCGACTGACTCGCGAGCAACTACTGTTCACGCGAAACCCTTCTCCACGTCAGTCCTCCAGGGCCTCGCTGGAGTATTTGCTACTACCACCAAGATCTGCACCGACGGAGGCTCCAGGCGGGCTCACGCCCAGACCCTTCTGCGCTCTCCGCCGCGCACGTCCTACTCGTTACGGCATAATGACGCATACGCGACGCACTTGCCCGTAACGGTAGTGTATAGGCAAAACGCTTCAGCGCCATCCATTTTCAGGGCTGGTTGCTTCGGCAGGTGAGTCGTTGCACACTCCTTAGCGGATTCCGACTTCCATGGCCACCGTCCTGCTGTCATGAGCGACCAACGCCTTTCATGGTGTCCCATGAGCGTTTTTTAGGCGCCTTAACACTACGTTTGGTTCATCCCACAGCGCCAGTTCTGCTTACCAAAATTGGCCCACTTGGCACCGTCATCAGATCTCCGGCTTCATAGTTCGAGTAAGCCGGAGTTCTCACCCATTTAAAGTTTGAGAATAGGTTGAGGTCGTTTCGGCCCCAATGCCTCTAATCATTCGCTTTACCGGATGGGACTGTTAACAATCGACGCCAGCTATCCTGAGGGAAACTTCGGACGGAACCAGCTACTAGATGGTTCGATTAGTCTTTCGCCCCTATACCCAGTTCCGACGATCGATTTGCACGTCAGAATCGCTACGGTCCTCCATCAGGGTTTCCCCTGACTTCGACCTGACCAGGCATAGTTCACCATCTTTCGGGTCCCAGCATCTGTGCTCATAGCGCGCCCGCATTCACTGATTGGAAACGAGACGCCTAGGGAGTGCGAGAGGTCGACCGAGACCGACGCTCCATCCTCCCTGAGCGCGCGACAAGCGCGCGCCTTCACTTTCGTTGCGCCTTTCAGTTTTGTCTTTAGAATTAAACTCAATGACTCGCACACATGCTAGACTCCTTGGTCCGTGTTTCAAGACGGGTCCTGCGAGTGCCCGAAACAGAATCATCGCAGACAGAGACGCGCACAGTCCGAGACTGCACGGCGGCGACAAACAGCAACGACCGACGTACGTCCGCACTGAGGCAGGACATCCACCGGGACGCTAGCTTGCGTCGGCCAGCCAAAATGTGTTATACTATCGGACATATTATAGCAGCTTGACCGGAGAAATACTACAGCCTCACAAAAAACCGGCGTGGAAGTGTGAATGGAACGACAGAAAGAGCAGGAGAAACCATAGACTTGATTTTGATCTAGATGTGAACAATGTTCAGTATGGGCTATAATGCTATTAATTTAAAAGACACGTATTGATTGCATAATGCAGAAATACATTGCCACATTAATTTGGTCGAACTTATGTTTTTAAATTAACATTTTTATCCAAAAAGATTTAATAAAGGGAGTATACCTGCACAACTCAGCAAGGCAATTGGTTCTATTGCAATTGTCAAAATCATGCTTTCTCCTTCTTTTGTACGGAGAAAGAGAGAGAAGGCATAACATTTCCACAGTTAAGGATGTGTTTCCAATGGAGCTGAGCTAACCTGTGTAGCGAGGAACGTGTTTTTGAGAACCAATCGAATCACTTCGTTTGCCTGATCTCGCTCAGCGCACCGATTCTATTGGTGCTTAAAATTCCTCGCAAGCAGCTGCAGTGGAAATGCAACTTAATTCGGGTGATGCGAAAACGCCTATTAAGGGGTTGTTTCACCACTTCCTGATAAGTGCCGGATAGGCTATCCACGTCTTATAAGACAGATAGACTATGGAGTAGATAAGTTGTGGATAGCCTATCACTTAGCAGGAAGTAGTGAAACATCCCCTTTGTTGCGTTTTCCCCCCACTATGTTAGACTAAGTTCTAAGTGTAATCAGTGGCACTGTATAGAAACCCTCGGTTGCAGGTGCTGATATTTCTGTCACTGGTGTCGGGGGTAATGCTGGAGGCTCCGTACCCCGCGAGCGGCTGGAGACCAGATGGACCGGCTTTCGACCCAACGAGGGGGCAACAGGTATAAGGATTTCGGCTAAGTAGTCTACGTTCTTTTAGTTAAAAGTGAGAAGTGATATTAATACTTTAGAAGCTTAGGGCCTAAACTCTAAAGTATTATCACTTTTCACATCTAGTTTCGTTATGCTAAGTACTGACATACGGTTTTGCTCGATAGTTTTACTCCAAATCGAGCAATATCCACCGTGTGGACCGCCAAAACTGACAGCTCGCTCATGCTCAAAATTCCATTGAGCCGGCTCGCTTCGAGCCGGCTCGATGGAATTTTAAAATATGTCAAAATATATGTCATTTCCTTCGATTTGGAGTAAAACTATCGAGCAAAACCGTATGTGAGTACTTAGCATACAGGGTGTAACGTGTATATGACGCGAACTTAGAGATTCGAGAATTGAACATAATGATCCCAGCTTACATTGCATGCTTATAAATGCGAAATTATGTGTCAATCTTTTGCTTATTGAGTCTTGACACCTAAACAGTAGCCTAAGCAGCTGAAACTATTTTGATAACATCTTCTAAGTAGTCTGTGTTTTGATAAGCATGAAGGTACTTTGAGTCCGGAAAACGAAGTAGGATAGGTTCAGAGCAAAATGGGTCATAGATTTATTGCGAAGCATAAAGTGATAATAAAAAAGACGGGTTGCACTCCGGGAGTGCCGGCAGAAGTGAAAACTTGATTATTAACGTTGTGCATTTTTTAACCCATTTTTTATGAAAATCGATTATTAAAAAATCGATTTTTTTAATTAATCGAAACCCTTACAATCGATTAAATTTTTAACCCATTTTTTATGAAAATCGATTTTCAAAAATCGATTTTTTTAATTAATCGAAACCCTTACAATCAATTCGAGTTCGAGTTTGAGTTCGAGTTCGAGTTCAAGTTCGACACAAAACACTACTCTCCAACCGTCTTACGGTTTTTCCAAGGTTTTTCGATCAGCACGAGAATCTGACGCGAGTTTCACAGTTTTTACCCATCCCACAAAAGTGTTCAACGCCGCTAAAGAAGTTTTCACTTCAATAAGTTAACAGATACCTAATATTTACATTTTAAACTTTCTAAGAATCTCTTTGATAGACTAACTAGATCCTAAAATTTTTCATATCAAGAGATAAAAACAAAATTTCATATACAGGCCCCTCAACAGCCCCACCCCTTCGATCCTCGCAACCCGAACAACCTGGATGGAGTGGACGTGTCAGTCCAGGGTCTGCCCACCGCTGAGCAGCAGATCTTCCAGCTGTCGCCCGTCAACGGCCAGCAGTATAGCGGACCAAGTGTCAACGCTGATGTGGCCAAGTTGAACCCACAGTTGCAGCAGGAACAGGTAAGAAGTAAATAGAGATAGACAATAATATTAATTTTAGCCATTTAAGAAGAACCCCAGGTAGGCCTACGTTCAGCAGTGGACGGTAATAGGCTGGTGATGATGATGAAGAAGTACCCCCGGGTAAAGAACTCGTCAGCTTCAAAACAAAAAACAAGCTCATAATGGCTTCACGGTTTGAATGCTACGATGCCACAGACGGACACGCACACACACATAAAGATAGACAGACAGACAGACACGTTAAATTGATAACACCCTAATAATGCCCGTAATAACTTTAAAAGATACACAATTAATGAAACACAAGTTAACGACGTTAAGTACACCTGATGATGATTTATATCGAAACTGGTCGTGTTTAAATTGTAATTTATGAATATAGTGGAAAAAGTGCACGTAATATTGTGTTTTATTTGTGTATAAAATGAATTTCCATCAAGAACCGACAGTACAATCAATAATTACAAACTTTAAAAGAGTCTAATATCATAAATTTACTTTCAGTATCAACAACAACTGCAAATAGCAAGGGAGTTTGCGAGACAGAGAGAATTAGAAGCAGCTGCTCGTCAAGCTAATCGACCAACGTATCAAGCTCCTGGAACCTTCGGACAGACTACAACAGCTAAAGCATCAAGAAATCCCGAAGAAACAACCGAACAGTTTGACCTGAATGAAGGCGAAACCCTAGACGCTTCCAGAAACCAGCCTGAGAAGGTTTCTGTGGAAATAACTAAGCAAAACATTCAGGAGTATCCAGCTGAGCTGTTCTTGAATCCACTCTCTCAATTGAATCAAGCTCAATTTGTACAGCTACAGCAGCTCGGTCAGCTTCAGAACGCTCCTGTTATTTACCAGCAAGTCCAAGCTGAACCTCAAGGTTTCGGTGGTCCAGCTCATTTGGCTGCTTTGCCCTCAGTTCTGGCTCAAAGAGAACTATTCCAGCAACAGCAACTCAGTCAAAACCCAATTGTGGTTCAGCAAGAAGCTATAGCGCAACCTGCACCCCAATACCAACTTAACCCGTATCAGCCCATCCAGCCGCAAATACCGGCTCAGCCGCAAATCCAACCCCAATACCAACCTGGTCAGCCTCAGATTCAAACTTTTCAGTACCAACCTACTCAACCGCAATTCCAGCCTGGGCAGCCGCAATTCCAGCCAGGCCAATCGCAGTTCCAGCCTGGCCAACCACAAATTCAAACTGCATTTCCAGTTCAATCCCAATTTCAACCAAACCCATATCAGCCAACCCAACCTCAATTCCCCGTCACGCCTTCAGGACAATACCAACCGCAAGTCGTATTCCAACCCCAGAGCCCGAAATTCCAACCAGCCAATCCCGATGACGTTGAAGAAATAGAGACCAACCAGCAACAGCAAACACAGTTCGCCTACCAATTCCAGCAACCGAATCAACAACCGCAAGTCTACCAACCACAGTTCTACCAGCCAAACCAACAGCCTATCATAGCTCAACCGTTAGACAACCAACTGATCCAGTTCCACCAGCAGCAGCAGCTTGAGTCCAATCAGCAAGGCCTTCAGAGTGGTTTAGATATCAACCAACAAGGCAATGATATTGAGGAGAAAGATCGCGAGAATGATGATACGACAACTGCTACAGCTGTGGCCCCCGCATTTGGTACAAGGTCAGTCGCTTTATGAATTTTAATCGATATGTGCTTTGAATTAATCGATGCATTGTTAAAGGACATAATTTATGAGGATGCAATTGGACTTGTGCGTTGAAAACCTTATTTTGGTTTTCTGCAACAATGCTGTTGCATAATTTCCTTCAATAATCAATTTTTGCATCAGCTATTTAAATTGAATCTGCTTACGAGTAGTATCTTTATGCATGAATATGAATGGTAATGCATTAAAGGATAATATCATGATTGAATGATTAGAATTGTAATGAGATCCCTTGCGATCAGCATTCTGCACTTTGAACATTGTAATAGTTGTTTTAGGTCGATGACACTATTAGATCGTCTAGCTTTGTTTTATACTTTTCCAATTTCAGATTTAGATTTTGTATGTGCGCTAAGTTTCAAATATTTTACTTAACTACACATTTTTAAGTGCTACCTTATTTATTACATACTAATATTTATAATACCTGTGTTATTTCCATGTATGTTTCACAGGACTCAACCTCGCGTGGTTGCTCAATACGGAGTACCTTCAACAGCCCAGAGACAACCCTCTCCTAGATACAGGACAACTACTGAAGCTACTCAAGAGGAAGTAAGTTTTCACTTTTTATAAAATAAGGGGGCTAGCGAGCAAACGGGTCATCTGATGGAAAGTAACTACCGTCGAACATGGAAACTCGCAACATTAGAAAAGCTGCAGGTGCGTTGCCGGCCTTGTAAGAGAGTATAACGCTCTCTTCTTGAATGTTTCGTATTGTTCCGGAAATACTGCTGGGGGGTTAGTCAAGACGAATTCGTAATCACTTCGTTATAGAATCGCCGATGAAAATGTATGAAATTGACATAAGCGTTCGTTAATATGACGTTGACGTTCAACTCGTCTTATGTCAATTCCATACATTTTGATCGGCGATTCTATAACGAAGCGATTACGAATTCGTCTTGACGTGACAGTCTTTCCGACGTGACAGTTCGTTCCAGAGTTCTACAGTGCGCGGCAGAAAGTTACGCGAAAAACGCACGGTGGAAAACTGCCACTCATCAAAATGATGAGGATGGTATATTCTTTATTCAAGGTTAGCTATCTTTGTCATGTGACTTTTCGATTGTGCCAAAGAGAAACATAAGCAGACCTTGTATTGTTTGCTGTGTATTTATGCATACGAGTACTTCCATGTTACTTCTGTTACCTCTTCACGCCCAAACCGCTGAACCGATTTTGTTGGGTAACTTTGAGTACCGAGAATGGACATAGGATACTTTTGATCCCGGAAAGATGTACGGTTCCCGTGCGATAAACGAATTTCGGCGCAGCGGAGTTGCGGACATACCATTCAGTAATATTATATTCCCTCGATCGTGGAAAAACGAGACACAATTATAGCCTTTCTAATTGTTATCGCGGTCGCATGCGACCGCTTGGGGCTCGATGGAATATAAAGAACAATCAAATATATTTTACTACCTTTCTTCCAGCCTGCCACTGAAGATGGCCCGGCGATAGCAGAAGCTACAGCAGTAGCTAATGGGAGTGGAAGAAGAAATGCTAGACTGAGGTAAGATAAAGTAGAAGTTTGAATAGCAACTAAATTAGCCCAATTAATTCATGAAGCCCCAAGCGGCCACATCCGGCCGCGATAACAATGAAAAAGCTATTGTGTCTCGTTTTGCCACGACTGATGGGTTAAGGGATATGTCAGTCAGTCAAAATACACCATACAAAGGATCCATCAAAAATAAAAAATAAAAAATAAAATAAAATAAAGTAGAAGTTTGAATAGCAGCTAAATTAGCCCAATTAAGGGATAGGTAGTCAGTCAAAATACACCATACAAAGGATCCATCTTTTTTTCGTAGTGAGACCAAATTTAGCTTCAGTATCAGACTGACAGATTTCACCAACGACTGTTAAAGTTAATGCTCGAATTAGTGTCACGTTATCTCATTCGTTTTTCATATGAATGAAAGAGAAGACATGACATTTTAACAAGCTGATAACACTAACAGACGTTGGTGAAATGTGGCATATACATCAATTTCTTTGAGTTTTTTTTTCAATTTCTTTTCAGGAGTCGCCGTCTCAGACCGGTGTTCACATTAGACAAATCTGGCCACCTCGTCCTCGCACAGAATGCCTAGATCAGAATTATTACTAATGACTATTGCCTAACAACTTCAAGCCAATCTACTATGTGTTATGATAATTTTAGTCTCACTTGTGACTTAGGGAGTATCCCTCTTACTTATGAAATAGTCAAGTCAGTTACATATTGTTAAATTTTTGTCATTGTCTGACAAGCCACATTTAACTTGTAACTCACTTAGATGTGGCTTGGTAGTGGTAATGGCTTCTAAGATGAACATTTCGTTAGTAAGATGATATTATTTAGGATCTGAAAAGCAGGAAAAATTCAAGCACTGAAAATATAACATTTGAAAATAATACACGAAAGTGTTGAGGTCTTGAATAGTTGTGGTGTCGAATTTTCATAGATAAGCCAAAAGTTTCCTTTTCAGTGTTATGAATGTTCACTGGCTTACATGGGTCTGGATCTTTATTTTATATTTTATTTCTTCCTTTTTATTTATTTTTACTTTCCCCTTAGTTTAAATACAACGGTTAATTTTGATAATATCTCACATTATTTTATTATAAATACATCTGTTATTTATGCTAAAGTACTATTTAAAAAGAAATGAAAAAGACACTTTTTTGTGTCTCCATTATAATTTAATTTAATTACATATTATGTAAGTACCTAAATATTCATCTATTATTGTTTTATTCTACCTCAAAATACTACTATTATTATGTGTACCAAAAGGATCTTGGGAACCTTCATGGTACTTACATTATATTTATGACATATATTTTATGAACCACATTTTTGGTTTCTTCAGTATTATTAATTGTATCTATTACTATGTCACCTACAGTTTGATTATTATTATTATAGTTATCGAATTTTTAAATATATCTGTGATATTTATTTATTAAATAATACATTTTGTGACTTTAAACCTTGTTTAATTTTTTTCAAAAATAAGAATCTCTATGAAACTTTTCGTTATAATCTTTTCAGAAAATTTTGAATTTGCATGATCATCTAAGTAACGCACTACCACAATTATTTTAAGCGTTTTTAATGTCTAAAAGTTTTGTAAATTTTCACAATCTTTATTACCCACAATATAATACCATAAATAACAATCAGTGCCATAAAAAATATTGGAACACCGCTTATAACGACAGCATTGGCTCTAACAAACCTTATGGACTTGACTAAAGCTCTTCTGTAACCAGGTATATTGTTATCATTACCTCTATTTTCATTATTCCGTGCTGCATCTTCATTAGCTGCTTCTGTTTTCTTTTTAAGAATGTCTAAAGGTTTTATTGTGTCCAAGTACTGCTTGAATAGTGGTTTCTTCAGCTGCTTCGCTTCGATGGTATTTTCTAGATTAATTTTCACGTCTCCAATGTTCATTTTGAATGGTAGTTTATCGATTTGATTCTGTATGTTACATTGAATGAATTCACTCAGATAATCATGTTTTGTTTTGTTTGATTTAACGTTGCTGGGTTTGTTTTCGATGTCGATTTTTGATTTGATAGAATTCAGTTTTGACTGGGTCCGTTCGGTAGCGTATTTCTCAATTTTGTCGTACGATCGTTTTATTTCACTCAGTATCTTTTCTGTCAGCGATATTTCCATTCTTTTTAACGACACATCGAAGTATATTGCTAATTTATCCCAGAGATCAGTCAACGATGAGAAACAACGCAGTTCCTCTATACATTTTTTGCCTGATTTGTCATTGTTCGGTAACGGAATTTCTGTGACACTTTTATCCATTTCAACAAAGACAGCATTCTCGTTGCTTTTAACAAGTTCATCATCTTTACTCTTTAACATTAGCGTGAGTGGATCTTCTGTTGTGATCATTTGATTATTAAGGAAAGCATGATATTTCATCTCGTCTCGGCTTGTTATTGGAATGTCAACTACAATTTTGTCTATCTTTGGATATAATGGAGCATCATCATAGTTTTCTGTACTTTTTAAGGAATTTATTGCAGTAATATTATCTACGTTATTAGTAACAACATTATCTTTATCTTTGTTTTGAGTATTATTAACAGCATTTCTTATTTCATTTGACTTTATGTTTTCAACCTTATCAATGTTGTTGTTCAAGACATACTGTTGTAAGGTAACTTTTGAAAGTGTTTTCATATTTGGGACATTGAAGTGACTGCTTTGGTTGCTATTACATGAACCTTTTAATGTGCTATCAGATTTTACAACACGAATAATCTCATTGCTCGATTCCTTGACAAAAGTGTCACTACCACTTGTAGAGTCGGATATGATTAAATTACAACTGCTTATACTATAGTCACTAGAATCATATTTTGATAGTCTATTGAGCCGAGCTATTTTTTCTAAGTCTATTATAGTGCTTGCAAGACTATCATTGTCACTTGTCAAATATCTCTGAGTGTATTTTAAAACAGTAGTTTTGTTCATATATACTTCTGTAGCATTTAATGGATTTGGTATTCCGGTAACAGCTTTTGTAATATGTAGTGAGCTTTCGGATGAATTTCTTAGCTGTATAACATCTGAGCTTGACATAACAAAGTTATTTTGATCATTACATGATGTGGTAAATTTTTTTGCAGTTGCAATAGATTCTTTTGGTAATGAATATAAATTGCTTTTAGATAATTGTTTCATCTTATGTCTGGTGTTAGATTTACTTGCTGTCTCTAAGTATTTCAAGTTATGTAATTTTCTTAAATGTTTGTTAGTCCTTCGTTTAATTTTAAATGATGCTGCATGTTGTTTACCTGCACTTATAAATTCTGGTTTATTGATCTCTTCGTTAGGTCCAGTAGAATTTTCTTTTTCTTCGACTTTGGTACCATTTTCAGAACTCGTTTTAGCTTTTATTTTACTCATGTGCAGAAATCTTATATCCTTCCTTTAAGATAGTTAAATCTCTGATCTGTAATTGCAAATGCAGAAATTAGGGCTACAAACATTTTATATCCAAAGTATTCAGGCGTCAATATTATGGTGTCCAGGTGTCGCATCTGATACAAAATAATAGGAAAAAGTATAATTTTTGTTTAAAATTTTAATAGAAAATGAAATTGTAAAACAAACATATTACAAACATAATCATTACAATGACATTATTTGTAAAATTTATCAGAACCCTAATGCTGTACGATTAATCGGTTTTTATCAGTCAACAATGGGAATATAGTAGCCGAAGGCTTAAAGGCAAATTGTCCTCTAAGATAGAGATAAACTAAGCTCATAACAATTATAAAGGGAACAATAAAGAACATCGAAAGTGTAAATCTTCTTTGGAAGTCTGTGTGAAAGCAATCGTAATATCTCTTCTTTCTCTCTTCAGGTCTGCTTTCAATGTCTGTGTTACTACTTGCTGGTGCTTTACTACTTCCAGAATTGCTAGAAGCAGCCGCTATATTCTGTACTTCACTATCCTTTATTTGAGATATAACATAGTAAATTCCTGAAGAGTACGGTGGCATACAATTACGTAGACTTTCGTCTTTCTTTAAAGAGTCACAATAAAACGCGTATAATTTACGCCCATCCGCAATGGAATCAATTGAGGATATAGATTTTTGTGTGGAAGTTTCATATGTATCGGAATATTTGTCTACAAGAGTACTATTTGCAGCGGAAGTCATATCAGTAACTCTAAGTATAGTTTCACTATCGAATAGTCTGTAGGAGGTACTTTTTCGATATACTCTATTGTGAATACTCGGAGAATCTCTTGCTGCTTTATGACGGTCTATTTTGGATGCTGTAACACTTTTCGAAAACGATGAACTTATTTGTACACTTTTGTTTTGCTTTTGATTAATTCTCTCTGATGTTGATTCTTGTGTAACGTTCCCTTTTTCTTCTGAAGTTGTTTTTTTGTAACGATCTTTATATCTTTCTCCAACAGCTGTCAAATGTGTACTGAGCATTTCTTTTGCAGTTGCAGCTAAGCTTCTTACTACTTCTTTCAACTCTCTTATTTCAGTGGCAATTTCTAAACCATTCGTTTTTGCAAAATCTCTGTTCATTTTGTTCATGTAGTGTGCATCAGGGTCGATAAAATAATTGTCACTCGCAAAAATATTTCCTTTACTAAGAGTACTATCAAGTATTGTCATGAGATTCGGAGTAGAATTCAAAATGTCTCCTTTTGTTGTGAAAAAAAGCTGCTGAGATTTATTTTTTTGTGATTTTTCTTGTAAATTATGAGATAAACTTTTATCCAGTGTATATGGATGGCCTTCGGATGCTTTATTTTCTATACGTTTTTCATCTTTACTTTCTTTTGCAGCTATTGGTAAGACATTTATTGATATATCAACCTTAACTTTGTTTATCTCTTTAATAAATGATACACAATCGAAAAAATCTTTTAAGTTTTTCATGAGATCGTCTTTTTTCATAGTAGTTTGTTTTGAGTTGTAACGAGCCGCGTATCTTTTCCTCTTAGGTCTATAGTTTGTTCTCCTATACTGTTTGTTTTGAAAAGTGTTAACTTTTTTGTTACTCATTGCCTTGGTATGCACATTTGAAACTGGTTCCTTTAATTTTGTATCTGTTTTTAAGCTACTTACTCTTTTAAGATTCAAGAAATCAATTATACTATTGATATCAAACTGTGAATCTTCTTTATAAGTAAATCTATTCAATTCTGTTTTGTTTACGGTTATAACTTTGTTTTGTTCTTGAGTTAACAAATTAGGGATATCTTCACTCCTTTTAATTTCACTTGATATAGAACTGCTATGTTTTTTCAACGTAGTGGTTTCTGCAACCTGCTTCTTTTTAATTATATTTTTTTGTTCCGACTCATTCACTTTATCATACTTTTCTCTTTTAATTTCGTTTGTGTTTTGTCTCATCAAATGTCTTGGAACACTTAAAGTAGACATGATTTTGCAATGATTATCGTTTAGTGGAAGAGTTATTACCGATGTGATAGAACTTATATGTTTGATTGTAGCATTCTTTGCGTTTCTCATAGCAGATAGGTCGTTCAAATTTGGATTTACTGATACATCTATAGCGTACGTACATGAAGAAGTATTAGATTTTATGTCCAGTCTATGTAATATTGTGTTTACTATTCTGTCAACCTTTTCTTTAGTTTCATCATTGTCGAGCAAATGTTTCTTTACCCACTGACCGACTAGATTATTCAAATTTTCAATCACTAAAGAGGTAAGATCAAAATTGATTCTTGTTTTTGGAATATCATCAATACTGTCTCCGCAGCTGTGTTCTACGCACTCATTAGCTGAAAATACTTCTGTTTCATTGTAATTTGATCTAGTATCTCTTTTAACGCTGAATTTCTCTCTATTATTCTTACAGTAGTTGCGCAATATACAGAAATCAGTTGCGATGCTCAAATCTCTCTTCAATTTTCCTTTGCTTTCGTAATAGTTGTCTTTTGGTCGTCGTTTCTTGATGATTACCACTAAACTCTCTGAGTACAACTTTGATACGCTGGAGCCAGTTCTTGACTGAGTTCTGAATGTGGTTTTAGAGTTCGTGTATATCAGTTCCTCGAAATTCTCTCTGCTTTTTACCATTGTTGTACGCTGCAAACATACCATTCTTGGTTTAGCATTTCTTTTCTATCTCAGAGTATATTTCAGAACACATTTACAGTAAGTACTTATTATGAATTGAATGTGGTTTTATGAAATTAACATCTTTAACAATAATTATTTTAGGACAGTGTTCATTCTTGTCGGCCCTCAAATTAAGGTTGGATGTAATTGTTAGTCTTTTTATTTTTTGGGACGTGTTATTTATTACAACATAATTCCTTGGAATTTATTATTGCCGTTGGGTAAGTACTAGACTGAAATGGTGCAAGATCGTTAAGGTGCTCCATCATCGGGAGCATTCGCTTGTAATGTATCATTATAGATTCGACTTTGAGCATAACATTACAATACTACCTCCCTGGCCGACGAGCATTCTCGTGTAATTTAACATTATAGATTCGACTTTGAGCATTTCATAGCTGATAGCAAGTTGACTTCACTGTCACGTAGCACTGATGTTACAAGTTGTATCAAAATATTACACATTGTATCATCACAAGGTGTGCATTGTAATGCTCGACTCTGTAACGTTACATTTAACAAGCGAATGCTCCCGGTGAGGGAGCACCTTTATAAATTTTTATCATTATAATGGCAAGTTTTTGGTGATGGAGTTTTTAAATATTAGCGAGTCCATACCTACTTGTATTTTAAATTCTTTCCCTGTATCTCTTGGAGCGCTTAACCGATTTGGATGAAATTATACTTAAATTGAGAGTGAGTACAGAGGATATTTAGGTTTCTCAGCAAGCGAAGTCACGGGCAACATCTAGCTAAGCTAAATAGTAATAAAATATACTTACAATTTAAATATGATTATTGATTACTTATAATTTCAATGTTTTCAATAAACACTTTCCGCAATTTATTGATTTAACCAAATTCTTCTGTCACTACTCACTGTCAGAATTGTCAATCTTCTGTGACAGGTTTATTCTTCGTTCTGGCCTGCATGAAGACAGTATAAAGTTATAATAATAATTATGACTTTGCACGTCACAATACTGGCAGAATGTATGGCGCTAATATTATTACTTTTAAGACCTTTATTTTATGTACCATCGAGGAAATTGATTCCTATGCATTTGATAGACCAACGTTATTTGGTCGATCATGTCAATTCAATGTTAATTGTGATCTGTCGGCTGGGTTTGACGAAACGCAACCAAACTACGTAGGTCCCCGATCTGCATAGGAATCAACTTCTCTGATAGTACATTCATGCAAATAAATAAATTTGAATTTGAATTTGAAGACTTCTAATTCGATTAATCGTGAATTAAAAAAAATCGATATCAGTTTAAAATTATATTTAAAACACTGGCCCACTTAGTAAAATTATTAATACAGCGAATAATTAAACAAGCTTTATCGTCTGGCTGTGAATGTCATATTATGAAAACAGATATTTTTAATTTTCTCCGAAAACGTTTTTCATCGGCATTTTTAAAAAGAGATTAGGTACTATTACCAAGAGCCACGTACGTGATTATCACAATTCACTTACTAAGAACACCTCCAAAAAGCCTCACATCCGATTTATATTATAAATTTATAAATGAAAATAAACTAAAAATGCGAAAGTCTGTTTGTTTATTATCTTTTTACGCCCAAATCGCTGAACCGATTTTGCTGAAATTTGGTATGGCGATACTTTTCAGTCCCGGGTAAGAAAACAGGATACTTTTTATCACGAAAAAATGTACGGTTTCGAGGCGAATTTTGGCGCAACGGAGTTGCGGGTGTCATCTAGTTTCTTATAAATCAGTTCAGCCGTTTAATCCTTCGATCGGGGATTCTTGGAAATGCTATTGTATTCTATTGTTGTCGCGATCACCGGTGCTCTTATGGGGCTTGAAGAATTAAGCGTGAAAAGGTAACTTAGGCTGGTATAAATAGTCAGTACTCAGTACTCAAGATGCATCTCGGTCTCAAGACGCGGTTCGGCTCTGTGATTGGTCCAAATTTTGACAGCCAACCAATCACAGAGCCTGAACCGTGTCTTGAGACCGAGATGCATCTTGAGTACTGACCAAAAATACGGGCCTTACAGACAGAGATACTGTCGAATTTATAATATTATCAAATTCATTTACTACAAACACTTCCAAAAACCCTCACATATATTCAAATATGGCTACCAGGTATGAACGAATATAAACTCATCAAAATTCATAGACCTGCAGTATTAGCTTGAACTTCCGCTCAATTTTAGCCGCGTATGCTCGAAATGGAAAATTTTAAGCTGCCTCTTTGAATAAAGGTCAGTTTACAACAACAGCACAACGCAGCTTCGAAAATGGAACCCAATGTAAATAAAGTCAAATTTCGTATTTCTAGTTTCGGTGCCTTTGATTAAAGGCACACTGCAGAGTGCAGGTGCAGCCAAAATTGGAACTCCTTTAAATGTTGGTGCAGTGTCGCGTTTCTTTTCAGTGTGGGCTGACCCTAATAGAACCTTAGTAGTTTATGCAGATATTATGTGGTAGCGTCTAGGTGTTCGCAAAAAAACCCAGCTGCAACCGCACATTTTATACGTTGTTATTGCTAACACTAAGGGTCAATTCAGACCGCAACGCGACGAGGCGAGGCGAGGCGAGGCGCGGCATAAATTTGTATCGATATGACAGATTTCAATGGCGTGAGACGTCTTGCGAATCTGTCAAATCCATATAAAGAAGACTGGTCACGGACCATACAAAATTTACCCATGGCCGACACGAAAGAAACGTATCCCATTGTTTTCGTTATATTATGGGCATCCAAGATATGTAATTTTTATATTCAATATCAGTGGCTAACATGTTATTTTATTGCTTTCTTTTTTCTTCAGGCGCAGTATGAAAAGTGCAAATATTAAGCAATTTTATTCAATATTATAGGCTAACATGTAATTAATGCACTTATTAGATGTAAAATGCAATCACATGTTTCTTCAAAACATTTTTTTTGATTACTAACAACATTTGTATCTGTGAAAAATCTTGAAAGTGGTAGCTAACAGAGATAGAAAGGATTTCATACTTTGATTTGATGGTCTTAAAATATGGATTGTTCTATTTGTTGGACAATTTACTCTAAAATTATATAACTGTTAACCTACCAATATACAAAAAATCTGCTTATTAGGGTTCCGTTTGAGGGTTCTGTAATCAACAAAACTTGGTTGACTACGGTACCCTAAAACGGAACCCTAACCATCTGTTTTGTATATTGTTAAGTTAATAGTTATATAATTTAAGAGTAACATCAAATCAAAGTATGAAATCCTTTCTATCTCTGTTAGCTACCACTTTCAAGATTTTTCGCAAATACAAAATATGTTGTTTGTCATAATATCAAAATGAAGCAACTCACAAAAAATTAGCTTGCTAGTATAAAAAAAAAATGTTCTAGGGCTCCCTGAGTATTACACTTATGTAATGTCAATCCCACCATTGATGGAAGATATTCTATTAATGAATATTACCGTACATGTTATCATGGAAAGCTAACATTAGGAAGTTGTGCACACGTGATAAGTGTTATTATTATAGCCTAGGGTGGGCTAGACATCTCGTTTTCACGTTCATTAGCTAAAGAAAAACTCATGTAGGTATCTATAGGTTCATCTCGCCCTCGGTGTTATAATTATCACGCGTGATAAAATATAACATGCTGCAGAGACAGGACGTTTCTAATTGTTTGAAACATACTAGTAGAAGGTAGTGAAAAAAAACCTTTGTTTTTAATTGTAACTACCTAGGTAAACAAAATAATATTTATTATGGTTTTGTGTTTTTCTTTAGACACGGTATAAAAATAATATATTTCTAAGTGTTAGCCACAGATATTGAATATAATTCCATGCAAATAATGATTCTTATTCTTCGTATTAACACTTTTCATACTGCGCCTGAAGAAAAAAAGAAAGCAATAAAATAACATGTTAGCCACTGATTTTGAATATAAGAATTACATATCTTGGATACCCATAATATAACGAAAAAAATGGGATATGTCTCTTTTGTGTCGGGCCTGGGTCACAAATGACCCGTCGCCTTTAGAAATGCATCTACGCGTCGCGTTACGGTCTGAATCAACCCTTAGTTTACCCTAATGGCCGGTTTACACGTATTAAGTAGATATGTAGTAACTAAATTCTAATTGTCATCTAGTTTAGTACTTACTAAATTTTAACTTGCTACTTGCTACTAAATTTTGTGTTTACATGCAATTAAGTTAAAATTTAGTTACTTAACTACTTATCTACTTAATACGTGTAAGCCAGCCTTAAAGGCTAAACTTCTAAAGTATTATCACTCTGCTTTGACGCTGATTGTATTAATTGCACAATGTACATGTGTTTGTGTGAGTCGGTAAAGATATTATTACAATATACTTACACAAGTATACACTACACATACATATATAGTATATACCTATGTATATAACAGAACATAATTAATTAACGTTTGACGGATTACTAGCTAACTAGTTGTCAATTGATAACGGGCACTTAATTTAATTAATGCTCAAGACGTAAATAATTTAGTAAGATCAGAGTAAGTGAAGATCAACTGTGTTTATGTTGGAGGGTTTTGTACCTACTTGTCATTGATCTCTCAGATAGTCTGATTAACAAGTGCCATTTTCCTCAAAACCTGATCTAATGCACCGAAAATTATGATTTTGGTCTCATTCGATTCGGAATACCATCTAGAACATTCTATCAAAATTCCAAGAGCGGCTGAAAAAAAATGCAAAAGTTATAAACAATTAAGTAAACATAAAAAGAAGGGTTCAGTTTTCTTTTTATATTTCGAAAACTATTTGAGTTAATCAAAGTTTAAAAATAGATCCATATAGAGCAGGAAATTTCCTAAAAAAATTCCTAGATCTTGGAACCTTATCAACAATCCTTATAACTTTGATTGAGCGTCGAAAGTAACGGTAAAAACGCGTAGTTCGGGTCTCGCGTGAATTGCCGCAATCTGCCACGTGAACTAAAAAATATATTTTAACTGATTAAATATTAATATAAAGAAATAAAAAAATTCAGGTACCAAGAAGACATATCAATAAACAATAATCCGCCAACAAAAATAAATTATCACAATTTGTTTAATTATTATGCTTTTATTCATTTGTTAATAGTCACCATTTTAATCTATACATGTAATAAATCTGTAGAAATGACAATTCTGTACATTAAAGATATTCAAAAAATAATAAGCGGAGGTTGTCACAACATCGCTATAGAAGCCGAAAAGTTAGTTAGTTTTTTTGTCTGTCTGTCTGTCTGTCTGTCTATCTGTCTGTCTGTCTGTCTGTATGTTTGTTCCAGCATCACACGAAAACTATTGATCCGATTTGAATGCGGTTTTCGCATACATATTTGTCTTCTTCCAACTTAACATCTGGTGTATAAAAATGTCCCCCCCCACCCCTCTAAGGGGATGAAAGAGGGGGTCAGATTTTGTTTCAAACTTTTGCTTTAACACGAAAACTATTGATCCGATTTGTATACGGTTTTCGCAGATATATTTGTCTTCTTACAACTCAACATCTGGCGTATAAAAAGTACCCCCCACCCCCCGCCCACTCCTCTAAGGGGGGTCAGATTTTGTATCAAACTTTTTTATTTAATGGAATTACTTCATATTATTAACTGTGTTTACCAACTTAACATCTGGTGTATAAAATTTTTCCCCCCACCCCTCTTAGGGGACAAAAGAGGGGGTAAGATTTTGTATCAACTGATGAAGTAGAAATACTTTAAATGGCAAAACAACGTTTGCCGGGACAGCTAGTGTTAACATAAAAACGCTGATTATTTCAAAACAAGAAATCTAGAAATTTTTATTTTTCTTTTGAGCTAATCTTAAAAGGTCTTAGAAGAGATATCCGTTGGAAAAATTCAACAATTTTGATTTTTCACTTTTTTATGAACAATCAAAGGCATTCATGAAATTTTCATATAAATATAGCAATTAGGGGTTTTTCATCAATAAAAATGATTATTTTTCCGACCCAAATATCGACCAATAGAATTGCACCATTCGACGTCACGTGGTACAACCTACATGGTATTATACTGATAATTTTTTGAAAATTTTCTCTGGTCGTTGCTATATATAAAAAACAAAACATGATCCAGTCAAATTAACCACACGTCAAACTGACAGGTTGAATTCAATTGTGAAAATTGGAGATTTTGCATGAAAATGAGTCGATTTGGAGTTTGTTCTCTGTCCACCATCGATAAAAAAGTCAAAGGAAATGTTCCCATTAATACGGAGAAGGCAAAAAAAAACAGTTTGGAACCAATTTACTACTTTTTGTACTGAGAGGGAATACACATTGAGTGCTGAAACGAGTGAAGCGCAATTGGCAAACCATTATGAAAGATTACGCTTACAATATGAAGAAAATGGATGGAGAAGACTATAAGGAAGGTACAAATTCTTATTTGTTAACTGTAAAAATAATCCCCCGAATACCACACGAGCTTCAAAATTATCTGGCATTTCCCTCAAGGTTCCCTGCAAACAAATAAAGTCGTCAAGTTTTTCAGTCCTGAAAAACTTGAATCCTTCATTTGTTTGCAACGAACCTATCGGGAAATAACCGATAATTTTGAAGCTCTTGTGGTATTATAAGTGATTATTTAAATTTTATTTGCTACAAATAAAAAAATATATATTGTTATCTGGCTTCTAACAATAACAAAACAAAATAGGAACAATAATTGGATATAAAAGTACCGTAATTGCTTTATTTACATGAATAATTTTGGAATGACTTTGAATGTTAATAAAAAAGTGAAAAATAAAAAATATTTTTTTTTCAACGGGAATCTCTTATAAGGCCTTTTAAGATTAGCTTAAAAGAATAATAAAAAAATCTGGATTTCTTGTTTTGAAATAATCAGCGTTTTTATGTTAACATTAAAATGGTGACTATTAACAAATGAACAAAAGCATAATAATTAAACAAATTGTGATAATTTATTTTTGTTAACCGATTATTGTTTATTCATATGTCTGCTTAGTACCCAAATTTTTTTATTCCTTAATATTTATATTTAACCACTTAAAATATTTTTTTAAACCCGAACCACGCGGTTTTACCGTTACTTTCGCCGCTCAATTAAAGCTATAAGGATTATTGGTAAGATTCCAGGATCTAAGATTTTTTTTAGGAAATTTCCTGTTCTTTAAGGATCTATTTTCGAATTTTGATTATCTCAAATAGTTTTCGAAATATTAAAAGAAAGCCAAACCCTTCTTTTTATGTTTACTTAATTGTTTATAACTTTTGCATTTTTTTTCAGCCCCTCTTGGAATTTTGATAGAATGTTTTAGATGATATTCTGAATCGAATGAGACCACAATCATAATTTTCGGTGCATGAGATCAGGTTTTTACAAAAATGGCACTTGTTAACCAGAGTAAGAGGCAAGCAACAAGACATGAAACGAGGTGTAATAAAAAATAAAGGGCTGCACTCCGGGAGTACTGACGAATTGAACAAACTTAATTTAACCTATCAAGCCCCATAAGAGCACCGGTGATCGCGACAACAAGAGAATAACAATAGATTTCCAAGAATCCGCGATCGAAGGTTTAAAACAACATTTAAAACCAATGAGGCTTGTGTAATGCTGCGATAGAGAAAAACTACGATAACATGGCGCGCCCCTCCAAAATTCAAAACGTTTGAAGTGCGTAGTCTTGCGCGGTCGGCTAGTTATGATTAGTTGACCAACAAATCTTGGTAATAAGTGACATTAAGTGAAATATTACGAGTAGTTGCTGGTTGATTGGTTGAATACTTACTACATAGTAAACTCTTTCATAAGGATGTGACTACACACATTGAAACAGTAATTTGGAGGGGGCGCCATGTTATCGTAGTTTATCTCTACAGTCCTATTCACAGATGTGGTTATATTAATTCGGTCGCCGCCCGCGCTCAAAGCCCACGGGCCGCGATAAAGTCTCCTCTACACAGAACTAATACTTAATCTTTGCGCCATCTTAGGAACGAGCAGGATACAGAGCTTACCGGGTAAACCATGTTTGGTTCTAATCTTTGGTTTCGGATTATTCCGGCTTGGTTGTATTAGCCGGATTATGTTATATAATATCATTTATTTACTGAACCGTATTATGTAATAGATGAAATGTCGAAATTGGTCGCGGGAACCGCACATTTTTCCGGGACGAAATCGTCCAGATACACCGATTTTAGTTTCAGATATCCATACTAATATTACAAATGCGCAAGTGTGTCTGTCTGTCCGTCTGTTACCCTACTGTGTAAGTTTTATCCCGAAAAAATGTACGGTTCCCGCGCGATAAACGACTTTTGGCGCGACGGAGCTGCGGGCGTCATTTAACAATATATATTCAGTAGTTTTTGCATTACATCTAAGCTTAACTATTCTTATTTTCACGCAACGTTTTCTGAAAATTGACCAACGTACATTAAATCTGTCGTGGAAAAGTTATTTCTAAATCGTACCGTTTTATGCAAAACTCGTTTAAGGAGTATTTCAAAAGGGAGAATTTTATATTTTCGGTGCGACTCCATCCTAATCAGCTTAGTTTAAGCTGAAATATAAAACCGGACAAGCGCGAGTCGAGTCTTATAAAGTGAGGTTTCGTAAAACATAACTAATTTTGAACTAAAAAAGTATTAACCTATCAACCCCTATAATATAAACACCGGCGACCGCGACAACAATAGAATAACAATAGATTTCCAAGAATTCGCGATCGAAGTATTAAATAATTCTTAGCCGGCCCCTAGGGCCTAGAGTCTAGAACTCTAGATTCTACTAGACTCTAGACCAGTGGTCCCCAACCTTTTTTTCATGCGGGCCACAAACATGTTTTGGTATTGGTGTCGCGGGCCGCAACAAAAATTTTTACGGTTAAAAATAATATTCTTCAAAATTAACGATTTAAAAGTGGAAAAAACGTAAAGTAGACGTAAAGTCTACGTGATAGTCTCACGGAGACTACGTTATTTTGCCGGTGGGCGTCAATTTCAAAATTTTTTAACATCACGCGGGCCACAAATAAAGTCCCGCGGCCCGCGGGCTGCAGGTTTAGGATAGCGGCTCTAGACTATCAATAATTATTGTATTGTGCAATATCACGCTTCAATTTTATTGAGCAGTTTATTTGACAATTAGATTAAAGGCGCGCGATGTTCAATATAATATTACGCTTAGGTTGGGTTGCACCAACTTACTTTAACTATAACTGTAACTTTAACTATAACTTTAACTATAACCACAGTGCAAAATGTCAAATCTTTGGTTAAAGTTAAATATGGCGTCCAAGGACGCCATATATTTTAACCTCCGCTCATACGTATATCTAAATTTTTCGTGAAAATTTACTGTTTTACAGTGATAAGTATATTTTTAACCGACTTCCAAAAAGGAGGAGGTTATATGTTCGTCTGTTTATATATTTTTTTTGTATGTTCAACCATAACTTCGCCGTTTCTGGACCGATTTTCATGATTCTTTTGTTGTTGTACAGGGTTGAATCCGAGGTTGGTACCATGTTCACAAAAGTGGTGATCTGATGATGGGATCCATGAGGAATCGAGGGGACTCCTTGAAATTTATATGGGAACATATGGTGATTTCGATTTTTTCTAAGTATTTCAGGCATATACTACCAAAAAGTAAGATTTTGCACCAGGATATATCCTGGTTCTGAAGGTACCCAACAGAACTTTTGAATCCTTATAGATACAAGTTTGAAGATTTTGGCTTTATTTAAACTACTCCAAGCAAATCCATCATACATTATTTGTCCTGAACAAAGGCTAAATTTTATTTTGGAAAAAATAGGGTTTCGTAAGTTATTTGGGTTTTTCGGACGCCAGGTGAAAAAATCAACCAGAAAAGTAACTTATTTTGCGTACGCTGCCGAAACTATAAAAGATAGAACCATAAAATGTTCTAAGTATTGTAGATCTTATAAATATCTACAAAAAAGTCCGCGACACACTATACTTATCTATCTATGTCGAGTGAGGCACAATAACCATTTTTTTATTTAAAAATCTTGAATTTTTTTGGACAACATTTAAACGCGTTTATTTTACTTATGCCATTAATCCTTATCAAAATAAATTATTTCATCACTAAGTACAGTTTATGTAGATAAAATTTGGTCTTTGAATGATTAAAATTGGAAGTTTGGTTTTGAAATTATGGCGAAATTAAAATATTACGATAGTGGGCGTCACCAAGCGGGATGCGCTTGCGGATAATGACTGCGTCCGCGTCGTCGACATTCACGCGGGCAGAGCCGCAGGCGACCGCTAGTAATATGTACAACTCTAAGACAACAAGCTATATAATATTATTGCCTTGTCGTCTCATATTATGTAACTAAAAAGGGTAAAATTATTATTTTTTAACAAAAAATTAAAACCGACTTCCAAGGTAAAAACAAAAGTAATAAGTACTTAATCTTAATCTAAAAAGAATCAAATAATTCTTATTCCTTATTATAGTGGCGTCTTCAGACTTCGCCTAAACCTCAACTATTTCTGTACTCAATCTTCATGCTTTTGAAGTCGGTACCAGCTCACCTTAGCGTAATTGCTATGTCAAGGATCTCAGAACTTTTCCGGGCTGGTACCGACTTCAAAAGTACGAAGATTGAGTACAGAAAATATAGTTGAGGTTTAGGCGAAGTCTGAAGACGCCACTATAATAAGGAATAAGAATTATTTGATTCTTTTTAGATTTAGATTAAGTATTACTTTTGTTTTTACCTTGGAAGTCGGTTTTAATTTTTTGTTAAAAAATAATAATTTCTGTCTATTTTTACGGATAATTCAATTTTTATACCCTCAATCCTGTTACCTGTAGCTTCAATAAAAAAATAAACGCAACAGACATCTGTCAATTTCTCCGGTTAAAGATAAGGTTGAATTTAAAGCTAAAGGACGCCATATTTAACTATAACCATAACTTTAGCCTTATATTTAAATTTAACCACGCCTCTGGTGCAACCCACCCTAAGTCAATAATATTAGGTGCGCAATACGTGATATTTTTTTTTCTGTTCTCAATCTTCATAATTTTTAAGTCGGTACCAGTCCCATAAATTGCATATATTCTGGCATAGAGCTCACGATTAAGTTTAAGGGCGTTCCCTCCGGAGATTCCGTAATTGACCGTATTTAAAGCCTTATAAACTCATAATCTGAAAGCTACAAAGTTAAAAATACAGCAATAATCTTCAGTATATCAACATTCCTTTCCCCGTTTTAAATTTTATATTTTTGTTTATTATACTCATGATATCAGCTTCCAAATTAGTGTCAATTTATTAAAATTCAAGCATACATTTAGCATCTCCTTAGCATTTACAAGTTACTTTTATTTGAAACTCACGCCAATAGATCGACAATATCATAAACTACATATTCCCCGTTTTAAATTTTTTTAGGACAATTTTGAACTAAGTTAAGTAAAAATAATAGGGTTTTGGCGCGATCTCGGCAACGCGGCAAATGTATGGCCAAGGTCGTTTGCTCGGGGGATGGCCTTAAACTGGCATCGCGAACAGAAATATTCAGTACAAAATAAGATTTTTTTAATACTTTTTAGTACATTTAACAATATTTTCGTCTTTATCTTGGAAGTCAGTTTAAATTTCTTGTTAAAAATAATAATGATTAACAAATAAAAAAAAGGTCTCTAACTCAGTTAAAAAGCGAGCATGCAATTTAAAATAGATATAACTATTTGTGTTATATTTTAAATTGCATGAAATTGTTGACGACCTCTGTGGCTCAATGGGTAGAGTGTGTGGCAACTGGCAGCTCAAGCCGGGGGTCGCGGGTTCGAAACCCGGAACACGAACGATTAACGGAACAAAAGTTTTCAATGTTCCTGGGTCATGGATGTGTAATAAATGTGACGTTATCACCGTGAAGGGACCTTATTGTCGGTATTGAGTTATTAGTATCCCCATAATCTACATTTAATAGGCTATCGAACCATGTAAATAGCATGCGTGTAGGTCTGGAAAATATTAAAAAAAAAATATTTAAACTCGAAAGTCGTAAAAGGTGATATTGAGAAAATCGCATTCAAACTTCGACACCCAAAAAAAGTATGTTATTGTAGGAAGTTACATAGGTATCATGTTTTTTGAGAAGTACGTTAAATGGCCTTTTAGAATTTAACTTCAATTATATAATTTTATAACTCTATTCCTGTTGTTTACCACGCCAAAGTGCATGATGTAATGAAAATGCCCAAGATGGATTTTACTAAATCTATACTAATATTATAAATGCGAAAGTATCTCTGTCTGTCTGTCTGTTTGTCTGTCTGTCTCGCTTTCACGCCAAAACTACTAAACCGAGTGTAATGAAATTTTGTACACAGATAGTCTAAGGCCTGAGAAAGGATATAGGCTACTTTTTAACTGGAAAAAATAGTTGTAAGGGGGTGAAAATGCGTAAATTTGTTCAAATTATGTTAGTTCCAAAAATTCATAATAGATGGCGCCTCGCCGTCTGCTACATCGCGATGACGCTTGCACAAATGTCTTTCTATAAGAGGTGGTATCATCTCACATCAAATTTCCGATTTTTTCGATTGTTATTTCTTTGTTACGTTATTAAATAATTCAGTACTTTTATCTATGCAGTGAGTAGTGACGTAACCTTAAATCTATCTGACACATATTTTACATTATCTATGAATAGGACTTTGATAAATGTTACCATAGCATGGTTGTTATTTCACTTTGTAAATATTATTGAGAATAAAACTACATGAATTAACATTGCATATTTTAATATCCAACAACTGGCGACGATGTCGACAGCAGAATTGAAGAAATGGAGAAAAATACGCGCTACTACACGCGCACAACTTACAAAACTAGAAAATTACGTAAACTCGAACGAAACTCTAACTCACGCGGAAACACAAACAAGACTGCAGTCCCTACAAGAAAATCTACAGTCATTCAAAGAAGTACAACTAAAAATAGAATCGGAAATTGCTGATGACGAATTTGATAACGAAATAGAAATCAGGTACGAAATTGAAGAAAAATTTACACTATTGAAAACCAAATTGCTAAATATGCCTAATCAAAGTGAACAAACCCTTACATCAACACAAGCGATGGGTATTTGGAACTATTTCACGTCGCCTGGGCCAACTTCACTATGAGGTCCGAACCGATGCAGGGACAGTCTGGCGCCGGCATCTAGAGCAGCTCTTGCCTGCGCCAGGCATTCATCAGGAATAGCGGCGGAGGACTGACACATATTTTACATTATCTATGAATAGGACTTTGATAGATGTTACCATAGCAGCATGGTTGTTATTTCACTTTGTAAATATTATTGAGAATAAAACTACATGAATTAACATTGCATATTTTAATATCCAACACTATCAATGATAAATACTAAATACTAAATAGTTTATGGGTAAAGTTGTGTAATTGGGGCAATGATATTGTATGTTACTAACGTAACTAGATTGGCAGTTTACGACAGCAACGCGTCACCACTTTGAAGATGCCTGCAGGCATATCTGCCATACATAATGACATAATAACATTATGAAGTGACATTGTCTTTTGGGCTATCAAGTGGTTACGCATTTCTGAGAATCGTTTGTAAGACGTTGCCACTCTAGTATTTTAGAAACTCATTGAATTGGGGGGCTAAGTATACTTTATTTGGCATAGATAAAGTTTAATTTTAAAAAATGAAATAATTTATGTGCACACTGCACAGCTGTTTTTGGGTGTTTTGATTTAATGGGTACTAGGGTTTTTTTATAATTTGACACCAATTTTGTTGACATCGCGCGCTATAAACTGAAGTCCACGCGGACGTAGTCGCGGGCAACAGCTAGTATTTCATATATAGTATGTTTTCTATTGGATTTTATAAAAGAATAATATAAAGCGGATAATTTTTTACATTGTTTATTGTATTAAAAAAAAATTGAGCAAATAAACATTGTGCTTCTACTAATCTTATTCATCAGTCAAAATCAACAAAAATATATATTTACTACACTTAAACATAGTCAAATGAGATCAAATATATAAACTTCTATTTAGAAAGTAACTTTTTTCTGTCTTAAAATTCAAGGTAAAGTTTAGTAAAAAGCTGGTACAAACACTTAACACTTTTCAAAAGGGACCTTATTGTCGGTGATTAAAAGTTTAGTGATATCACATAAAAATAATTATATACATTTTTATTAACATTGAAGTTATTATTTTTTAAATAACTTTAATTATCCTTTAGTAATAAGACGTTTACCTGAAACATGTAATTTCTCATAGTACCATAGAAGTATTCATAAATATTAAAAGGGACCTTAATGTCGGTCGTTACATTTTTAGTAATAAAGTTAAAAGAAGATACAAAAATACTATTAATTTCGTAGTTGTAACATTATTTTTTATTTTTATTTTATTTATTTAAATATTTATTTAATTATATTTTTTATTATTTAATTATATTTCTGAGATTTCTTTATAAAAATAAAGGAACCATAGACTTGGTACGATTTTGTCTAGATTTAATTACTTTTTAGGGTTCCGTAGTCAACAAGGAACCCTTATTAGAGATAAACAAGCAGCTCCATCGAGATTCGAGACTTGGCTAGTTTTTTTACAGAATGTTTTTGGTGGGATTTCACATCTTTTTTTAGAAACGTGGGTAGTGGGTTTCATCATATCGCTCGTGTAGGATTGCGCGCTCGTGTAAACGTCACCATCAGCATCACACGTGTTACATTCATCAAGCCCCGAGCGACCAGATCCGGCCGCGATAACAATGAAAAAGCTATTGTGTCTCGTTTTGCCACGATTGATGGGTTAAACATACGCCTCCGTGGTCTAGTGGTTTAATCCGTGGCTCTTGACCCGGGTCGTGAGTTCAATTCCCGCGTTGGAAACGTATTATTTCCAAGTTTGGTTAGGACAATGCAGGCTGATCATCTGATTGACAAGTAAGATGATCCATGCGTCGGATGGGCATGTAAAAAGTCGGCCCTGCGCCTGATCTCTCGCCAGTCGTGTCGGTCTTTCGTCCCACTGGGTTATGCGAGTAAAGATCACGCCATGAACAATCACCTTATGAGAATAGAGATTGCTCTTGTGTACTGCGCACACACTTGGGCACTATAAAATTACTCCTGCGTAACTGGCCTGGTTTCAATGAAACCAGCCATCGTCACCGAAATCGGTGTGAGATAATATTATTATTATCACACGTGTACACATACATGCATTTCGTCTTAATATGTTCAGCAACGTACGGTATGCAACTATTGCAGATCTGAGGGGGTATCACCATAATATTATCTCTAATACAGCTGAGACCAGCTGAGGGTTCTTCATCAGATACTTCAGACCTTTGATTTTTTACATCAAATTAAGCGGCCCACCAAGTTGAATATTTTTTTGTTAAGGTGGCATGTCGATTTCTAATAGTTTGTTTGGGCTCTTGGGTTTTCTAATCAGGGTCACCAGGTACTCCAGATCTCCGATTATCTTAGTTTTTACGGTTGCGTACCCAAAGGGTAAAAACTGTCTCTCCGTCTGTCTGTCTCCAGGCTGTATCTCAAGAACCGCTATAGCTAGACTTCTAAAATTTCTACAGATTGTGTATTTTTGGTGCCGTTATAACAACAAAAATAGTAAAAATAAAATTAATATTTAAAGGGGGCTCCCATACAAAAAACCTTTTTTTGGCCTTTTTTGCTCGAAATCGATAATGGCAACAGGTAGGACTTGAAATTTTCACAAAATCCTCAATTATATGTTTACGTTAATTATTAAATTAAATTGAAATTAAAATTTAAGGGGGGGCTCCCATACAAAAAACCTTATTTCGAGTCCGACTCGCACTTGGCCAATTTTTATATTTTTCCCTATATGTGGCCATTAAACCCTAACTCTGTGCCAAATTTCAGCTCTCTGAGTTTATGGGAAATATTGTTTTATTTTGATGATCTTGAGTGAGTGAGTGAGTGAGTGAGTGAGTATTATAAATGAGAAACTTTGCTTTAGCTTAACTTCGGAACTTAATGACCTGTAGAGGTTCTCAAATAGGGGCCTAAAATGCGGCGAAATGTTTCCTGTAAATGATAGTACGGCAGTGTTTGCTTCGCGCTCTACTTGGCGGGGGCACTGCCGTGCCCCCAGATATTCTAATCAATATTACCGATTTTCAGCTTGGTGCAAATTACTAGTAGTATAACAGTACATACCGTGCCGACAGAAAGCCGCAATCGACTCTCGACTGCAGCACCGACAATAAGGTCCCTTTTTTACTAAACTTTAAGATATATTTTAACCTATAAAAAATCGTCTTTAAAACCTGCGTCTTTGTCATATCAAAATTTAGAGTCTGTTTATTAATATGGAGCAAAAAAAGAAAAAAAGATTTTTTTCGACACTTTACTTTAAAGGCGATTATCTTGGAAACTAGAACCGACAACAAGGTCCCTTTTCCCAGATAACGTCACAAATATGTGTATGATATAATAAAAATCTTAAATATATGTATAGTATAAAAGTATTAAATATATTCCGTTGTCTGGTACCTGTAACACAAGTCCTTCAGCTACTTAGCACGGGGCCAGATTGACGAGGTGTGAAGCGTCCATAGATATTATTATTATTATTATTGTGTTCCTATCTACGCAAATTAGGTACAATATTTTTTGTTACACGTGCGGGTAGTTTTAAATAACTTTAGTTTGACATCTGTCACTGAGCTACCATTTTGTTTATGTCTCGAGTGCCGCGGTCGTTTCCGTGGTCACTCCGATTTGTACCGACAAATCGTGTTGAGTTCGCTGGGACATATTATTTTGCCTTTTGTACGAGTTTCGTGGGATATATCTTGTCGGTTTTGAGACTTTTGTGCGCGTTTCGTTCGGCATCCGAGGTTGATATCGCATGATGCATCCCTCGATATTCGGTAGTGTTCGCGAGTGTCGGTTTATTTAAGTTAGTGATTTTGTTTCGTGATTAATGTTGTTGGGTGCTTAGCACAGGAAGTCAGGAACTACACAGCTGGTGAGTGCAGTAATTGCTCATATTCTAGCCAATTTTTAACACACTTTTGTTAGCTAATAGCTTGGGCTGTATGTAACGGAATCTTTGAGCAGTATCTCCAGTAGTTTAATGATCTAATCAATTCGAAAATTTGTATACGCATTAAGAGCCAATGACAATACAATAATTAGATAAAATTTTTGAAAAATAACAATTACATACGTGTAGTCGCACGCACACAAACACCATGCTATAGTCTGGCAAGTGGCTACGCCTCACGGCTCACCGCTGTGCCGGTCGGTGCGGCGATCACCACACCCTGAGCCACACCGAGCCGAAGTCTGCCGAACTGAAACGTCGTTGGACGAATGTTAGGTGTTTTTCGTTACGGAATTTCTGGATTCGGTCTCCGCGATAAAAGCCATCCATGATGCAATGGCTTAAAATGCATCGCTGATTCCTTTAAAAAAAAACAATATAAGTATTGTTATTAAACTCAGCCTACGGATCCCTAAACATATCTTCAGAGTTTACCCTCGTTACTTACCAAGGATGGACGGACGAAATATACAATTTTAATATTAATAAGACTTTCGACATTCCAGTGATATTTAGAGAAAAATATTTAGGTAAAGGTTTAGGAAAATCAATGAATATTTGGGTTTGACTGGCTTATACAGTGACAAAACTAAGTGATGATACTTTAGGGTGTGTATAAGTCCCTTGCATGGAGTTAACTGTGAAAGTTGCAGCGCTGAAAGAGTAACATTTTAGGGTTCCGTAGTAAATCCGTACCCAAAAAGGGAAACGGAACTTTAGGACTTCACTGTCTGTCCGTGATGACACGTATTTTTACTTTTTAGGGTTCCGTACCCAAAGGGTAAGAACGGGACCCGATTACTGAGACTTCGTATGTCTGTCCGTCTGTCTGTCTGTGTGTCTCCAGGCTGTAACTCAAGAACCGCTATAGCTAGACTTCTGAAATTTTCACAGATTATGTATTTCTGTTGCCGCTATAACAACAAATACTAAAAATAAAATAAAGTTATAATATGTATTTACGGGGATCTTCCATACAACAAACACGATTTTTTCCCTTTTTGGCTCTTAATCCATATTTGGCAATATGTAGACACTTGAAATTTTCACAAAATCCTCATTTATATGTGTACTTTAAAATAATAATAATAAAGATAAAATAAAATAAATAATATCCCATACAAAAAAAACCTTTTTTCCTACTTTCAATATTCTATGACGGTAGTCGGTACGGAACACTTCGTGCGCGAGTCCGACTCGCACTTGGCCGATTTTTTGTTTTTTAGTAATAGGTAAGGATGTATTTCTATTTTCTAATACATAACACCGCAAGACCTAAGTATCTTAATACTTCCAGTGTCAAAAGTTTGAACATAGTTGAGATTTAAAGTCAGACACTAAACTCTAGAAGTTTAGACCAAAACTAGTTGGCTCTTTACAAGGAAATGCAATATGGGGAGATAGTTGGAACTTGGAAATAAAAACCGGCCAAGTGCGAGTCGGACTCGTGCACGGGCCATGACATAAAAATCGCATTTGTTGTATTGGAATTTGGAACACCCATTATTATAGCGATCGAATCAAGAAATTCCGTAACGAAAAAACCTAACGCCCCCACTCCGACCGGCACAGCGTGCAGCGGTGTAACGTTGCCACTTGCCAGACTTCGGCACTTCCAATTATTGCATAAGTTGATAAAAAATGGTACGCAATCAGGGGGCGTCCACAAATTACGTGAGATGTTTTTTAGGGTTCCGTACCCAAAGGGTAAAAACGGGACCCTATTACTAAGACTTCGTTGTCTGTCCGTCTGTCTGTCTGTCTGTCTGTCTGTCCGTCTGTCTCCAGGCTGTAACTCAATAAAATTTTCAGAGATTATGTATATCTGTTGCCGCTATAACAACAAATACTAAAAACAATATTTAAGAAAATTAATATTTAAGGGGGGCTCCCATACAAGAAACGTGATTTTTTTGGCTTTTTTTGCTCTAAGTATATCAATAATGGCAACAGGTAGGTACTTAATTTTTTCTCGAAGTCCTTAGTTATATGTCTTCTTTAATATTTAATAATAATATTTAAATAAAATAAAAAATTAAGGGCGGCTCCCATACAATAAATACAATTTTTGGCCTGATTTTGCTCTATAATGGTACGGAACCCTTCGCGCGCGAGTCCGACTCGCACTTGGCCGATTATTTTAATTTTTTGACCTCCCCCTCCCCATCCCCTGGTGAGATTTCGTGAGATTTTATTCAACCCTCCCTCCCCCCCAAATCTCACGTGAGATTTTTCAAAATGTGGGTTACTTACGATAATCTTAAGCATACGTACAATCTGGATAAAATGGACCAAAATAGTATTATTTTGTTCAGAAAAAAATTACGTGAGATTTGCCGAGACCCCCCCCTTTACCCAACACGAGATAAGAGATTTCACTCGACCCCCTCCCCCCCTTAACACCTCACGTAATTTGTGGACGCCCCCTAACCTAACTTTACCGTGGCAGTCCCCGAGTGCCACACGTATTTTTAATATTACATATATTTTGTTTATCATTCTAACTATTTCTCATTAATCTAACCCCAAGATTATTGCGTATAAGCGCGTACACCGTTTATCACATGACCAATATCGATATGATGTATGTTTGTAATAGGGGCAACCGCGCCAATAATACCCATCCTAACTACACCATAAATAATGACAATTGATACAGGGGTGCTTATTGCTTATTAGTGGGAAAAGATTAATGATAACTAGATTTGTCTAATTGAAACATTACATTTGGTTTTCCATGTTGCTATTAAATTTTTACAGGCGCTCAATTTTTCTTTGTATTAAAATTGTTGCTATTTTATTTCGGCACGCGATGTATATTTCATAGCGTGCCTAAGAATTAAATTTTTTTTAAAGCCCATTTCGGTACTTTATTATTATATTGTATACTCGAAATATAATATAACCAATCTATAAGCAAAAGCGACAGTAGCATGCTTCGTTTTTGGTCCAAAATTAACCAAAATTAAACAATTTAACATACAAACATATAGAAAAATATCGGTGTTACGAAAACGCCCGTATTTTCGACATTTTATGTTCCACATCATTACCCTAAAAGCAGTGTGTATGTCCCAACTTTTACAACTATGCCCATCACGCCAACGGCCAGTGTTGCTCAAACTTTGTAAACTCTGTTGTATAGACTTTTGTAATATTTTTCCACGAGTAGTTTATTAGTGATTTTAGGGTGAAGCCAAACGAGCGTAATTTTGTGAGTCGTGAATCGCAGAATTTCGGTTGGCAGAAATTCTGCTGCATTCAGTTTCATAGAAAATTCCCACTTCATTCACACGAGCGTAATTTTGTGAGTCATAATAATGAGTACATGATAAATACTTTACGCGACCGAAATTCAGCGACTCACGAGTCACGACTCACAAAACCTCGCTCGTTGGTAGCCTTTGAAGTGTCACCCATACTAATCTTATATATATAAAATTCCCGTGTCACAATGTTCGTTCCCGTACTCCTCCGAAACGGCTTGACCGATTCTCATGAAATTTTGTGAGTATATTCAGTAGGTCTGAGAATCGGCCAACATCTATTTTTCATACCAAAAATTATTTATATGGCAAAACAACATTGCCGGGTCAGCTAGTAATAATATTACAAATGAGATAGTATGTCTGTGTTACCTCTTCATATTCAAACTGTTGAACCGACTTTGCGTTTGGTATGGAGATACTTTGAGAATCTCAACTAGAGATACAGCGATTAATCCTTCGAACGCGTATTCTTAGAAATGCTATTGTATTCTATTGTTGTCGCGATCACATGTGCTCTCATGGGGCTTGAAAGATTAACGATTTTTGGGGCAACGGAGTTGCGGGTGCCTTGTTATAACTTTGACGTGTCTGTCTGTCTCTCTTTCTGTGTACATGTGTGTGAGTCTGTTTGTGGCATGGTAAGTCGTAACACGCAGGCATACATACACACAAACACACACATACAGACAGATCATGTCATGTCAAATTTAAAACACCCCTCTGTTTTCATTAGGGGTTAAAAATTTATACAAATACAAATCTTTATTGCCATAAATTAATTTACAATGGTTTTTTTAAAAGTAGCAGTCCCCCAAACTAGGCGCCTAGGAGCTTCCAATTCGATGTTAAATAATAAAATAACCTACTCTGGGGTCCCTCATACAATTATTTATCCAGTTCTTTTACGTAGTGGTGTTGCAATACGTGAATCGCGATTGCAATTCATTTTAGATATTTCAAATTCGTCGATGACAATTCAGTTAAAATAACGTCGGTTCAACGATCTCGTTAGCCGAGTTAGTTAAATCCTGCTCGTTAGTTCAAATTGGAGTTTAGAGGATGCAATGAAATTAAAAATGTTTTTAGCTAAAAGCTGCGTTATAAATGTGACATTTTGGCTGTGAATTTCATAGGCAAACCTACGTTATTATGTCGGACTAGCTGTCCCGGTGAACTTCGTGTCACTTTAAAACCTTCCCTGGACTTCTACGAATATTTCAGCCCAATCCGTTCAGCCGTTTTCGAGTTTTAGCGCGACTAACACATTTGAAAATCCATTTTTATATATAAGAACTAGCTGTCCCGGCAAACGTTGCATTGCCATAATATAAAGTATTTCGCCCATATTATTTTATTGAATTGACTAAATAAGTGTGTCGCCATGGCAACGTCGATCGCTATCCCGTCGCACAAACAATGGCCGCCGTCAGTCTCAGGTTGTAATAATTTACTATTATTTATTCACCAAATGCACTTATCAATATATAAAGTACCCAGTAGCTGATTCTCAGACCTACTGAAAATGCATATAAAATATGGTAAAAATCAGTTAAGCCGTTTCGGAGGAGTTCGTGGACTAACATTGTGACACGAGAATTTTATATATAAGATTAATATTATGTCATGTCTGTTCTGTTCAAAGAGGCTGAAGAAGGCTTCTTTATACGTAACGCTGGACTTATAATATGCGGCCGCGCGAATTGACCGCTATACAGCGAGACTAAGGGCCTATTTCATCACTTCCTGATAAGGCTATCCACCACTAATTTGACAGATGGAGTATGGAAAATCTGTCAAATAACCCTATCGGGCACTTTATCAGGAAGCGGTGAAACAGGCCATTAGGCAATTGTATGTAACGATTTAGATAGCGGTGCGTTATCATTGTTGAGTGTTGTCATTTCACATTTAGCGCGTGTTCAGACCAAACTGACTATACGCCGCCGAATGTGAGCAGGCTCACTGTGAGCCCCAGTGTGAACGTGAAAATCATACAAAATATACGGGATCGAATGTCCGCGCCTACGCCTAGCGTAATGGCGTATTGTCGGTTAGGTGTGAACGGAAAAGTGAATAATTAATATGTATGGAAATACAGTAATCTGCGAAACGTTAGCTCACATTCGGCGGCTCACATTCGGTTTGGTGTGAACACGGCCTTATATGCATCCGCCCGATCGCGTAGTAAATGTGACTATAATATTTTCATCAAGGCAAATGTCAAGTCATAGTCGTGGTCTGGCTGGGCTTGACATAACGCGACCAATTTACGAAGGTCCATACCATCAGGCTATGAATAAATTTTTCTGATAGTTTTAGCTGGTTCATTAATTGAAGGTGCAGGTTTATTCTCATTGCCTTAGAGTGTCCGCAATACACAAGGAACTAAAAATTCCTCTCACTAGAATCATTACCAACCTTCTCTCTTCGTAATCAGGCAATTGAACCCATAAGTCAAGCCATAATTTTCAGTTAAGAATTGCATACCATCAGCTTACCTGCAGCTCGTTTGCAACATTGCGAAGTTTTAAGCGAAATTGCAGCTCTCGCTAATTCGCAGTTGCATTAGGGAGATTCAGGGCTGCCAAAATCTTTGCCAAAGCGTTCCCTTACCTTAGTTGGAGAAAAGATAATTTTCGCCGCTCTTTATGCATACAGAAAACCAAATTAATTAATAAGTTATGAGCAAATTTTGTCGGGGCTTAAGGGGGGGAATATATTAATAAACTACTTAAATATTTCCACTATCTCACCTGAAGTAGGTTGGAAGGTAAAATTCTCAAACTTGGGTGGTGGATGGTTAATGGCTAGGTGAAGTTTCGCCGCTTTGGGCAAATACCCCTTAGATCGGGCCCTGGGCATGCCAGTGGCCGGTCGTGGAGGGAGCTTCCTGTGTTGGATCCAGGACATCCCTCCGTGTACGGCTGATAGCAAATTGACGGTGGTTTTGGTGGGTAGGCTTAGCGGTTCTCGTTCACAAAAAAAGGGCTGCCAAAAACTCCTGCAAAGGCCTGTCAGTGCTGTGACAAATTATGCCAAAAATGCATATTTTTAGGGAAAAGTAATTTGTCACAACGCTGGTATTATCATATTTCCCCAAATTTCAATTTTACTAATTTATTAACGTAGCTAATTCATTCCTTGTTCTCATGTTTCAAAGAAATCGACATTGGCATTACTTAAGAATGTTTTAGAGTGTTTGTGTCTTATTATGGTATCGTAGCCCCTAAATAGTTTAGCCGATTTTGATCTAGTTTTGCATAAAACCTGACAAGAGCTCTAAGCTAACAATTAACATTCATAAAGGTGGCGGGAGAGTAAACCGCCGTTGCGGCGTAGGAGAGAAAGTAACCCTTTTCTACCGGCACTATTTTATTTCTATTTAGATCAAAATGACTTAAAGCGAAGTATATTTTTACACGGAGAAATGCTTTGCTGCTACTTTCACATTGAATTAATAAGGGACATATACACACCCTAAGGTGTGTATGCTTAGGGTGTGTATGTGTGTAAACAACTTAGTTTTGAACCTACCGCAAGTTTGCCAGCGAGTGACAACCCTACGATGCAGTCTGCAGGTGTGAGCGGTAAGTAATAACAGACGTAGGGTTAGCCAGTTCTGTTTAACTGCAGACAAATCACTTTTCGCCTATACTACGTTTCTAATAATTTTGAACTAAGCTCAAAATTGTAACTCGACCAAGAAAATGTGACATTGTGTAAGTACATTACTTACTTATATAATATTTTTAAATAGCTAAGTACGTCCTATCACGACTAAAAATATCTACTCATATTTTATCAAAATCGGTGTAGTGGTGTGGTGAAAAGGGATACGGACAAAGTGACAAAGAGCTAGATAGACTTTTTCCCATTTATAATTTTAAATTTTGCTAAATAAAGTTATAATGCCTTCTTTAAGCCCTAAGTATGGAGGGTAGATGGGGGAGAACTATCTTATATGGGGGATATTTGAAAAAGTGTCCAGCTGTACGCAGTAAATAACAGTTGAAAAATCCTCCAAGAGTGGCGCTAGCTGCAGCCAAAGGGTATGGAATGAATGTAGCCGTTGGTGACAAAATATAAATTGAAGTTAGCCGAATAGCTGAGTCACAGAATTACTGGGTTAATACCAATATATTTTAAAAAATATAACCTACAATAGCTGAAATAAAAGCTGCTAAATGATTTAAAATTTACCCTGTTGCTACTGTAGCGCCACCCTGATTTAACGCATTTCAGCGGACACTTTTTACATACAGAGATATAGTTCTCCTCCATCTACACTCCATAGCCCTATGGCACTGACGGCCGTACTCAGAAACATTATTATTAGATTAGGAACATATTAGGCTATGTCCACATTTGTATCATATTCGATGATCTGGGGGCACGGGAGTGCCCCCGCCAAGATGAGCCAAGCGAAGCGCGCAAGGGCACTACCTACCTTTTCTCGAAACGTTTCGTCGTATTTTTGAACCCTCGTAAGTCGTAACTTTGGTTTGGATAGTACCAGATAGTTGAAATTTTCAAGATATTATGACACGAGCATAATAATTAAATGCGAAAAGTTTGAATATTGTTACTATTATTCTTTAGATTTTATAGGTGTCCATAAACCCACAATTTTGGCACTGACTCATTCTATCATCAAAACTGTTAGGGTACTTCCTGAAGTCTGAGAAAGCTGAAATTTGGTATGTAACATACTATTAGTACAGAAACAACAAAAAAAATATATCAAACTCAACCTAACCTATATCCTTACCATTACCTATAGAGCAAAATCAGGCCAAAAATTGTGTTTTTTGTATGGGAGCCCCCTTTTTTTTTTAATATTATTATTAAATATTAAAGAAGACATATTATTAAGGACTTTGAAAAAAAATCAAGTATCTACCTGTTGCCATTTTTGATATAGAGCAATATTCGGCCAAGTGCGAGTCGGTCTCGCGCACGAAGGGTTCCGTACCAACACAGAGCAAAAATAGGCTAAAAATTGTATTTTTTGTATGGGAGCCCCCCTTAAATTTTTATTTTGTTGTAATATTATTATAAAATATTAAAGTACACATATAACAAATGAATGTGTGAAAAATTCAAGTGCCTACCTCTTGCCATTATTGATATAGAGCGAAAAAGGCCGAAAAAATCACGTTTGTTGTATGGGAGCCCCCCTTAAATATTAATTTTATTTTGTTTTCAGTATTTGTTGTTATAGCGGCAACAGATATACACAATCTGTGAAAATTTCAGAAGTCTAGCTATTACGGTTCTTGAGTTACAGCCTGGAGACAGACATACAGACAGACGGAAAGACAACGAAGTCTTAGTAATACTGTCCCGTTTTTACCCTTTGGTTACGGAACCTTAAAAAATACGTGTTATCCTTGAGAGACCACAGACTCACAGAAAACCGGCGTGAAACAGCGCTTGCCCTGTGTTTCGTCTAGTGAGTGAGTTTAGCGGAGGCCCAACTGCACTCTATACCAATACATTATTCTGATGTTACAGTACGTGTCCATGGGCGATGGCAGTTGCTTTCCGTCAGGTCACCCATCTGCTTGTTTGCCCCCTAATTTCATAAAAAAGGGAAAGAGAACAGGGGAATAGGGATACCCCTTTTCCCTCAATTAAGCCTTTTTTTCTGAAGGCTGGCAACTCGGCGACGGTAGTACTTTCCATCAGGTGACCTGTTTGCTCGTTTGTCCCCTAATCTCTATATATAATGAAAACCGACTTCCAGGGTAAAAACAATAATAATTTTTAATGAGCAAATAAGTATTAAATAATAATTCTTACTCTTTAAAGTGCCTTATATGCAGAATTCTCCTAAGCCTCAACTATTTCTGTACACAATCTTCATTATTTTGAATAGATCCATCCATCCATCCATCCTATATACTTACAAAATATCATATAGAAGCAAACTATAAACAAACAATATCACTAATACCAGTAATTTAATCATCATCATCATCATCACAGCGTTACAGTCTTCAGCAGCTTATTCGCGGCGATAATCATCTTCTTGGTATATACATTCCACACAGGGTCCTTCACGAAGTCGTGGGATTCCTTCCAGTTGTCATGGAGAAAGTCATGGAAGGTGGTAGCTGGAAAATTAGAGGAATTTAGACAAATTAGGTGCTACGTATGGTCATATTTTTTGCTTTCCATTAGGTGATCCGTTTGCTCGTTTTCCCCCTGATTTTATATTTAAAAAATTGTAGGACCTTATAACGGGTTCCTTTTCAGTTATGGAACCGGCTTATCGTACCAAAACAGGGCTCTTACAAGTCTAAATCTCAGATTTCCTACCGGTTACCTTACCGGTTTGTTACACAAATACTGTTTCCTGTCAAGCAATGTGACTCACACGACTGCTTGTTCTTGTAAGCATCTAATATGACTAATGGTTCTTAAACAATGTAAAGCACACACCTGAGTTACTTGTTTAAGAACTGTAGGTAACTCACATCACTACCGCCAAACATTTAACACACACTCTTTTTTTCTTCTTCTCTTTCTTTATAATACTCGCACGCAATTCCTGGTTCCCATAAAACAATGTAACTCACTCAACTGCTCTTTTCCATCTAGCAATGCAATGCAAATAACGCAACGTGTTTTCGTTACACATTGTTATAAGTTATACTTATAACTCACACAACTCCTGGTTCTCATCAAACAAATATTGGCTCCCATCAAACAATTAACTCACACAACTCCTGGTTCTCAAACAATGTAACTCACACAACTGCTGGTTCCCGTCAAACAAGTTGTTGATGTCGAAGCTGATCTTCTCCACCGCGTCTACCGCGAAGCCGCAACTTCTGATGCTGTAGTGACGATCGACCATCTTACCCTCACAGTTAAAGACGAAATTGTATCGACCTGAAATAACAGACAAAATTGTTTCTGCTATTTTTTTAAGTGTCAAAGTTTGTGAGGTTTGATGGATGTTTAAAACCATGCAAAAACTACTAACCAGATTTTTGATATAAATTATTATAATATTATGCAGATATTTTGTTATGAGCTTAAACTACTACATATAATTCAAACAAGCTATTGGTAGACCAGTGTTATCAGACAGGCTGTTGTTGGTTGGTCATTGTGGTTTGTTGGTAGAAATTGTACGTTAAGGCTAGATATTAAAGTTCGCTCCAGCCGGTTTCCTATAGAGAGATCTTAAAGTTATATCAGAGGTTCCCAAACTTTTTTTTCTCATAGACCACTTCAAACATTTTGCTGGATACGGTGGACCCCCCCCCCCCCCCCCCACACCTAACCCCCAAGTTCAAGGTCAGTCTAAAAAGCGACGTATTCATCCAACAGTTGGACGTTTACTTTTTTGTATCGTAAGTTTGACTCACAAGTCACAACTCACAGTACAAGGAACCAATAACCTTCCACTTCGGAGTGGTAAAAAGTAAACGCAAATATTTTCTTGTTTTGTAGCTATTTAACACAAAAATTACCACACTTTTACTTTAAATTTCTAAATCTCCTCGCTCTGTAATATTTAATCTGCTAATAGGTACAATATTGTTTGCTTATATTCATAGGAGAAGTCAAATCGGGTCACCTAATTTTTATAGACCCCCGTTAACGACTCGTGGACCCCCATTTTTCTTCCACGCAAGCGTAGACCCCTGTCGGGATCCCGTGAACCCCTGGGGGTCCACCTGGACCACTTTGGGAATAAATGACTTACATCGTCGCTTTTAACTTCACAACAGTTTTTAACCACACCGCTTATCCGTATACAGGGTGTAACAAAACTAAGTGATATAATACTTTAGGGTACTCAATGGATTTTGCTGACTTTTGCCTCAAATACAGAGCACATAACTGTAAAGAATCTATGCTGCCTTATTTGGTCGAAAATGACCAGCTTCCCTTGGACTTCGCGATCTACATACCAGTAACAATCTTAGCGTCTCCCTTCCCATGCACTGGCATCACTAACAGCTGTCCGTTGGTCTCATAGTCCGTCTCAATCACCACCTTGGGGCAGGACATCTTGAACTGTGTCTTGAGAGTGTCGCGGTTGAAACTGAAATGTTGAGGGCACTGTGAAAAGCGGATCGGTTGATCGGTAAGCTTATGCTTAATGCTTAATTTTGCCCTCCCCCCCTATGTGCGAACTCTGCCGCCATCCTAGGACGCTGCCACCCCTCCTAGGACGCCGTAGGACGCTGCCGACAACAGGCCAACCTATTACTGCTTAGGGCCCCCGCACATTAGGCGGCCAGTCGTGCGGCCAGGTCGCTGCTGGTCGCAGCCGCCCCGCGCACTTTGCGGCCACGTCTGCGACCACACTCGTATGAGTAGTGATTCGATGAGTTAACTTTGACAATTATTTTGTTTTCTGTATACAAAAAACTTGTGGCTGCGGCGACCAGTGCGCGCACACTGAGTAATTTCATACAAATTCCCTTTAATCTGCGATTCGATTGAATGACTAGCGTATTCATTGAATGACTCCATTCAATTGAATGACTGAAGGACTACTAGTCATGTCGTTGACTGAAACGTTTAACGTCTTGACTAAACGTCATTATAGTGAAGACGTTGAATGGTATATAGGCGATATAGCCGACTTTGTAATGCTTGTTTAGGGTGACCAAGAGTTAAATCTTCTAAAGTGCCAACATATTCATTTCGGTGTAAAATTCGCACCGTCGGGTCATCCGGAGTATTTCTTTTGAATATTAAGTACCTATTCTTCACTGGCTATAAGCATAGTGTCATATTTCGCCAGCCAATAATAATTAATAATCCATAGATATCCTGGCTTGTTTGGAAACCATGGACACCTTAGCCTTTTGAACTTTGTTTATGACTTCTAAAATTCTTTCAGGTGTCCACGGTTTTCTTTGTGATCCTGAAACAGTAACACCATGATAACTTATTATCATTGTGTTCACGCAATCAAGAACACTAAAACACAAACCCCTAAATATCACAAAATATAAACAATAACAATATACTAACCTTGATTTTGTTACTCGTATTCGGCCAGTTTCGCCTCAAATTTTTCTTTAAGAGTAACCAGCGGCGGAGCAATAATCGTGAAATCCATTTGTCACACTATTTTATAATCAATAAAGCTCTTTAAGAAAACTCAATCGGAAAAAATATCAACACAGTGTTCTTTGCGCAAGTTGTTTGAGCCTTGAGGCCATATCGGTATTGGCGACTACTAGCGCCGCAGTGGAAAAAAATGAACTAAATTATTTAATAGCCTGACTGATTTTATGTCCGCTCTTTTCAAAGGGCTATGTTACAATCCGCGAACTAGTTGGACGTTGGATGACGATTGTTCAATCGACGTTCGGCCGAGTCATTCAATTGAATGGAGTCATTCAATGAATACGCTAGTCATTCAATCGAATTGCAGATTAAACCAGATGACTGCGACAGACATATCCTGAGTTGCTCTTAGAGCTTCGCCTGGTCTCGTATTCGAAAGCAGCTAGCTACCATGCTCTTTCACTCGCTCGTTAGACCAAATTTTTAGTTTTTTGAACGAGTGAGTTCTTTTTCAAGTTTCAAGGACTGCAGCGGACGTCGAAAACAATTCTGTCTAACGTACTACGCGTTAACCCAAAGTATATTAAGAAATAAGATGGGACAAAATATGATACTCTAGATTCTAGAATAACTCGCTTATGGAAACACTAGATGACGCCCGCAACTTCGTTGCGCCAAAATTCGTTTATCGCGCGGGAACCGTACATTTTTCCGGGAAAAAAAGTATCCTACGTCCTTTCCCGGGACTCAAAGTATCTCCATGCCAAACAGCAAAATCGGTTTAGCGGTTGGGGCGTGAAGAGGTAACAGACGGACAGACAGACAGACAGACAGACAGACAGACGGACGGACGGACGGACGGATGGACGGACGGACGGACGGACGGACGGACGGACGGACGGACGGACGGATGGACGGGCGGACGGACGGACGGACGGACGGACGGACGGACGGACGGACGGACAGACAGACGGACAGACAGACAGACAGACAGACAGACAGACAGACAGACAGACAGACAGACAGACAGACACACTTTCGCATTTATAATATTAGTATGGATACTTTACACCAGTTTTCCCCGAGTCCGTGGTCTCTGCAACATTTCTAACAACTCAAGTAAGTGGTCTTAAATACTCGTATCATCAGAGCTGTCTTGGGATTCACAAAGTAATGTTGGACTATTCACTCACTTCAAACCACTAATCTTGCACTCATCCATGTGGCTGATGGTCGCGTTGTAGAAGGTGTACTTCAGCGTCGCAAAGTTGCCCACTATGAGGGGATGGCGCGTGGGCTCGAGGGGCTCTATACCCAGCGCTGGGACTCCCACCATCAGCTGCTGGTAGAGCTCGTTAGCGGTGGCGTCCAGACAGGCTTGGTCGGTAGGTGGGCATGGTGATATTTCTGGAATAAGGAAAGAATACGTGTGGCACTCGGGGACTGCCGCGGTAAAGCTATCGCATAACATTTTTTATCAACTTATGCAATTATAATTCGCATACGTATAGTCGCACGGACACAAACACCGTGCTGAAATCTGGCAACGCCGCCGCGCTGTGCCGGTCGGAGTGGAGTGTGTAATGTGTTGGTTTTTTTTCGTTACGAAATTTCTTGATTTAGTATTCAGATAAATGCTTTGCAATAGTTAAACAAAATAGCGTTTTCAAAAAAATAATTTAGCATGGAGACCTAATTGGCACGAATGAATCGGCACTGATTCTTTGCTACAATTGGTTGCAGTGTAATGTTATATAGCCTAAACTCTAAAGCATTCCTTGATAAACAGACTAGGTATCTGACCCAAAAATAATTTTTAAATTAAATCCAGCAGTTCTTGAGAAGATTTGACCGCCAATCCGTTGCGTAGTTTATTTAAGTCGCGGGAATCGACGTATAGTGAGGGAGCCCTAGAACAATTTTTTTTGTGATTACTAACAAACTAATTTTTTTTGAGTAGCTACATTTTGATAAGACGAACAACATTTTTATTTTCGGAAAATCTCGAAAGGTTACGTGAGATTTGTCGAGACCCCCCCTCCCCCCAACGTGAGATTAGTTGAGATTTGACTCGACCCCCTCCCCCAACACCTTACGTAATTTGTGGACGCCCCCAAAGTGTAGAGCTAACAGAAATAGAAAGGATTTCATACTTCGACTTGATGGTCCTAAAATTAAAAATAATATTATGGATTGTTTTATTTGTAGGACAAAGTTACTCTTAAATTATATAACTATTAACCTACCAATATACAAAAAATTAGCTGGTTAGAGTTCCGTTTTAGTGTACAGTAGTCAACCAAGTTTTGTTGACATTCGAGATTTTTCGAAAATAAAAATGTTTTTCGTCTTATCAAAATGTAGCTACTCACAAAAAATTAGCTTGTTACTAATCACAAAAAAAATTGTTCTAGAGCTCCCGTACTAGTACGTTTTGCTATGATAAAACTATTGTCCTCTCATGGACCTCAAAGTATCTCCTTTAGCATTTCAGAAGATGAGAATGTTCAGATTCTGAACCGAAATTTTTCAGGGCTTTAGCTGAACTTAAGGCCGTCCCCCGAGCAAACGACCGTGGCCATACATTTGCCGCGTTGCCGAGATCGCACCAAAACCCTATTTTTTTACTTATCTTAGTTCAAAATTGTCCTAAAAAAAAATTAAAACGTAGAATATGTAGTTTATGATATTGTCGATCTATTGGCATGTGTTTCAAATAAAAGTAATTTGTAAATCCTAAGGAGATGCTGAATGTATGCTTGAATTTTAATAAATTGGTTTTACTTTGGAAGCTGATATCGTGGAAAGGAATGTTGAGATACTGAAGATTATTGCTGTATTTTTGACCGACTCCCAAAAAGGAGGAGGTAATACGTTCGGCTGTATGTATCTTTTTTTTTTTTTGTATGTTCAACGATTACTCAGCCGTTTGTGGTCCGATTTTCAAAATTATTTTTGTGTTGTATAGGGTTTAGCTTGAATTTGGTACCTTGTTCACAAAAATGGTGATTTGATGATGGGATCCTTGAGGAATCGAGGGGACTCCTTGAAATTTGTATGGAAACATATAGTGATTTTGATTTTTTCTGAAGCATTCAAGGTAAATGCTACCAAAAAGTAAGACTTCGCACCAGGTTATACCCTGGATCCGAAGGTACCGAGCAGAACTTTTGAATGCTTATAGGTACAGGTTCGGGGATTTCGGCGTTGTTTAAACAACTGAAAGCATAAGCCAACACATTAATTTAATTGATCATCATCATCACACTATGACACAATTATTGGTACTTTTCGTAATATTTTGCATCGAAACAGATGTTTTTGATGATGATTTCGCTGTTTGTGGTCCACAAATAATTTTCAAAATTCTCATGTTGTTGTATAGGATATAATCTTAATTTTGTATAATAATTACGAAAGTGGTGAGCTGATGATGGGATCTATGAGCAATCGAGGGAAATCCTTGAAATTTATCAAAACACTCATAGTGGTTAAAATGTTGTTTCTAGTAAGTTAAACATATGTTACGAATAAGATAAATTTCATACGAAGGTGTCTCTTGGTCCAAAGACATTGAACAGAACTCCTGAACCTTTAAAGGTAAAAGTTTGGAAATTGCAGCATCGCTTAGATAACTGCAAGCATTTACCACAATTTCGCTTACAGTAACATAATGTGAATAGTTAACATTCGTATTGGTTATTTGCGCATAAAGTCTTATTTTGTAGATAACTAAAAAGAGTGAAATTATTATTTTTAACAAAAAAATTAAAACCGACTTCCGAGGCAAAAACAATAGTAATATGAACTAAAAAGTATTAAATAACTCTTACTCTTTAATAGCACGCCTTTTTCAGAATTCGTCTAAATCTCAACTATTTCTGTACACACTACAGTCTTCATTACTTTGAAGTCGGTACCAGTCCCAAAAGTTTCAGAGATTCAGACTTTACTGAACTCACGATTAAATTAGCTGCTGGCCGATTCTGTATCGTACATTTGTGAGTTAATCACTGAGTTAGTAACGAAACGGAGGAGTGAGCAACGGAAAGTCTCACTTTTGTATGCAAGTGAATACAAAAAGTGACACTTTCCGTTACTCACTCCTCCGTTTCGTTACTAACTCAGTTATTAATTCACAAATGTACGATACAGAATCGGCCAGCTGGTACCGACTTCAAAATAATGAAGACTGTAGTGTGTACAGAAATAGTTGAGATTTAGACGAATTCTGAAAAAGGCACTATTAAAGGGTAAGAGTTATTTAATACTTTTTAGTTCATATTACTATTGTTTTTACCTTGGAACTCGGTTTTAATTTTTTGTTAAAAATAATAATTATTATAACTTTGTAGCTTTCAAATTATGAGTTTATAAGGATTTAAATACGGTAAATTACGGAATCTCCGTAGGGAAGGCCCTTAAGGTGAGGCTTGAAGAGGTAACAGACAGACATGACATTTATAATATTAGTAAGGATATATTTAATACATACAGTTACTTACCAGCATTTATTGTTAATATAAAATTTAACACACACAATATTATTATATGATACATAGTCACTTATTTTGCAGACTGAGATAATTACACAATGCATTGTAATTTTTATACAACCTTATTAGGATTCCGTACCCAAAGGGTAAAAACCCTATTACTGAGACTTCGATGTCTGTCCGTCTGTCTGTCTGTCTCCAGGCTGTATCTCAAGAACCGCTATAGCTAGATTTCTTGAAATTTTTACAAATTGTGCATTTCTGTTGCCGCTATAACAACAAATACTAAAAATAAAATAAAATAAATATTTAAGGGGGGCTGCCATACAACAAACATGATATTTTTTGGCCTTTATTTGTTCGTAATCAATAATGACAATTGATAGGCACTTTAAATATTCACAAAATCCTTAGTTACATATATATTATTTTGTACCTACTTTACTAAATAATAATTAAATAAAAATGAAATTAATATATAATGAACTAGATGACGCCGGCTTCTCCGTGGCGCCAAAATTCGTTTATCTTGCGGCAGCTGTACATTTTTTCGGGATAAAAAGTATCCTATGTCCTTCCTCGGGACTCAAATTCGTTTATCGCGCAGAAACCTTACATATTTCCGGGATAAAAAGTTTCCTCGGCACTCAAAGTATCTCCATACCGAATTTCAGCAAAATAGGTTCAGCGGTTTGGGCTTGAAGAGGTAACAGACAGACAGACACACTTTCACATTTATAATAAGTATATTAGTATGGATATGGATGTTACAAAAAACACATTTTTTCCCTTTAGATAACAGTACGGAACCCTACGTGCGTGAATTATTTATTACGCTCATACAATTGGCCGATTTTTCAATTGTTTTTATTTTAATGTCATAATATAAATAATAGTAATATTTGCCACAGCTTTGTTTGGCACGGCTGGACCGATTCTGTAGTAATTTTACTGTAGGTAGATTAGCTAGGAATTACGTTGTAGAACTGAATCGCACTATCGAAGTTTCTGAGATCGACGTGATATATTATACAACGTTAGAAAGTTAGAAACAAGGGCGGATCCAGCTTTGGCGCTAGGGGGGGGTCACATAGTCGTGGTCAAGACACAAGAACTTATAATTTAATTTTGATTATAATATATTGTATTTACCTAAGACCTGGACCCAGCCCAGGGGGGGGGGTCATGACCCCCCTGGATCCGCCCTTGGTTAGAAACGATCATTGCTCGGTCGGAAGATCTTACTTTGGGGCAAGCATATTCCCACAATATAGCAAAAAAACGTTTGCTGGCTCAAATAGAAAGAATATTAGGTGCATTTTTTGTCAAATAATATAAATAAAATATTATGTCTGTCTATTTATATATTATGTAGTTGACTAGATGACGCCCGCTGCTTCGTTTCCCCAAAATCAGTTTATCGCGTGGAAACCGTACATTTTTCCAGGATAAAAAATATCCTATGTCCTTTCCCGGTACTCAGAGTATCCCCATACCAAATTTCAGCAAAATCGGCTTAGTAACATACAAACATACTGTCACTCTTCATAATATTAGTATGCATAATTATATCACGTAAATAATGACCATCTTGATAACATTAAACATACAATGTTATAATATTTATGAATATTATACTTAATCGCTATAATAATAATCGTTTATTCAAATACTATTTTTTTTATATTTTGCTGCATTTATTTTGATGTTTTTTGCGCTTTGACGCAAATAATAATAGTCGCGATTAAGGGTCTACACAGACGGACCGCATTTCAACTACAATCCAACTGCAAATTGCAGTTCAAGTGCAGTTTGAATGCAGTTGACACGACTGCAATACAATGAGTTTCTAAAATACTAGAGTGGCAACGTCTTACAAACGATTCTCAGAAATGCGTAACCACTTGATAGCCCAAAAGACAATGTCACTTCATAATGTTATTATGTCATTATGTATGGCAGATATGCCTGCAGGCATCTTCAAAGTGGTGACGCGTTGCTGTCGTAAACTGCCAATCTAGTTACGTTAGTAACATACAATTAGTAACATACAATATCATTGCTGCAATACGACTGCAATAGAACTGCAAACCAAACAGTTCACACGACTGCAAGCCGACTGCAACTGAACTGCAATCCGACTGCGCGTTTGGTTTGCAGTTTGTTTTTATGTTAACATTAAAATGGTGACTATTAACAAATTAACAAAAGCATAACAATTAAACAAATTGTGATAATTTATTTTTGTTGACGGATTATTGTTGATTGATATGTCTACTTAGTACTCATTTTTTTTTATTTCTTTATATTAATATTTAATCAGTAAAATATATTTTTTAGTTCACGTGGCAGATTGCGGCGATTCACGTGAAATCCGAACTACGCGTTTTTACCGTTACTTTCGTCGCTCAATTAAAGTTATAAGGATTGTTGATAAGGTTCCAGGATCTAGGATTTTTTTTAGGAAATTTCCTCTCTTTAAGGATCTACTTTCAAATTTTGGTTATCTCAAACAGTTTTCGAAATAAAAAAAAAACTAAACCCTTCTTTTTATGTTTACTTAATTGTTTATAACCTTTGCATTTTTTTTCAGCCCCTCTTGGAATTTTGATAGAATGTTCTAGATGCTATTCCGAATCGAATGAGACCAAAATCATAATTTTAGGTGCGTTCGATCAGGTTTTGAGGAAAATGGCACTTGTTACTCAGACTACATCCCGATTGGTGACGCCCACTATCGTAATATTTTAATTTCGCCATAATTTCAAAACCAAACGTCCAATTTTAATCATTCAAAGACCAAATTTTATCTACATAAACTGTACTTAGTGATGAAATAATTTATTTTGATAAGGATTAATGGCATAAGTAAAATAAACGCGTTTAAATGTTGTCCAAAAAAAAATCAAGATTTTTAAATAAAAAAATGGTTATTGTGCCTCACTCTACATAGATAAGTATAGTATGTCGCGGACTTTTTTGTAGATATTTATAAGATCTACAATACTTAGAACATTTTATGGTTCTATCTTTTATAGTTTCGACAGCGTACGCAAAATAAGTAACTTTTCTGGTTAATTTTTTCACCTGGCATCCGAAAAAACCCAAATATCTTACGAAACCCTATTTTTTCCAAAAAAAAATTTAGCCTATGTTTAGTACAAATAATGTAGGTTTTGCTTGGAGTAGTTTAAATAAAGCCAAAATCCTCAAACTTGTATCTAAACTGCACTAGAACTGCAAGAACAAACAAAAGGTTAAACATAAAAAGAAGGATTTAGTTTTTTTTTTATATTTAGAAAACTGTTTGAGATAACCAAAATTTGAAAGTAGATCCTTAAAGAGAGGAAATTTCCTAAAAAAAATCCTAGATCCTGGAACCTTATCAACAATCCTTATAACTTTAATTGAGCGACGAAAGTAACGGTAAAAACGCGTAGTTCGGGTTTCACGTGAATTGCCGCAATCTGCCACGTGAACTAAAAAATATATTTTACTGATTAAATATTAATATAAAGAAATAAAAAAAATGGGTACTAAGTAGACATATCTATCAACAATAATCCGTCAACAAAAATAAATTATCACAATTTGTTTAATTGTTATGCTTTTGTTAATTTGTTAATAGTCACCATTTTAATGTTAACATAAAAACGCTGATTATTTCAAAACAAGAAATCTAAAATTTTTTATTATTCTTTTGAGCTAATCGTAAAAAGGCTTAGAAGAGATATCCGTTGGAAAAATTCACTAATTTTGATTTTCCAATTTTTTATGAACAATCAAAGGCATTCATGAAATTTTTATGTAAATATAGCAATTAGGGTTTTTCATCAATAAAATTTATTTTTAAAATTTAATTAGTTATAAATAAAAAAATATACATTGTTATCTGGCTTCTAACAATAACAAAACAAAATAGTAACAATAATTGGATATAAAAGTACCGTAATTGCTTTATTTACATGAATAATTTTGGAAAGACTGAATGTTATTAAAAAAGTGAAAAATGAAAAATTTTGAATTTTTTCAACGGGGATCTCTTATAAGGCCTTTTAAGATTAGCTCAAAAGAATAATAAAAAAATCTGGATTTCTTGTTCTGAAATAATCAGCGTTTTATGTTAAAATTAAAATGGTGACTATTAACAAATTAAGAAAAGCATATTAATTAAACGAATTGTGATAATTAATTTTTGTTAACGGATTATTGTTTATTGATATATTTAATTAGTACCCAATTTTTTTTATTCTTTAATATTCACGTACTACACCAGCTTACCTTAGCGTAATTGCTATGTCAAGGATCTCAGAACTTTTCCGGGCTGGTACCGACTTCAAAAGCATGAAGATTGAGTACAGAAATAGTTGAGGTTTAGGCGAAGTCTGAAGACGCCACTATAATAAGGAATAAGAATTATTTGATTCTTTTTAGATTAGGAATAAGTATTACTTTTGTTTTTACCTTGGAAGTCGGTTTTAATTTTTTGTCAAAAAATAATAATTAGTATTTGTTGTTATAGCGGCAACAGATATACATAATCTGTGAAAATTTCAAATCTCTAGCTATTACCGTTCTCGAGTTACAGCCTGGAGACATACAGACGGACAGACGGACAGACAACGAAGTCTTAGTAATAGGGTCCCGTTTCTACCCTTTGGTTACGGAACCCTAAAAACAAACAAAACTCTTAGAATAATAGAAATTCCAGATGTTTCAGATTTAATACACTTAAAACGCCTTTCGGTACTAAAGTTATTGCTATAGATCTATGAAGATGTAGATACGTCATAATTTATTCGATTTTTCAACTATTGCATAGCTTTTATCGCTGGCTTTTGGCGATTGAATCAAGAAATTCCGGACGAATATAAACCTTACACAATATCGTCTAACGTCGTTTCAGTGCGGCAGACTTCGGCACGGTGTTTGTACCATCGAGGAAATCGATTTCTAGGCAGTTGACGGACCGACATCATGTGGTTTGCTTATGGCAATTCAATGTTAGCTGTGATCGGTCTGATAGGTTCGACGTAATGTAACGCGACCAAATTACTTAGGTCCGCCATCTGCCTAAGAATCAATTTCTCTGATATTTAATAAGTACGTCTACGTGCGACTAGACGTATGCGAATTATAATTTTTTTTTTTTTTTTTAATTCCTTGTCCCCCTAACTGTGTCAGGGCTTGTTGCTATCTTATTTTTCTTTTTTATTTTAACATAAAAAATATGTTCTTTTTACCCCATAAAAATCCAATTATTATACACTACATTATTAAAAGTTCTTATACATAAAAATTCTAATTAATTACTAAATACTAAACGGTTCAATAAATATTAAATTTCGTTCGAATTAAAATTTACAATTTACAAAATATGTAAAAATTAAAACAATAAAAATACGGCACAACGTTCGACTACCCTAATATCACAGCTTACAATCACATTAGTTTACTGGAATTTCTCTTGTTCGCAACACTCACTATCCTTTTGCAAAAAGAGAGGAACAAGTCTCTCTTTTTTCCCCCCAGGATGGCAGGCAGATTCTCACCCGTCATCGATGTGCCCAATTTTTGCTCAATATCATATCTATTGCTAGCAAAAATTGGACACTCGAGTAACAGGTGAGGAACCGTCTTCTCAACTCCTGGCTGACACAGGCACGACGGATCCTCCTTCAACTAGAATCTGTGCAAGTAGAAGGCAAATCCGCCGTGTCCAGTCAGTATCTGTGTGGTGTAATGTGTGATGTCTATCTTTTTTACTATTTTGTATGCAGCAGCAGCGCTTGGGAAAAAGAGTTTCGTGACTCCAGCCGTCCTTCCCACTTCGTATCTCCTGTCCCATTCCTCAATCGTATCCTCTCTCAAAATACGCTTGACGAATGAAACAGGACACAGATCGTAGTCAGGTTTCCTTCTCAATCCCAGCGCGGCCTCCTTGGCTAATTCGTCAACCCTCTCATTCCCTCTCAGCCCTGCGTGCGCCTTAATCCAAAACAGGGAGACCTCCCGCCTCTGCAATGCAGCTTTTCGGAGGGCCGCCCTTGTTTGCGCTGCCAGGGGATGAGGGGAACTAAGGGTGATAGCCTGGAGAGCCGATCTGGAATCGCTAAGGATACCGACCTTTGCCATTCCACTCTTGCAGGCTATACTTACTGCTCTTTGGAGCGCTAGAAGTTCGGCCTGGTAGACGGTGCAATACGACGACAAAGCAAGCTTGACGGCCTTCGTCTCGGCCTCACCCTTCCATACAGAGAGAGCGGCTCCGACTCGACCCTCAATCTTGCTGCCGTCCGTATAGATCCTATGGATGTGGCTGTTAACCACGTCAGCATACGAGTCCTCATCTACCATCCCGAACCTCAGCTCTACCTGCTCTGCCGGATGTGGGTCCTCAATCGCGGAAGCCATTCGTTCCACCTCCCTGTCCCTCAATGCCGGGTAGGACACTCCCTTCTTGATCTCATATAGTCTCGATGCTTCAAGTATTCTGAGATCAAGAGGGAGTATCCCAGCCAACAGCAGCGCAGAGTTCAGGGAGACGGTCCGATATGCTTTGCAGATCTTCAGGGCAAAACCCCGTTGAACGGAGTTGAGCCTTTTTTGGACCCCCATCTTTTGCACGGTGGGTGCCCACGCTGCTGATGCATACAAGATAGTTGGTTCTATGACCGCCGTATAAATAGTCTTAACTACTTGGGGGTTAAGCCCCCAACCTACTCTTGCGGCCCTGGCAAGCTGCTTGTAGCGCGTGATTGCCTTTTGACAAACGCTGCTAACGTGGGCGTTAAACGTCAAGCCTTGGTCGATGATAAGGCCCAGAATCTTTAGTTCACTGCAGTATTTAATTTCTACACTCCCCATTCTCAAGCTCGGTATGTCATATTTTAGTCGCCTTGTCGACAGTAATGCGCAGGTTTTGTGCGGCGCAAAATTCAATTTATTGGCTCTGCCCCAATTTTTAATGACGCTTAATACTTCGTTAGCTTTTAACTCCACATCTAAAGCCGAGTCTCCCTCAAAAACAAGCACGATGTCGTCAGCGAAGGCCTGACAAAACACACCCATCTCCTCTAGCATCGTTAGCAGGGGGTCCAACAAGAGGTTCCACAGGATGGGACCGCCTATGGATCCCTGTACACACCCCTTGTCGGTCTTCCTGTTCACTTCCACTCCGGCATATCTAACATTCACGCACCTTCCACTCAGGTAGCTGCTGATAACCCGCCTCAGGTTCCCCGGACACCCAACTTCAGCCAACCGAACCTTTATGGCCGGCCACCAAGCACTATCGAAGGCCCCCTCTATGTCCAGCGATACCACAACAGAAATTTTCTTCTCCTCCCTCTTTTTTCTGATGTGGTTCACCAACCTATAGAGGGCGTCTTCGGTGCTTCTTTGGGGCATGAAACCATACTGGTTGGGGCTTATTTTGGGCAACAGGTAGAACCTGAGTCGGGCTACCAGCATCTTCTCGAAGATTTTGCCGAGAACAGGTAGAAGGCCGATTGGTCGATAGGCTTTTGGTACCCGGTATGATTCCTTGCCCGGCTTTCTCAGCACCACCACTGTCGCCTGCTTCCACTGTTCGGGGAAGTAAGCGACAGTCAGACACTTTTACAGCAGAGCAAGGAACCACTCCGGGTTACATTCCACAGCGTGCTGGCAGATATCGGCCGTGAGACCATCCGCTCCGGGGGCCTTCTTGGGGTTGAAGGACCTTACGGCTCTCTTCAACTCCTCCATGATGAAAGGTGGGTCGTCCGGACCCGTCGGCGGTTTGGAGTCCAGGGACTCCGCACGCCGGCGCGTCCGTCGATGCTCCTCACTTTCATCACTTTCCAGGTCCGCGGGGTAGAAGGTCTCCGCCAACAGCTCTGCAGAGCTTCGAGCGTCGAGGGTTTCACCGCCCTTTGTTAAGGGCAGATCTTCCTCCCTCCCTCCGACTCTGTTCAGCACCCTGTAGATGCCCTCCCAGACCCCCTCCCTATCCTGTTTCCGGCAAAACTCCTTCCAACTCTCCACTTGAGCATCTTTCACTGCCTTTTCATACTTTGCGAATTATAATTGCATAAATTCAAAATTGATAAACTAAATCGATTTTTGACGATATTTGTGGCGAGTCTCGGTACCTACCTAAATGGTTGAGGATAGGATCTTTGTATTGCAAATTGTTCTAAATATGATTAATTTTATTCTGTCATACATTTTTAACCCCCGACCAAAAAGAGGGGTGTTATAAGTTTGACGTGTCTGTCTGTCTGTGTGTCTGTCTGTGGCATCGTAGCATCCAAACGGGTGGACCGATTTTGATCTAGTTTTTTTTGTTTGAAAACTGACATGACTGAGAGTGTTCTTAGCTATAGTTCATCATCATCAGCCTGCTCATTGCTGAAATATCACGGTTTATCTGGTTCGTGATAGGCCGATTTGCAACTTGCAGTCGTTTGATGGGTTTTACATTTTGCATTCTGGTTCGTGACACTTATGAATATATACACATTAATGAAAAGTTGACGAAGTGCTGCAGCATCACCTGGTAATCAATAGGCTACCCAACTCCTCACCAACTTAGAGCAGAGGTTTCGTGTTTGGGCTCATTTTAATTGCGATAACCAGTAAGATGTAGATAAACAGTAAATAATTGCATGCTGCTGCTGCAGTATCACCTAGATTCTATAGGAGCCGAGCTCTGTATGAACCCAGAGTGGAGGTTTCATGTTTGTGCTCATATTGACGGCCTCATCCAAGAGGATATTAATTATAGATCGCGTATTCATTGGGATATGATCGGAAATTCTGCACTATAACTAACACAAGATTAAAAAACATAAAATAAAATTAAATTAAGAAATTTAAAAAAAACCCCCGCCAAAAATCTTTAAAAAGTTATGAAATAAAATTTACTGACTTTAAGTTTAAATAATCCTAAGAGTAAAGTATTATTTTAGTCCATAAATGTTTTCACGGTGTGTCGGGGGACCGCCAAGTAAACTACCACAACAGCGACTTTTGCATTTTGTATCGCCATAATAGTCGCTGATTCTCTCGATTCGGGTCGCTGTGAACTGACCCTTAAACTATGTTATGTGAAATCAAACATCTACATTAGCGGTCCCCCGACACACCTTGAGAACATTTATGGACTAAAATAATACTTTACTCTTAGGAATTATTTAAACTTAAAGTCAGTAAATATTATTAACTGTATTATTCGCTTGTTGTAATTATTCATAAATAAATAATAAATATTTTAGTCATATCTATTAAGTTGACGGTCTGTGGTTGTACCAATATTTTGATTGCTGAACTCTTGAAAGTCCGAAAGTACAATACTTTTTCGTTAACGAAAACATTCTAATATAAATTCACTAGACTTTTGCTACAACTTACCAAAGGGAATTCTCACATAGGCTACTATTCTTTGCGGCAAAACCGTACATTTTGCCGCAAAGAATTACAGCCTATGTCGTTTCTCATGGTCTATTCTATATTTGTGACAAATTTCATAAAAATCGGGTTAGTAGTTTAGGAGCTAACAAACAAAAGCAACATAAAGTAATAGGCCGGGATCCCTAGAATAATTTTTTTTGGTTACTATCAAACTAATTTTGTGTATCTTCATTTTGATAAGACGAACAACATTTTTACTAGCGAAATTTTTTGTACTTTATATTGATAATTTAAAATAGTCTAAGATCCCACTGCAGAATTGTGCAGGTATCGAGTACACGCTTAAAACCACATTTTTACAAATATTAATAATATGGAGAACATATTTCTACTGGGGTGCCAGTCCAAATGTGGCCGCAAATATTTTTAATTTTTTTTTGAAAAATTGAGTTTGCGGGATAAAATGTAATCATCAGGTATTGAAAGCAAACATCGTTCATTTCATGGCAATGAGTATAGAGATTTAGAAAAATCCGGTGTGCCGTTGGGCACCCGGCCGCAACCCTATTGTAACCAGGTGTGAACAGGTACCATTCCGATACGTTTTTGCATCCATAACGTATATTGATCTTTTATATATCAAATGGAAGCTTATTTTCCTCTTATTATTATAATATAGGTGTGCCTAATTAAATCTGGCCGCAAATAAGGGGTGCCGGCTGTCAAAGATGGCAAAGTATCGAAGGTTGAGGGAAAGGGAGCTAGCGCGAAACATTACGGGATAGTGATAGTACATCAAGTTAGTGTACTTAAACATCGGTTCAAACAATAGTAATAATCGGCCAAGTGCGAGTCGGACTCGTGCACGAAGGGTTCCATACTATTTTTGTGTAGTGTAGTGAGCAAAATTAGGCCAAAATTTGTGTTTTTGTATGGGAGCCGCCCTAATATTTTAATTTTTCTTTAATTTTATTATTAGTAGGTAATTAAATTGCACATATTTGAATTGAAGATTTCGTGAAATTTTAAGGTGCCCATCTGTTGCCATTATCGACATAGAGCGAAAAAGGCCAAAAAATCACGTTTATTGTATTCAAATTCAAATGTCTCTATTGCCAGAATGTTTTAGTTATTGAATATAGTAATTAATGTACATTTGAACATACAAACTTAAATTTTATTTTGTTTTTAGTATTTGTTGTTATAGCGGCAACATATTAATATATATTACATAATCTGTGAAAACGTCAACTCTCTAGCTATTACCATTCTTTAGTTACAGCATTGAGCCTGGAGACATACAAACAGACGGACAGACGGACAGACAACGAAGTCTTATAAGTAATAGGGTCCCGTTTTTGCCCTTTGGGTACGGAATCCTAAAAACGACCAAATAAATTAATACTCTACAAGAATTTAAAAGTTTATTCAATTGTTAAATTGTTTGTTACATAAAGATTAAATATTCATAATATTATGTACTAGCGACCCGTCCCGGCTTCGCACGGGTATAAAATATATTGGTATGAACGGAAAATTCGCAACTTATGATAATAACAAGAATGTCAATGAAAGGTCGGGGCGGGGTCGGGCCGCGCATGTGTCCATATTTTGTGGTGTTTGGTAGGATAACTTTCGGAGGCTATTTCTCAAAATTTTAGTATTGAGTGATTATAAAAGAAGAAATACGTGTATTTTTATTTTTAACAAGGATCAATATTTCTAAATTTGGCAGGAAGGTAAAATTGCACCCTGTATAATAAGCCATTTACAATTGCGAACTTTGTTTTGTTTATTTTAGATTACTATTTCGTTACGTTTATTCAAAATTTCGTTACGTTACGAAAAAGTAGGTCCTAAAGCTGAGTTTACAATGAGTTGAAACAACAATTAAAATATTCATAGGAATATAAATTACTCTAATATAATTATCCTAATGATGCGTAGTATACTTGCGAAAGTTTGTATCGTATTTTTTTGTTTGGATGGCAATCTATAACGATTGAATGTATTGATGTTTGTTACTCTTTTACGCAAAACTTACTGAATGGATTTTAATGAAACTTCTCCTACTAATATTATAAGGCGAAAGGACTTATAGAGATGTATGGATGTTTGTTACTCTTCCATGCAAAAACTACAGGATGTAATAAAACTAAGTGATAATACTTTAGGGTGTGTACATGTTCCTTATAGAGAGTTCACTGTGAAAGAAGCAGCGCTGAAAGACTAATTTTTTTTCACTTTTGTGTGGGCAAGCGCCCCAGTGCCACGAGTTTCCCCATACAAAAGTGAAAAAATTTTTTGTCTTTCAGCGCTGCTACTTTCACAGTGAACTCTCTACGAGGGATACGTACACATCCTAAAGTATGTATATATATATGTACGTATATGTACGGTATATGTACGGTTTCCGTAAAATTCCTAATTTATGCGGGCGAAGCCGCGCGGGACATCTATACTTAATAAATAAGTGATTATGTATTTATACATACATATTTATGAATATAATAAGAAAGTAAAATTTTTCAAAGCGAATCCATATCATTTTTTAATTTAATTTATACATACCTTGTATTTTTCTATAATTTTTTTTTCTAGGAATGCCTCCAAAAAGTAATGCCGAAAGGCAAAAAAAAATATGGAGAAAAACTGAAACAGGAAAACCCAAATAAATATGAAGAGATGCGAATTAGATATTTAGATAAAGTTAAAGAGAATATAAAAAAGAAAAAAGAATATCTGACAGATGAACAAAAAGAAAAGCTTAGAGAAACATGGCGAAAAGCAAATGCAACGCGTGCTAAAAAAAAAAGGAAACTAAAACTAAAATACCAAAAGACAATGAATTTACATACAGGTTAGAAATAATACAAAAGAAATGAAAGAAACAATTAAAAGGCTGATTGAAGAAAATACTCAATTAAAAAGACGTAATAAGAATTTAAGGCAAACTTGTAATAGGATTAAAAAACGACTGGATTTTTTTAAAAAGCTAAACCAAGAAAACAGACCAAAAGAAAAGACTGAAAATGAACATCAAATTAATACTCCGCTTACAAAAACAAACATTTTTCTAGAAGAAACGGTACCAAATATACGTATAGAAGAAAAATAAAAGGTTAAAAAAAATTACTGTTACAGATAGCTTGAAAAAAGAGTTCCATAAAGCTGATACTGATGAGAAAAAAGTGTTTAAAAAATTGCTACAAATGAAATAGTAAACAAGCATAAATTAAAGGCAGAAATATCCCATGCTCTTGGGCTTAAAGGCAGGCTTGTAGGGGTTGTCTCCTACAGATGATAGATGCTGGATGCTGGATGATAGTGATGATGCTGATGCTGATAGAGATGCTGCTGCTGATGATAGGTGTCAAATAATACGCACTTGATGCTTAATAATGCTCTGCTATTGCTCTGCTGTATTTTGTGTCGTAAATGCTTACATTTATACAAGTTCAAACATGCCGGTCAATGTCATACCGAGCCGTACAAGTTTAAATGCTGAGTAGGCAAACGTGCCGGTTATTATGTATTGCTTCGGTATATAAATCGTGGAATGTTGGCCATTGTTCATAACTTAAAATTTAGTTTGTTATTATTTTTAGCAATATTCCGCGAAATAAACTTCCACCTTTAAGTAAATGAGTGAGTGTACGCATAGGCATGCGTACAACACCTCCCTCCTCCCACACTGCCTATGCGTACACTCGCATGCAAGAACTTGCAAACACCACCACCACACAAGCAATAATGTTGGCAAATCCGTGCAAGGCCCCTCACCACCATGCAGGTTGAAAACCTCGACGCGCGTTTCGCTCCAACACTGGAGCATCCTCAGGATGTGGACTCTACGAACAACGTCCGTCAAGTGCCGCCACCGGCCAAAACACCGCCTTTTATACCCTATCGAGCCCCGCTACTACCCCCACTACCCTCACCAGTACCCCCGAACATATTAATAAGCGGTGACGTAGTCAAGCAGGTTTGGTCATTCAACAATGCAAATCTGTTATTTTTCTTTTCTTTTATGATCTCTAATTGTTCCAACACGCTCAGCCGAAAGCCTTTATCGCATTTATGTAAAACTTTATAGGAGTGACCATCGGGCACGGTATGATTACTATCTAAAAGATGTTTAGCAAAATGTGACTTATCAGGATGACCATTCCTATAAGCCGCGATATGTTCTTTATACCGAGTCTCAAAGCTGCGTCCAGTTTGACCCACATATACACTATCGCATTCAGGACAATCGATCTTATAGACACCGGACTGATATTTTTCATCAATCCGGTCTTTGTTATGACATAAATGATGTTTTAAAGTATTATTTGTCCTGAATGCGACATGCATATCGTTGTTTTTCATTATTTTGGATAAGCGTGCAGATACCTCTCCCATGTAGGTCAAACTGGACTTATATCTAACTACCTCCTTATCAATAGGACCTGCGTACAAAAACTTAACCAGTTCTTTCTTGTTTTTATTTTTCAAAATATTATTAATAATTTTTGGACTATATCCGTTGGATATCGCAATTTGGAAAATGATATTAAGCTCCTTTTTGATAATTTTCTTTACTAAGAGGGATCGATAATAATCTATGAATGTAACTATGAAAGGCCGCGAGTTTGTGTTGCCAAGGATGACATGACGATGCATGAATAGTAGTATTAGTATATGTCGGCTTGCGAAAGATTCCAAAACTGTGTTTATTATTAACTCTAGTAATAGATAAATCGAGAAAATTTAGGGTGTTATTATCTTCACATTCTAATTTGAATTTAATTTTAATATGTTTTTTATTTAGTTCTTTAACAAATACGTCCAGTTGTCTCTGTGTACCCGTCCAACAAAGAAAACAATCATCTACGTATCTAAAGTAATATAAAATACTTTTATTAACGACGATATTTCTTTGTTCAAAATCGTCCATAAATATTTCGGCCATCAAAGGACTTAAAGGTGAACCCATAGCTAGACCATCGTCTTGAACAAAGAATTCGCCGTTAAATCGAAAGTAGTTTTGTTCCATGCAGGTTTTAGTAAGAGTAAGCAATTCATTACTTTCACCAGGAGGTAAACGTTTTTCTAATGCATTCCTTAAAATACCCAATGTTTCCTTACGTGGAACATTAGTGAATAAACTATCGACATCAAGTGAAACTAATTTGCAACGAGGTGGCAAAGTCACATCTTTAATTTTGTTGACTAATTGTAGACTATTTTTTATGGCATAAGGTGGCCGAAATGAGAGCTTTTCTTTTATTATGAAATTAAGTGACTTTGCCAGCTCGTATGCTGGTGCACCTATGTATGAGACAACTGGACGCATGGGAATATCAGTTTTGTGAATCTTTGGCAAGCCGTACAGTGATGGTGCGCGAGGTTTCATTGGGATGAGTTTTTTCTTTGATGATTCAGTTTGAAAGAAATATTGATTATTATTAATTGCTAATTTAAGCTTAGCTAAAAACTTGTTTGTTGGGTCAGAAGGAACCCTTAGAAATTGTTCACCCTGAAACACGTCATTAACTCTGTCCAAATAATCGTCGCGCTCCATCACTACTACTGTGTTACCCTTATCCGCTTTCGATATTACTAAGTTATTATTATCTATTGTTTGTTTTAATGACCTCAAAGCCACTCTTTCGGGGTTAAAAGAGGAACCGGAAGGAGTACCTTTGATTTCGTTGGCTAGTAGGCCCTTAACCATGTTATCTTTCTTATTAACTACGGCAGTTATTTCCGAATCCACCGCAAGCATTTGCAAAGCATTCTGATTAATATTAGGAGTGATATTATATTTAAGACCCTTTTCCAAAAGTGTCATCTCATCCTTGGCAAATTGTACGCTGGTTAAGTTTTTGACGCGAGGGTGGAAGGAAAAAGGTTCAGACCTGGATTCTGTATGTGATTGGACAATCCTGTTTTTATTTACCAAAGTCTGAAGCTTTTTCTTTTGACTTAAATATTTAGCGTGCACTTCGATTGCTGCAAAATGGCGTGCCTTTTCATCTAAGCGATCGAATTCGATATTATGTAATTTTATTCGATATTATGTAAATTACATAATATCGAATTCGATCGCTTAGATGAAAAGGCACGCCATTTCGCAGCAATAAATCAATTAATTAAGCCGCGATATGTTCTTTATACCGAGTCTCAAAGCTGCGTCCAGTTTGACCCACATATACACTATCGCATTCAGGACAATCGATCTTATAGACACCGGACTGATATTTTTCATCAATCCGGTCTTTGTTATGACATAAATGATGTTTTAAAGTATTATTTGTCTTAATTTTATTCGATATTATGTAAATTACATAATATCGAATTCGATCGCTTAGATGAAAAGGCACGCCATTTCGCAGTAATCGAAGTGCACGCTAAATATTTAAGTCAAAAGAAAAAGCTTCAGACTTTGGTAAATAAAAACAGGATTGTCCAATCACATACAGAATCCAGGTCTGAACCTTTTTCCTTCCACCCTCGCGTCTAAAACTTAACCAGCGTACAATTTGCCAAGGATGAGATGACACTTTTGGAAAAGGGTCTTAAATATAATATCACTCCTAATATTAATCAGAATGCTTTGGAAATGCTTACGGTGGATTCGGAAATAACTGCCGTAGTTAATAAGAAAGATAACATGGTTAAGGGCCTACTAGCCAACGAAATCAAAGGTACTCCTTCCGGTTCCTCTTTTAACCCCGAAAGAGTGGCTTTGAGGTCATTAAACAAACAATAGATAATAATAACTTAGTAATATCGAAAGCGGATAAGGGTAACACAGTAGTAGTGATGGAGCGCGACGATTATTTGGACAGAGTTAATGACGTGTTTCAGGGTGAACAATTCTAAGGGTTCCTTCTGACCCAACAAACAAGTTTTTAGCTAAGCTTAAATTAGCAATTAATAATAATCAATATTTCTTTCAAACTGAATCATCAAAGAAAAAACTCATCCCAATGAATCCTCGCGCACCATCACTGTACGGCTTGCCAAAGATTCACAAAACTGATATTCCCATGCGTCCAGTTGTCTCATACATAGGTGCACCAGCATACGAGCTGGCAAAGTCACTTAATTTCATAATAAAAGAAAAGCTCTCATTTCGGCCACCTTATGCCATAAAAAATAGTCTACAATTAGTCAACAAAATTAAAGATGTGACTTTGCCACCTCGTTGCAAATTAGTTTCACTTGATGTCGATAGTTTATTCACTAATGTTCCACGTAAGGAAACATTGGGTATTTTAAGGAATGCATTAGAAAAACGTTTACCTCCTGGTGAAAGTAATGAATTGCTTACTCTTACTAAAACCTGCATGGAACAAAACTACTTTCGATTTAACGGCGAATTCTTCGTTCAAGACGACGGTCTAGCTATGGGTTCACCTTTAAGTCCTTTGATGGCCGAAATATTTATGGACGATTTTGAACAAAGAAATATCGTCGTTAATAAAAGTATTTTATATTACTTTAGATACGTAGATGATTGTTTTCTTTGTTGGACGGGTACACAGAGACAACTGGACGTATTTGTTAAAGAACTAAATAAAAAACATATTAAAATTAAATTCAAATTAGAATGTGAAGATAATAACACCCTAAATTTTCTCGATTTATCTATTACTAGAGTTAATAATAAACACAGTTTTGGAATCTTTCGCAAGCCGACATATACTAATACTACTATTCATGCATCGTCATGTCATCCTTGGCAACACAAACTCGCGGCCTTTCATAGTTACATTCATAGATTATTATCGATCCCTCTTAGTAAAGAAAATTATCAAAAAGGAGCTTAATATCATTTTCCAAATTGCGATATCCAACGGATATAGTCCAAAAATTATTAATAATATTTTGAAAAATAAAAACAAGAAAGAACTGGTTAAGTTTTTGTACGCAGGTCCTATTGATAAGGAGGTAGTTAGATATAAGTCCAGTTTGACCTACATGGGAGAGGTATCTGCACGCTTATCCAAAATAATGAAAAACAACGATATGCATGTCGCATTCAGGACAAATAATACTTTAAAACATCATTTATGTCATAACAAAGACCGGATTGATGAAAAATATCAGTCCGGTGTCTATAAGATCGATTGTCCTGAATGCGATAGTGTATATGTGGGTCAAACTGGACGCAGCTTTGAGACTCGGTATAAAGAACATATCGCGGCTTATAGGAATGGTCATCATGATAAGTCACATTTTGCTAAACATCTTTTAGATAGTAATCATACCGTGCCCGATGGTCACTCCTATAAAGTTTTACATAAATGCGATAAAGGCTTTCGGCTGAGCGTGTTGGAACAATTAGAGATCTCCTCCAGAGCATGGCTCAGGAGGAAAAAAATATACGTGGAATAACCATGCAAAATTTCACTGCACTTGTTAAAACTTCATTTATGACACGAATAAACGTGCATTGATACAATAGTGTTAATAAGTCTCATATTGTTCACTAGAATAATAATTTAATATGGTTTTTCTTAAATATGTAGTAAACCGTTAATATTAGATTTTTAATAAATATAAGAGCTGAAAGATATTTTTTTTATCTTTAATTTGATTTTACATTATATTTGTCTATTTATTATGTAGTCAAAGCTATGTGGTTCTAAACGTTTTTTTGTCTTCCTGAAAAGTTGTCTTTTTTCGATTGCACGTTTATTCGTTGGGGCCATCGATATGTGAATGTGTGGTGGGCCTAATCTCCTACTCCTCCTACCTTTCTTCTGATTAATTTCGTTGCGGGTCCCAAGACAGATTTGGCTTGTAACTCGGTCATCCCTGAGATCATTTCAAAGAGTTTTCGTGGTTGGTTACCACTGTTGATCCTGGCGACACAGGAGTTGCAGTGGTGGGAATGTGTGGTGGGCCTAATACCATATTATGTGATGATGATGGTGTTGTAGAAATCGCAGGTTCTTCAAACTCTTCAATATATAATATATTGCTGGTGAGTTATTAAAGCTGGAGGTTACCTCAATGTTCAATGGAGTAAATACTTAATCTGTAGGCGGTGCTGGTATATTTGCCATATATAGGTGGTGAAGTAATTTGGTCGCAGGTATCATGATAGGGTATCTGGGTTATGGATATGAGTATCTGATTTTTCTCTCAAACTATAATTTTCATTATTTTCATCAAAAAGTAAAAAAAAACAGAAGTATGGCATGATGTTTTTGATGAAAATAATGACCTAGAGCCGAGAATATTGACGTCGATATGGTAGAAGCCATATCGACGTCAATATTCTCGGCTCTAGGTGGCACAGGAGAGCTGATGTTGGTGTAGCGTTGGCATCCAGTTTCTAACAGGAAACAAATAAGAAGGTATATGTTATGGTAGTATATATAACTAAAATCTTATTACTTATAAAAAAATGTTACTATTTAATTATAAAAAATATTGAATAATATACTTTTGTATAAAACAAACACGCATGTTTAAATAGTTTGCAGAGAACAAAATTGTTTATTAATATACGACTTATTTTTTTTATTATTAATTTGTAGAACAAAATCGTATCTGCTCTAGCGATAAATGACTTGAAATTGATTTTTACCGAACAGAGACTTATGTTAAAATAATAAGCTAGAAAATAAATGTGTCTAATAAGAGTCTAATTGTATAATCTATGAATATAAAAGTTAAATAGTTTTTACATGAATTATTTATAAGTTACTGATGGACGTATTTATATTTTTATAGAACAATATCGTATACGCGCAAACGTCAAAAAGTAATGATTTTGCGTGTAATTTTGTTTAAACTATTTCTAACTTTAAAATATAACAACTTTAAGCAATGTTAAAGTGTATTATGTAAAAAACTCAACTATTACTCACCTTTTCTAAAGGTGTCATCGTCTTTATTACAGCTTCTAGGAAGACTGCCGCTATTTTCATTTACATGCAGAGCTAAATTGAGTATTTTTTTTTATAAGCCCGACATTATTATACTACACACTAAAACTGTATAATTATAAACTGAAATCATGAATTAAAACTAAAATTTAGTTTTTTTTCGGGAGCTCGCTAAAATATTGGACTTTGACGAGAACTAACATGCGAATGACGTTGCGTCGCTGCGCGCGCGGTGCGAGTTACAAAGAACAAGCGCCTACATGTCATTACGTGTTTGTTCGTGGGTATATATTTCTGATAAGACAATGTTCGATTGATTATTCCAATAAGTAAAAGGATATAAGATAAAAAAAATATAGTGCCATATAGTTTTTAGTATGTAGAATCCAAAAACGCAATAAAATACATTTCGTCTTATTTTTCCATAAGATTTTGTTCTTGGGACCCGTCGGGATGATAAGATGACGTTTGAATTTTCATTCTATAATAGCCAAAGAATTTTTTGGGATACATCCGAAGTTCGTGGTATTTCTGATAAAAGAAACCTTTGATAATTCTATCCGCTGTAAAAGATGAGTCCAGTATTGACAAATTTTCTTTTTTTTTCTTCTGATCCTCCGAAGTAGTAAATAAAGACAAGCAACTTGTACGAAATCCATGGTGAAAGTGAGCAAAGATCACTATTTATTTATCGAAGTGCGCGCACCGTACTCTCTGCGATTTTTTACAGCGCGATTTTGAAATCGTGTCGCAAAAATTAAAATCGTGGTGCGCGCTAGGCCTTAAATTATATTTTAACTATTATACCTATCAATAAACAAAATCAGCTTCTTAAGATTCCGTTTTTAACTAGGGTTCAGTAGTCAACCAAGTTTTGTTGATTACAGAACCCTATAACGGAACCCTCACGAGCAGATTTTTTGTATATTTTTTATAATAATAATAATAATATCTATGGACGCTTCACACCACGTCAGTCTGGCCCCGTGCTAAGTACCTGAAGGACTTGTGTTACAGGTACCAGACAACGGAAATATATTTAATACTTTTATACTATACATATATTTAAGATTTTTATTATATCATACACATATTTAATACACATCCATGACCCAGGAACATTGAAAAACTTTTTGTTCCGTCGGCGGGATTCGAACCCGCGACCCCCGGCATGAGTTGCCACACACTAACCATTGAGCCACGGAGGTCGTCAATATATTGATAGGTTATTATTAGTTATATTATTTAACAGTAACCTTTAACATTGTCCTACAAATAAAACAGTACATATTTTAGGACCATCAATAATTCAAAGTATGAAATCCTTTCTATCACACAAAAAGTTATCTTGATAACTCATAATACTTAAGGGTATTAATAAGGGTATGGGTCCCCTCTATAGAGTTCACTGTGAAAGGAGCAACGCTGAAAGAGTAACCTTTTTTTCCTCCCTAATAAAAATAATCATACGTTGAACCAATATGTATACGGTTTTATCGTCATTGGCCTGTCGTTGTCGTTATCTGGAAAAAGATTGGGAACCCCTGAGCTATGCTTTGTTAGTAAGAGAAACTCTCCTTTTTGAGATAAAATACACTCAACACAGCTACAAGTTAGTACGTCTTCAAAATATTTTTAACGGAAACAACCTCCGAAATGAGGCCAAATGCCAATTATTCATGTTGGCCATTTAAACTAGATGTTTGTTAGTTAATTATTTTAATTATTACTTAATTTTAAACATTACTTAATTTTAATCATTACTTAATTTTAATCATAAATTAATTTTATTTAATCCATATTTATTTTTAAATATTATTTAATTTTAATCCATATTTAATTTTAAATGTTACTTAATTATTATAATTATTACTAATTTTAATTATTATTTAATTTTAATTATTACTTAATTTTAATTATCATTTAATTTTAATTCCGATGTTACAACACTAGTAACTCTCCAACCGTCTTACGCGTTTTGTATGGTTTTTAGATCAACACGAAAATCTGGCGCGAGTTTCACAGTTTTTACCCATCCCACAAAAGTGCTCAACGTCGCTAAAGAAGTTTTCACTTCAAAAAATCACCCCCCGAGAAGGGTTGGCATCCACCCCCAGGGCAAAAGCGCAAGTTGACACTATGTCACTTTTGTTTCTTAGGGTATCTCCCACCTGCTTACCAATTTTCATGAAAATCGATGGAGGTTGAACGAAATCGGAGGTGAAAACCTTCAATGCCTCCACTATTTCATTACATTGATATTCTCCCTTTTTCCTATCTTCGGTAGTGGCCGAGAACGCTTTGCCACTAAGATAATTTGTCAATAGCTTATACTTTCCATTTTCAATCATTGCATTGGCGATTTTATCTCCTCGCTTATTCATAATTGTGCAGCCATTTTTATCGAAACTTACTGTGTTTCCTTTTCTTATGACTTCGCTTACAGAAAGTAAGTTTGTTGACAATTCTGGTATGTAAAGAACATCTTTTACCTGTATGTCCGTAAGAGCGCCAGTGACTTCATTTGGCACTGTAACTGTGCCGCAACTTTGAACCTGCAAAATATTGTTATCAGCGATTCTTATTTTGTCAACAGGCGGGACCTTCTCATCTTCGAGCCAGTGGCGATTCATCGTCAGGAATCATAAGCGGAAGCGGAATCATAAGCGGAAGCGGATTCATAAGCGGAAGCGGATTCATAAGCGGAAGCGGAATCATAAGCGGAAGCGGATTCATAAGCGGAAGCGAATTCATAAGCGGAAGGGGATTCATGAGCCTTCCGCTTATGAATCCGCTTCCGCTTATGAATCCGCTTCCGCTTATGAATCCGCTTCCGCTTATGAATCCGCTTCCGCTTATGAATCCGCTTCCGCTTATGAATCCGCTTCCGCTTGTGAATCCGCTTCCGCTTGTGAATCCGCTTCCGCTTATGAATCCGCTTCCGCTTATGATTCCGCTTCCGCTTATGAATCCGCTTCCGCTTATGAATCCGCTTCCGCTTATGATTCCGCTTCCGCTTATGAATCCGCTTCCGCTTATGAATCCGCTTCCGCTTATGAATCCGCTTCCGCTTATGAATCCGCTTCCGCTTATGAATCCGCTTCCGCTTATGAATCCGCTTCCGCTTATGAATCCGTTTCCGTTTATGAATCCGCTTCTGCTTATGAATCCGCTTCCGCTTATGAATCCGCTTCCACTTATGAATCCGCTTCCGCTTATGAATCCGCTTCCGCTTATGAATCCGCTTCCGCTTATGAATCCGCTTCCGCTTATGAATCCGCTTCCGCTTATGAATCCGCTTCCGCTTATGAATCCGCTTCCGCTTATGAATCCGCTTCCGCTTATGATTCCGCTTCCGCTTATGAATCCGCTTCCGCTTATGAATCCGCTTCCGTACAAAAATCAATCAATTTAATTTATGTTTAAATAATTATGTTATTATTTAATTATGGTATTATTTTTCATTAATTTAGTGAGGAAATCAATTGACTCATATTTATTCAATCTGTCATAATATTTCATTTTGTACTTGTAGTAACATTGTCCTGCAAAATATAGAACAATCCATATTTTGGGACCATCAAATCAAAGTATGAAATCCTTTCTATATCTGTTAGCTACCAGTTTCGAGATTTTTTGCAAATAAAGATGTTGTTCGTCTTATCAAAATGAAGATTGAAAAAAAATTGTTCTAGGGAACCCGGACTAATAAGCATGTTTATCCATAATATAGCGTCTTTAAAACACTGGAACGATTTTCTTGAACGTAGGCTCAATAGATTGAAAGTAACAGGCAGAATAATTTCCGTCCGGCTGTAAACTTTTACAATATTTTAGTGACTGCGAGCTGCTCTAATAAAAATGTAATAACATTTTTAATTTCCCGTTCTCATTGTTTGAGTAACATTACCTGAAAGACAATGAGTTGGTTTGAAAAGGATATTTTTAATTTTACATTTTCATAGAAAATAATGAAAATATTACCTAGTCGCAATTTTAATTTGAATGGAAGCGGAATTAAAAGTTGGAATTAGTTTTAATAATGTGGAATAATAAGAAATATTATAAGTAGAAATCCCACCAAAACGTGAAATGTAAAAGGAGCCAAGCAAAATATTGCATAGCTGTAATGCTACGTTTTGATGCTTGCCGAGCCACGGCAAGCTTCCACAAGCCACAAGCCTCCACAAATCTCGCTTTGCATATTTTGTAAGTCGTTTTCACGCTCGTGAACGCGTCAGTGTATTACGTACATCCAAGCATGGCGGACACCGAACTTGTGTTGGCTATTCGTTTGGTTTCCTATTATTTTTAATGCTCTTATAACCAAAAGTATCATCACATAATATAGTATTCTATTAATTAAAAAGATAAAACCGACTTCAAAATTGTACGTAATTGAGAATTAAAATTCCCTATCTCAAAAAAGTTCCCTAAGTTAAACAATACCTAGTATAATTAAAAAAAACTCAAATCGGACTTGTAGTTTCGGAGATATGCGAACACAAACATAAAAATATACATACATACACACATAAACTTTTGAAATTTGGCACATTTGTTCAGACGCTGATATAGACTAACATATACGGAAATTGGGCAATTCTGGAAATATTACATACATACGGGTCGAACTGATAACCTCCTTTTTTGAAGTCAGTTAAAATAAATTAATAAACAAATGAACTTAATATCTTTATTCTTTATGGTTAATATCCCTGGGGTTCCAGATACACGTTTCGGTTTGGTAATATTCCAAAAACAATAAACTCTCTTCGTTCGACCAGCTACTCATTTTGTGTATGACGTGCGTTCGTCGCGAGATCACAGCGGCTACTAAGCGCGAGCCAACGTGTGAACACGTCGCAAGCGTTGCCCTTTGATCTCTGTCCAAAAACCGACACTACTCCCGATCGTCTACAAGCGTCCGCAAGCTCACGCAAGCCAAGCCATTTTACCTGTTTTCAAGCTCGGGCTTGTGGAGGCTTGCCGTGGCTCGGCAAGCATCAAAACGTAGCATAATACTTCTGTCGTAAAAAGTTTTCAGATCACATTCAAGCCAAGCCTTCAACTTATTTTGTAATTTTAATCAACATTTAGTAAATGTATCAATAGATTTCTTTATTTTATAATTATTATAGTGGCTTGGCAATGAGCATTAGAGAAATAATATAATATATTGAGTACCATCGGCCACATGCGTCGTTACATACTAAAACACTTTATGCTTGCCGTCTGTGTAAGTATGAACTCCTTCAAATATGCAGTTTTATATTAAATTTGTTTCTCTTGTGCTCATTGCCAAGCCACTATAATAATTATAAAATAAAGAAATCTATTGATACATTTACTAAATGTTGATTTAAATTACAAAATAAGTTGAAGGCTTGGCTTGAATGTGATCTGAAAACTTTTTACGACAGAAGTATTACGGCTATGCAATATTTTGCTTGGGCCTTGGCTCCTTTTACATTTCATGTTTTGGTGGGATTTCATTTCTTTTTTTAAGGTTTTTGTTTCTTTTCTTTTCAGGTCACGTTATAACTTTTCTGTACTTAACTTGGTTCTCATTCTCTATCTTCTTTATATTATTTTTTGAGGCTTCGTTAGTTCTGAGTCGATTAATAATATTCACTAGCTATTTGACCGAGCTTTGCTCGGTATTCGATAAAATACGAATAAAATGACATTTTCTAAAAATGATTCCTAGCTAGATCGATTTATCACCTCCGAAACCCCCTATATATACTAAATTTCATGAAAATCGTTGGAGCCGATTCCGAGATGCCAATTATATATATATATATATATATATATATATATATATATATATATATATATATATATATATATACATACAGTCAATAATAGATGGAAGTAATTTAGTTATTATAATCATTATGATATATTCAGAATATGCATGCATATATTTAGAAAGTATACTCAGATATACAGTGTGCTAGAAAGGTTTGAGAGTGAACGGACGCATCAAGTTAGCTGGAAATATCTACATATAACGTTTAAATATATATATATATATATATATATATATATATATATATATATATATATATATATATATATATATATATATATATATATATATATATATATATATATATATATATATATATATATATATATATATATATATATATATATATATATATATATATATATATATATATATATATATATATATATATATATATATATATATATATATATATATATATATATATATATATATTGCATGCATTCATCCTTCAAGATTGTGGGCGTATATTAGTTATCTACACTGAATGTGATTAACCAGATATCGTCAGATCTGGAGCCGATGGGTTTGGGAGCATACACCGTTCCTTCCGGCATTCATAATAATTCTAGATATTTTGCAGGCGATGGTTGTCACCTCTCAAATGTCCATCGTCAGTTAGACAGCGTCACTCAAAACCCCAAAAGCCGCTCCAACAGATAACATACATTATGAAACTTATCTCAAAATAAGTTGCCAATAGACAAGTTAATCGCGCACGCCGATACGGCCGTCCTGCATATCACACGTCCTCGTGTGTCCTATCTCCAAGTCAGAAACCAACAAAATGAACACTTTATGCTCCTTTACTATACGCTCGGCCAAACTGACCATACTGGATTCTTATAACATTACCATAGATTCAACAACATCTTGTCTGTCATGATAAAACTTTGCAAAATAAACAAACTGTGATAAAGTACTAGCTCAACATGAATACCACCAACATTACCCATTATACCAAAAAGTCTTGTGCCACTCAGGCTGCATTTGCTACATAGGCTACAGTTGCCACATAGTCTATTATACACAGGCTCCATTTGCCACACAGGCTATGCCAGACAGGCCAACATTGCCTCACAGGCCAACATTGCCGCGCAGGCCAACATTGCCACTTAGGCCACCATTGCCACTCAGGCCACCTTTGCCTCATGATAGGCCACTTTACTACACAAGCCATCTTTGCCACAAATGCCACCTTTGCTACATAGGCATTTATTAACTTTGATGAAAACAAAATACAAATCTCTAGTCTCGACATACTAAAGCTTTTCTGTTTGACGCCGTTACGGTGCGTCCTGACTCCTGCCTCATCCTGACGTAAAACTATACCAGAGTTACATCATCATGTTCAATCTAATAATGTTACGTCAAAACTCCGTTTGCATGCCTCAAACATATCAATTAGACATACATCAAAAAGCTCAATTTTAATTAACTGCGTCACTATTCACAGTGTGATAAAGGGTGAAAGAATCTATAATAACACAAAAACGTAATCTTTGTCATATCGCATGCCTGATGCCACTAAAATTGCCAATCCTTACTTTGGGGATCAGCTTCAATTCAGGTTTAACTATTCCAGAGTAAGACTTTAAGAGCTTACACGAAATAGGTGTACCCAAGATAATATCATGATCCTTTCATCTGTCAAATCTCTTTCCACCATAATATTACCATTATTTAAAATGCATTGGTTTGGTTGCATTTGCATGCATTGGTTATAAACAAACGTAAAATAGTAACTGTAAATTGCGTTTTTCTTTACTACAACTGTAGTCATTAATTGCTAATTACAATCCACACTAAATTATTACCAAACACTACCAATACTCGTCAAAATAACTTTGCGATTTAAAAGTATTGTATCATTCCAATATCGAATTAAAACTTTGATTGATTTATTCGTTACTGCCCAGCAACGTACTGGCTACACTTTCCTCGGCCAAAGAGCACATCATTCATTGAAACTAAATCAGAATGAAAACATCTCACCAACTTAGATGCAGAAAAGTCCATAGTAGCTCATAAAACAGTACAAATATCAAACCGACGTTCAATCTGGTCATCCTTAGTTTCGTTTTGGCCACTCTGTTAAGACGTGATCCTTTCGTTACACCAATAGCAAACGTGAAGTGACTTTCTCACAACTCCATCATCTTTAGCACACTATATTGTACAGTTTTGGTACCTGAAAACTCAGTATGAATTTTAGTAACGCTATCAAAACTATTCCTATCTGACCATTCGATTAACACGTATGTAGCCCATTTTGCCAAAATCATAATATCGCCTCGTTTGATCCATTCGTGATCATCCTTTAAAAACTCCTTTAAAAACTCAGATTGTACTTCCAAAAGCCCTTCTATGATAAGTTAAAGCCATCAATAATTCTTTCGGCAACTGAACTCTAATATCAATTTCAATCGTAACTGTTAGGGTAAAGAAATTTTAGTTGCATTCATGGATCAACTGTAATTACAATCTGTTCCACAGATAACGATCGCCATAATCTCATAAGTACACTAAAGAAACGCGTAGCATAATATTATGAAAAGATGCACTTTCCGACGTCAGCATTTCCTCTACTTGTGCAACTATGCACAATCTGTGCACAATCTGTGCAGAGTTGCAGCATGAATCTCAACATAATTAAAGCGTGCTTAAAAATCCATCAGTTGATCCCATGTTTTTATACCGGCAAAGCTATTTTTCTCGTTAACCATGAGGCTATTACACGCATCATCCATATTATAGCGAGCCCGCGATCTACTCTACGAAAGATCCGGGGTTAAATTCAAGAAATATCAAAATATCTTATCAATCGATCTCATAATCTCGCATAGATTTTGACTAGGATTTGATTTTACAAACCAACTCTATCATTTTGTGATATCTACCAACTCTGAAATTTGCTTTCAAAAATCGTTAAATCATTATCTCCAACATTAAGAAAAATTTGACCTGAAAATTTCCACCATCCGTTCCGGGTAATCCCAGTTCTGATATCGGATCGTCGAGCGGTATTAGAAACTGATTCAATGGCCATGTAATAACATTGCATTCATCCTCCAAGATTGTGGGCGTATATTAGTTATCTACACTGAATGTGATTAACCAGATATCGTCAGATTTGGAGCCGATGGGTTTGGGAGCATACACCGTTCCTTCCGGCATTCATAATAATTCTAGATATTTTGCAGGCGATGGTTGTCACCTCTCAAATGTCCATCGTCAGTTAGACAGCGTCACTCAAAACCCCATCCGGACGTACTGGCCGCTCCAACAGATAACATACATTATGAAACTTATCTCAAAATAAGTTGCCAATAGACAAGTTAATCGCGCACGCCGATATTGAACGAAGTCGGTCAAAATAAGTATACAATTGGAAACATTCGACAAAGTTTTACTTTAAGTAAAACTTTGTGTTGTATATATATATAGTATATACAAGAATTGCTCATTTAAAGATATAAGATATATTTTGATATTATATTAAGTTTAAACACTTTCGGATTTTGTCGCGGAGCACTTTTATTAATCCCGACGTTTCGGCCGTGGTCACGGGTGGTCTTCGGGTAGTTAAAGAACTTCAAGAAATTGGACACCTGTCACCTCAGTCCGCCCGTGACCACGGCCACGGCCGCTGTAAGGCAGCCGAAACGTCGGGATTAATAAAAGTGCTCCGCGACAAAATCCGTAAGTGTTTCAACTTATAATATCATGAGTGATACTCGCGAAAACTTAAGAAATCATTATTCATATATTTTAATTGACTTTTAAGCTTTAATACTTGAAGGTGGCCATTTTTAGCATAGCGTTGAATACATAGCAGCACTGATGTAAGCGTCAACGTTCCTCGCAGGAAAGGAGCACACCTTATTTCATGTGATAACTTAAAACTCCCTTATTACGAGTACATATCGAGCGAGTAAGGAGTGTATATCGCAGTACTGATTGCATTTATATTTTTATCGAATTTAATTATTGTTTTATTGTTAACGTTGTTAATACCATTTTTTATTTAATCAATACCATTTCATTATAACAAATATGCAGTCGAAACTCATACTGTTCTTGCAAAGTTACAAACATAAAAATGTTTTCTTTTATTTAATAAACTACTATATATTATTATTATGTATATTATTTTTCAGTTTTTCGGTTTCCCTGCCCAAAGATTGAAAACAGGACCCTATTATCAATAAATAATAAGTCTTCGCTGTCTGTCCGTCGTCCATCTTTATGTCACCAGGCTGGATCTCGAGAACCGCCATAGCTAGGTAGTTGCAATTTTCACAAACTATGTATTTCTGGTATCGTTATAAAAGCTAATAGTCCAATTCAAATAAAATAAATTATTAATAGGGGGCCTCATACAAAAAACACGATTTTTTCCCCTATTTTGCTCTATATCCATAATGGTAACAGTAAGGTTTTTGAAAATTTCAGAAAATACTCAGCTGCATATTAACTTTAATAATTAATAATAAAAATTAAATATACTTATTATTTAAGGGGGGCTCCCATACAAATTTACGGTACGGAACCCTATGTACGCCAGTCCGACTCGCACTTGGCCAGTTTCATAATTTTTCCTTTCATCCATACTAATATTATAAATGCGAAAGTGTGTCTGTCTGTCTGTCTGTCCGTCTGTCTGTCTGTCTGTCTGTCTGTCTGTCTGTTACCTCTTCACGCTCAAACCGCTGAACCGATTTTACTGAAATTTGGCATGGAGATTCTTTGAGTCCCGAGAAAGGACATAGGGTAGTTTTTATCCCGGAAAAATGTACGGTTCCCGCGCGATAAACGAATTTCGGCGCAACGAAGTTGCGGGCATCATCTAGTTGTAAATAAAGACCTATCCGGGTACCAAATTTCAATACCTTAGAATTTTGATGATCTATATGTCAGTGAGTGACAAAATGTAGTAATTTTGACCGTCCGTAACTATTAAACTATTTATCGAAATTTCATATAATTTGGAGGCTAAGCTAGTTTTAATACTTGCTCCTAGTGACCGAAATTCTGAATCCCTAGCTTTGTTAACATCGAAGATAAAGGGGGTGTGAAATAGCTGCGAACCGCTTCGAGAAAAGTATGGCACGGCCGTGCCTTTGCTAAAAAGCTTGGCTGGGGCACTACCGTGCCCCCAGATTGACTGCCGCACTCAGATATTTAATTTAATGATGATTAAACATCAATTTAATGAAGAGTTTGACAGATAATGTATGGTGATTAAGTTAATATCTTAATCTCCATTGCATCAAAATTCCGTAACATACATTTTTTGGGTATAAAAAGTATCCTATGTCCCCTTCTTGGGACTCAAAGCATCTCAAAGTGTCTCAATACCAAACAGCACAATCGGTTCAGTGGTTTAGGCGCGAAGAGATACAGACAACTTTACTGTAAGTGTCTAAAGACTATACACACCATGCCGGAGTTCTGCGGCGGAAGTTCAGCATCATTCCGCCTGCAGTGTATAACAATTTTAAATTACCGATGACACACCATGCAGAAATTCCGCCGCGTTATATTGTATGCGTTTGACATTGCTGACGTAATCATGCCGAACTTCCGCCGCGGAACTTCGGCATGGTGTGTTTAGACACTAACAGACAGACAGACACACTCCGCATTAGTATGGATGCCAAAATCATTATTACCGTTAACGTAGTCGGTCAAAATAAGTATACAATTCGTAGAAACATTCGACAAAGTTTTACTTTGTAAAGCCAATGGGACAAAGTAATATAAAGTTGAAGTAAACTTTGACCGCAACGCTGGGAATGTATTTCACTATTGGTGTCTTAGTTTTAAACTGTTACATTGAATAAGTTTATTAGGGTTCCGTACCCAAAGGGTAAAAACGGGACCGGGGTTACTGAGACTTCGATGTCTGTCCGTCTGTCCGTCTGTCGGTCCGTCTGTCTCCAGGCTGTAACTCAAGAACGGTAATAGCTAGAGAGTTGAAATTTTCACAGATTATGTATTTCTGTTGCCGCTATAACAACAAATACTAAAAACAAAATAAATTAAATATTTAAGGGGGGCTCCCATACAACAAACGTGATTTTTCAAACATTTTTTGCTCGGTATCAATGATGACAACAGGTAGGTACTTGAAATTTTCACAAAGGCCTTAATTATATGTGTTCTTTAATAATTAGTAATAATATTTAAATAAAATAAAAATTTAAGGGGGGCTCCCATAAAAAAACGCAATTTTGGCCTATTTTTGCTCTATAACGGTACGGAACCCTTCGTGCGCGAGTCCGACTCGCACTTGGCCGATTATTAGGGTTTCGTACCCAAAAACGGGACCCTATTACTGAGACTTCGATGTCTGTCTGGCTGTCTCCAGGCTGTATCTCAAAAACCGCTCTTCAGAATTTGCTCGAGTCCGACTAGCACTTGGTGGATTTTTATTAGTACATGTAACATGGCAGTGTTTTCAAAGTGCGAGTCGCGACCCTAAGGGTAGAATGCGTGTTTCAAAGATGTTAAAAATTTGAGTAATATAAAAGAAAAAAGTTTATCGCGGTGGAACTGTAAATATAAAGGGGTAAAAAGTATTCTTTGTCCTTTCCCGGGAATAAAAATATCTCCATACCAAACAGCAAAATTGGTTCAGTGCTTTGGGCGTGAATAGGTGACATACATACAGACGGACAGACAGACAGACACACATTTACAATCTCAGTAAGTATTTGATTATCGAAAGGATTTTCATCGTCTGTAATGCCTTGGTAGCGATGACGTCACAAATTGACAGCGCCCCAATAAATGAAGTTTGCTCGACAAACATTTGTTCGAGTCCGGTTAGCTCGAGAACTTCGCTAGGGCTGCCACCTAAAAGTTTCTGGATTATTTTCTTGAAGAATTAAAACTGATTCTTGTTGAACTGATATTATGGCCCAAGTCTTTTGATTTTTGTTATTTTTTGAGGTGAAAACTTCTTTAGCGGCGTTGTGCCCTTATTGAGATGGGTGTTAATTAAGAATCAGACCTTAGAGAAAGATTGGAGACTAGAAAATTCCTGATTCCTATGGGTACAATTTACTTTCACGTTATATTAGCGCTTCGATATCTTAACAAAAATGCAGATTATATTCTTCTCCCTTGATTCTTCCCAAAAGAAGAATCAAAACAAAAAATAATAATAAAAAAGTGGCAACCCTAATTCCCGTGACGTAATAAGCCGGGGTTCGGACAAGTGCCCGCTGAGATAAGAGCGATTGTCCACACATCCCACTGCTTCATTATATCCCCTCATCATCAGCCATGTTAATTATTATTACCGAAAAGTACAAGAAAATTGTTGCTAATGAAGCAATGTTTTTCCAAAATATTGGATAAGGGTTGTTAAAATTCTATTTGCCTCCAGGTGCCGCAATGTAGCCGCCAGGTCTATCGTGTCAAACTGCTGTCATAATATGTCGCGATAATATAGCTGTCATGTAATAATTATGTCTGTTTGACAAGGTAGACCTGAGTACCAGACGGCTACATAGCCGTACTTGGTGGCAAAAATAATTTCAACAACCTTCATTGTATGTAACGATTTAAATATCGGTGTAACGGCCAAGCCGCGCGTTCCGGGGCTACAATGGTCGCATAGCAATTCCTCTCAATCAATTCACAAAATGAATTGTTAAAACTGTCAAAGTCACGAATGTCAAATTAGTACGAATTTAGACCAATCGAATTAGTCAAACTCACGAATGTCAAATTAGTACGAATGTAGACCAATTGAATTGGTCTAAATTTGACATTCGTGAGTTTGACAGTTTTGACAATTCATTTTGTGAATTGATTGAGAGGAATTGCTATGCGACCATTTTAGCCCCGCTGAATCGAGCCCAATGAAGTTTTCAGTCAACTTTTCACTCCAAGAACTCTCAATTTAAGCGTTAGGTTTTCCTTAGATACAGTTAGATTTATTCACCATTTATTTGGGGGCCGATAAGCCGTCAATCCGGCCCTTTTACTAGATTGTGTTTAAATTGTAAGAGGTATTCTGCGCACGTCCGTGAAATACCTCGGTTTGTATTAGCTGGCTAAAAGAATGGGACAGCTAGAAAGTTGTTGGAAGTTTTTATGAAAAGTCTTTTTGAAGTACGAGGGTTGTTCTTCTTCTTGAAAAAGACGTGTGGGAACTGGGCAGGTACCTTAATCATCTAATACACGGTCGTCAACGGCGGATGTCAACAGCAAAAACGGGTATGCGCGTTGCCAGCCACACTGTTGTCAACGTATTGTCAACCACAGTGTTGAATAGATTTTGCGTGGTCGTCAACCGCCGTTGACGACCGTGTATCAGATGTTTGATACGAAGGCAATGAAGTGTCAGATATTGTCAATCGCGGCTTTGTATAGAAAATGACAAGTTTTTGACCGCCGAGTACAGTATAGCGGTTTGAGCGTGAAAATGTAACTTATGTAACAGACGGATTTATAATATTAGTATGGATGATTGTAAAATTCGCATTTATAATATTAGTATGGATGCACAGTGCGGATCTTATTAGTAGGGGTTTTAGTTATAACACCCCTGTTTTTGCGAGGGTACGAGGGATAACATAGTTACGTAACCCCCTTAACCCCTGGGTTGTAATTGTAACCGTAATCTTGATCCGAGACGTCACGGCTTAGCCCTTAAGCCCTTCTTGGAGATTAGAGATGTTACAATACATAATACTAGATGTTGCCCGAATATCGTTTATCTGATCAGAGCCCTTAGCCAAGACGCTTCTTTATCGCTTCTTTATAGAATCGTCGATCAAAATGTATGGAATTGACATAATAATAAAATAAAGTCGACATTCGACTCATGTTATGTCAATTCCACACATTTTGATCGGCGATTCTATAAAGAAGCGATAATAGTACGGGAGCCCTAGAACAATTTTTTTTGTGATTACATACTAACAAGCTAATTTTTTGTGAGTAGTTTCATTTTGATAAGACAAACAACTTTTTTATCTGCGAAAAATCTTGAAAGTGGTAGCTAACAGAGATAAAAAGGATTTCATGCTTTGATTTGATGGTCATAAATTATGGATTGTTCTATTTCGACACCAACAATTTATACTACGCTAACTCGATTTTTTGATCAATGATCAATGCGATCTAAAGGACGCCATTTTCAACTTGACTGTTTTTAATACGTTATCCGCCAGTCTCGCACGCACCAGTTAAATTAAGCTAACTTTAAAAACGCGCTATTTACGTTATTAATTTACCTTACTACATCTTGTGGATATGCATAGTAACCTAAGATTAAAATTTATGCATCATTTGTTTTAGAAATAGTAATGAAAACCAATAAAAATAACACGTATTTCATACAATGATTTCCCGTAATACACTACGCTAAAATTAGTTAGACGGGTGTATCACGTGAAGTCTTATTGAGGAATTACGTTTATATACGGCTAACTTGCGCTTAATCCTAAAATATTAATAATTAGAAATAAATAAGGTTAGTATATTACAGTAAATAGATTAATTATTGATGGTGCCAAATTTCATAAATGTATGCTGATTATGAAAAAAGTTATTGCTCTTTTCCCTTTAAACGAGTCTCCTGTAAAGTTCACTTTTATGAGTTAGCGTAGTATAAATTGTTGGTGTCGATTTGTAGCACAATGTTACTCTTAAATCATATAACTATTAACCTACAAATATACAAAAAGTCAGCTGGTTAGGGTTCCGTTTTAGGGTACCGTAGTGAACCAAGTTTTGTTGATTACAGAACCCTAAAACGGAACCCTAACCAGCTGACTTTTTGTATATTTGTAGGTTAATAATTATATGATTTAAGAATAACATTGTGCTACAAATAGAACAATCCATAATTTATTACCATCAAATCAAAGCATGAAATCCTTTCTATCTCTGTTAGCTAACACTTTCAAGATTTTTCGCAGAAAAAAAAGTTGTTTGTCTTATCAAAATGAAGCTACTCACAAAAATTTGCTTGTTAGTAATCAAATAGTTAATGGAATCAGGCGTTACTTTGCGGAAATCCATAGCTTAAAATTTAGTTTGTTATTATTTTTAGCAATATTCCGCGAAATAAACTTCCACCTTTAAGTAAATGAGTGAGTGTACGCATAGGCATGCGTACAGCACCTCCGTCCTCCCACACTGCCTATGCGTACACTCGCATGCAAGAACTTGCAAACACCACCACCACACAAGCAATAATGTTGGCAAATCCGTGCAAGGCCCCTCACCACCATGCAGGTTGAAAACCTCGACGCGCGTTTCGCTCCAACACCGGAGCATCCTCAGGATGTGGACTCTACGAACAACGTCCGTCAGTTGACTTGACGGACGTTGTTCGTAGAGTCCACATCCTGAGGATGCTCCGGTGTTGGAGCGAAACGCGCGTCGAGGTTTTCAACCTGCATGGTGGTGAGGGGCCTTGCACGGATTTGCCAACATTATTGCTTGTGTGGTGGTGGTGTTTGCAAGTTCTTGCATGCGAGTGTACGCATAGGCAGTGTGGGAGGAGGGAGGTGCTGTACGCATGCCTATGCGTACACTCACTCATTTACTTAAAGGTGGAAGTTTATTTCGCGGAATATTGCTAAAAATAATAACAAACTAAATTTTATGTTAGTAATCACAAAAAAAATTGTTCTAGGGCTCCCTCACTATAAAGACAATGTTCAAGACGTTTTATTTCCAGGGGCTTTGCACTCTTACCGATATATTATGGTCTATTTTATGTCTTTTCCCAGGACTCAAAGTATATCGATACTAGATGGATGCCCGCAACTCCGTTGCGTCAAAACTCGTTTATCGCGCGGGGACCGTACATTTTTTCGGAACATAAAGTATCCTATTTCCTTTCCCGGGACTCAACGTATCTCCATGCCAAATTTCAGCAAAATCGATTCAGCGGTTCGGGCGTGAAGAGGTAACAGACAGACACACTTTCACATTTATAATATTAGTATGGATGAAACTACATAAAAAAAATTCGTGAGTGCCAACATTTAAAGCGAAATGGAAACAGAAAGAGAGGAGTTATATTAGATCCACTCTCCCTCCATCTTATGAATTTCCGATGTCATATTCTGTCCTAACACGAGTTTTACATTTTTACACATCCCCAAAAAGTGCACAACACCGCTAAAGAAGTTTTCTCTTCAAAAATTGGTTAAGCATTTTAGACTACTACAACTTTTACTAAAGAAGTTTTCACTTAGAAAAAGGCGTATATTTACAATATTATGCTAAACATTATATTTCCTCAACTGTACACAGCAACTATTTAACTACACAGCCGACAGTAAGCGGTCAAAGTTTAAAATTAACTCGAAGTTAAATTGGACGTGTAGTTCTGACTGTAGGAATATTAGTAGACGGTCCTTTTGTGATTTGTCTGCAATCTGTAATTAGCTATGACCACATTATGCGCTTTCGTCTTCAATTTTCGTCATCTTATTTCATTCAACTTTCGTTTTGGCGCATTCAATAATTGAATGCGTCAAAGAACGCAACGCCAACTGTCATTTAGCGAAAGTTTTGGACGATCAGAGGGCATGCGTCGCAGGCATGCCTCACGTTCGCTGTTGACTGCGCTATAACGCATGCCCTTGACGAACAGAAAAAGGCACAGTGTGGACAAAGCTAATCAGGGTAAGCTTGCAGTAAGACGTTTTTCTACGTATATTCTTTTTTTCGCGGATACATCAAAAATGTCACTTCTTATTAAGGGTTCCATTAACAAGAAAGTTTGGAAACCGCTTTAGTACAATAAGGGCTGCCAAAATTGTCCTTCCTTCTTCGATGTAGTCGAGTGACGTTCGCAAGTCCGTTGTCCAAAGTTTATCGCGCGGGAACGGTACATTTTTCCGAGATAAAAAGTATCTTAAAGTCTCGTCCACATTTGTATCATTTGCGCGATCAGATCTCCGATCAGATCTCCGTCGCGATCATCGCGCCGTATCAAGTATGCGTGTCATAGTGTGGACGCCTATTAGATCATTCTGCCGATCAGGCGCGTATTTCATACGACACGTATCAGATACGCGGACAATAGCGATCGGGGCTTATCATGACACGCGTATCATTTTGATACGCTTCGATGATACGCGATGGAGATCTGATCGGAGATCTGATCGCGCAAATGATACAAATGTGGACGAAGCCTAGTATAGTAGTATGTCCTTTCCCGAGACTCAAAGTATATCCATACCAAACAGCAAAATCGGCTCAGTGGTTTGAGCGTGAAGAGGTAACAGACAGACACACTCTCGCATTTATAATTTTATAGTATGGATGCTAAATAAGCTATTTTAAGACTAAAAGCACTAAAACAGAATGCTATAAGTCGCGTTGCAGCTTTAAATCTTGTAGGAGTGCAGCCGACAGCTTTCATAATTATTTATTCCGGAATCCAGCAGAAAAATCTTATTTATATTCTGAATGTATTTTGTTTCCAAAGCTATTTATGCTATTACAAGCTTTAGAAGAGATTCTTAAACGACTTTTACAGCATAGATTCCCAATTTTCGTATTTTATTAAAACTGCCATATTATATGTTAAAGTGTGTCAGTCTGTCTACCCCTGCACGTAAACACTAAACTGAGCCTCAAGCCAAGACGTTACCTTTATCGCTTCTTGATCTTCGTAGCCGAATATTCGTGGCATCTCTCTATGTTTATTATAATTATCAGCCTACAGTGTCCCAGTGCTGGGCAAAGGCCTCCCCTCTTTCTTTTCAAAGTTCACGATCCTGTGATGTTGCTGGCCACTCTTTATCGAACGCATCTAGTTCGTCGCACCACATTTTCTTGGGTCGTATGTTTAATAATTGTTGGAACGAAGTTCCTTATCTCGCGTTCGGCGTAAATCTTGAAGGGTAGACAGAACGATATTTGACCTTGATTTGACCTCGACACTTTTTTATTAGTACCTGCATGGTAGGGACAGAGGGCGTTGATAGTAAGTATTCCTAAGCGTCAACTAGATGGTGTTTTTTTAATAAACAGCGACGCGTTGTTAGTATTCCTGGGCGTCAATAGATGGCGTTTTTTTAATAATACTTACAGGTTTTTTTGAACATAAGAAATAAATTCGTTCCATTCGGGTGTCCTTTGACACCTCTCAAGTTTTTTATTAAATCTATCTATTATCTAAGATCAACTGTAACAGTTAGTAGATTAAAGTTTTTCTTATTTACTATCAACAAAACCCTAAAACAATAGCTATAACTGTACTATCTTGATCAAATTGTCAAAGATATCTGCGAGTTTGTCCAACAACATTCAGACGTCTCGTAGTTTTTCTTCGCCAATAAACTAAATGGAAGTCGGTATTACGTATCATAGCAATCGATAACTATTGCTTTCTACAAAAGTTTGGAATTCGAAAAGTCTGCACTTGATTTTTTTACGGGATATATAAAATAAATAAATAAAATATAATAAAAACATATTTGAACATACAAGGGACTGGACACAGCCAGAATTAATAACCACACAAGGAATTACTTGACGAGAATTGACATGACGCACACAACATACATTAACATTTAACCACTTAAAATTAAACTAAAAAGTACTTGGTTATGGCTGTCCAATGCACACACGGCACATCGCATGTGCTAATATTATATAAGCGTCAAATAGCCAATCCGCCATCTTGGATGTCCGCTATGTTGGATTTTTAAGTCACGTGACAATTTTTTCGTATTTCTGACAGCAAACCCTTTCATTTTATACTCATATCATGGGGGTGCATTTCAAATAGCCTGTCTGCCATCTTGGGGAGGCCGCCATATTGGATTTGTAATGACGTCTCTTAGCTAGTCATATTGTATTGTCATCAAAACTCAGAGCGTGTGCAAAATATTATCCTAGTCAAAGACCGGTAAGTGGGTCAAATTAAGATTCCAAGATTTTTTTTATATATTCGTAGTTACAAGTGAAGCTAATATAGGTGTACCAGAATCTGATGGCAAAAAGTGAGAAAATAAATTGACTCTAGCAATACCGGGGTAATAGGAATAAAAGATTTTCATCCTTTTGACGTGATAACGTCTTATAATTCGATATGGGGTGCGCGCCCGAAAAACATGACAGTTCATGCGGCGTTACCTCGCTGACAGCTCTGAGGCGTTCCATTTACACTCTCAAGTCTCTCAACAACCGTAAGGCCCACCTGGGCCGCGCTCTTTGTTTCGATTATATTACGTATTTCGATGACTTACAGAATACTTTTGTATGAAGAAGTTTGGTTAGTTATGACCTTTGATACATTGACCACACTCTGAATGAAAAATAAATAAACAATCTGTGAGCTATTAGTATTATTTCGGCTATTCAAAATTGTGCTCTATTTCCTACGTGTCAAGGTATGACTTAATATATGAAGAATAAAGTATTCGTTTATTTCTTCTGAACAAGTCACTAATTATAGTTTCGAAAGTTTATAATTGAGAAACTAATATCACATCGGACTAAATACTATATTATGATGGCTTGATAGATAGAAAATTTAACATAATATTGTTACGGATACGGACACACAGAGCCATCTAGCGTCGAACCGGCAAAACTAGGGGACACACTATACATAAATCCCCTACTCGAAACTAGATGGCGCTAGTTGGTACATGCTCGAATCTCCTAGAAAGTTCCGACCGTTGTTTACTTGTTTACGTGAATCGAGTAAGGAACTTTCTAGAATTCGAGTCACCCATATAAATAGGCGCAGGTGGACGGCCCGGAATTCAGTTTCGTCTGAGCGATCTTCGAGGCGACTTCGAAGCGAAAACAAGTGATCAATAGTGAGTGATTGTGATTGTGATAGTGACTCGGCTACGACCTAGGACAGTGATAGTGCTCAGTGATTTGGATCTAGTGCTTAGTGTTTGGACTAGTGATTTGTGTGAGCTAGTGTTTGTGAATAAAGTCTTCCAGAGAGTCACCAGGTCTTTCTCTCCGAATCCTCGAACCCTAGCACGTAAAAACTGGTGTCAGAAGTGGGATTTGGAGATGCCATTGACTCCGAGAGAGGACTTCAAGGGGAGTGTCAGGACAAGGGCGCAGCGAGCTGCTGCCATGGACTCCGAGAGAGGAGTTGGAGGTGGAGCTGCGGAGGCCACACCCATTGGGGACCAAGCTCCGCCCACTGCGGGGCAGGCCCCACCCGCTGGCCCCGCCCACCAGGCTCCGCCCACTGACCACGCCCCCCAGGCTCCACCCACTTCGGGTGAAACCACGCCCACTGGCTCCGCCCACCGGGATCCGCCCACCGACCACGCTCCTCAGGCCCCGCCCACTCTGGACATGGCCACGCCCACTAGCTCCGCCCACCAGGCCACGCCCACTCAGGCCACGCCCACTGGCTCCGCCCACTTGGCCCCGCCTGCTCAGGCCCCGTCAACTAGCTCCATCCATCCTGCCACGCCCGTAGTTTCTACGGCCCCTCAAATGGCTCCTCAATTGGAAAGCATAATTGGGTTAATTCAGGCTTTGCAGGAGTCACAAGACCGCAAGCTCGGGGCGTTGCAAGATTCTCAAAGGGCACAAGACCGCAAGCTCAGCGCGTTGCAAGAGTCACATGATCGCAAGCTTGGCGCTTTGCAAGAGTTGCAAGAACGCAAGCTCTGCGCCTTGCAGGAGTCACAAGAGCAACAAAAAGTCCTCCAAGAAAAAGCACTTGGAGCTATAAAGGATGTAAGTGACACGGTGGTTAAGCTCCGAAAAGATGTCGACATAATGGACGAACGAGTTACGGGGTTAGGATTGGATGTGGAAAATGTGAAAACCGGCCTTACTGAACTTCAGAAGAAAGTAGTGCGCCTGGAAACCACAGGAGTGGCGGTGTCTAGTGGAACTACCGGAGTGGTGCAAGTGGTACAAGGACCAAGAGTTAAAGTGCCACCATACGACGGTACTACTTCTTGGAACGCTTATCGTCAGCAATTCCAGACGGTTGCTTCTGCCAACGGATGGACTGACGAACAATGCCTGACCGCTCTCACTGTTGCGCTCAGAGGGCAAGCTTTGTCGGTCCTAGAAGCACATACAGGGAAGGGGTTCCAAGACCTGATGGAGACCCTTGAATCCAGATACGGGGAGCGACACCTGGAGCACGTGTTCCGTGCTCAACTTCGTGACAGAGTCCAACGCTCAGGAGAGGGACTGCAGCAATGGGCGTTGGAAATTGAAAAACTTGTCAAGAAGGCACACCCAGGAGCCGATTCCAAGATGATCGACACGAATATTGTGCAAGCATTTGTCGACGGAATCAGGGACCTCGAGGTCAGAGCTGCAGTGAGGCTACGTCACCACACCTCGCTAAAGGAAGCATTGGCGCATGCTTTGGAGGTCGAGGCTATTCGCCGTGACATACGACAGACCCATAAGATCCGTGAGGTCTCTGAGGATGTTAAGGAGGTCAAGGCTCCCACGAAGAGAAGTTTTGGAGCCATGTGCTACAAGTGCGGTGAGAGGGGCCATCTTCAGCTCAACTGCCCGCAGAAGGAGACCCAGATGGCAAGGATGAAAAGGCTCGAGGAACAAATGAAGGGGCTGATGAAGCAAGGGGCTTCGTCCCCCCGCCCGGGAGCAGGGAAACGAATAAAAGCCAGGACTAAGGGGCGAGTGCTGGCTGACGCGGAGGAAGCCCCAATAACTGTTGTTTCCCAAGCAAGCAGCGGGAATAGTCTTGTGATCCAGGGGACTATTAACGGGACGGATTGTAAAATGACTCTAGACACAGGAGCCTCTAGAACAGTAGTGAACCCAAATTTGGTAAAAGCCGCAAGGAGGCACAGGAGGAGAATTAACTGTCGGCTTCTTACTGCCTCCGGTCAGCCAATACCCGTCCTGGGAGAAATGTCAGTTATGATGAATGTAGGGGGGTCCTCTTACCCTCATGATGTTATCGTGGCTGAGATTGTGGATGATTGCATCTTGGGTTTGGATTTCATGAAGAAGCATAACTGCGGAATTAATGTCGCTGACGGAGTTTTCAAGTGTGGCGAAGAAGAAATTTTCATCCTTGGAGGCACCTGCGGGAAAGTCGCATGTGTAAAGGAAGTCATTATACCTGGACGAGCGGAAGCTAGAGTGTTGGTGAAACTACCGCCAGCTGGAAAGAAGAAGTCAAACAGATGTGTGTTGATCGAAGACACACCTACCAAGACATCAGCGCAAAAACTGATGACGGCGAGAACCCTTGTTAGTGGAAGCAGTAACGCTGTGGTCAAGGTTTTGAATCTTGGTGATCGCGAGATCTGCTTGAACAAAGGCGACGTCATTGGAAAGTGCGAGGAAGTTGTCTGGATGAGAAAGTGTAGTTCGATCACAGGCTCAGACTCAGCCAACAGCAGCAACTGTGGAATAGTGACTGAGCTACTCGATGACTGCAAGAGTAATCTGACTTATTCGCAGAGCATGAAAGCTAAGAAGTTTTTACAACGCCACGCGAATATCTTCTCCAGTCAGGAAGGCGACTTTGGAAGAACTTCGATGGTTCAGCACAGGATAGATACCGGAAGCGAGAACCCAATTCGTCAACGAGCAAGACGGATACCCATTGCAAAGGAAAAAGAAGTTGAAAGCCTTTTGGAGGACATGAGAAGGCATAAGATTATTGAACCGTCTGCAAGTCCGTGGTGCTCACCTGTTGTGTTAGTGAAGAAGAAAGATGGCAGCACAAGATTTTGTGTGGACTACAGGCGTCTCAATGATGTCACTAAGAAGGACAGCTATCCATTACCTCGAATTGACGACACTCTGGATACCTTGAGTGGCATGAAATGGTTCTCGACCCTGGACCTGAAATCTGGATACTGGCAGGTGGAAATTCACCCAAAAGACAAGGAGAAGACAGCTTTCTCCACCGGTAAAGGTTTATGGCAGTTTAACGTCATGCCCTTTGGATTGTGCAACGCACCTGCCACATTTGAGCGACTCATGGAGTGTGTACTGGCAGGCTTAGTTGGAGAGGCTTGCTTAGTCTACTTGGACGACGTCATCATTGTTGGCCGCGACTTCGAGGACCATTTGCGAAACTTAGAACGTGTTTTCGCCAAAATAGAGGGGGCCAAGTTAAAGTTGAATCCGAAAAAATGTCGTTTATTCAGGAGTAAGGTCAATTATCTCGGCCATGTCATCTCCAATGATGGAATCCAGACGGACCCGGAGAAACTGGAAGCAGTTCAAAATTGGCCAACCCCTAAGAACAAAACCGAAGTGCGGGCATTTCTCGGCCTATGCTCCTACTACAGGCGTTTTGTTAAGGGATTCTCGGAGATAGCCAAGCCATTACATCGGCTGACAGAGGATAAACGACAGTTTATTTGGGACGAGACGTCTGAAGATTCTTTTCAGAAACTGAAGAAACATCTGTGTGAAACACCAATCCTGGGGTATCCACAACCTGCAAGTCAGTTTATAGTCGACACGGACGCAAGCAACACGGCCATTGGAGGGGTGTTATCTCAAAAACAGGGTGAAAGAGAAGTTGTAATTGCATATTTCAGCAAATCTTTATCTAAGCCAGAGAGAAACTACTGTGTGACAAGAAGAGAACTCTTGGCTGTTGTAAAGACGCTACAAAATTTCAGCAAATATCTCATCGGCAGACAGTTTTTACTGCGAACTGATCACGCAGCCTTGAAGTGGCTACTGCAATTCAAGAACCCAGAAGGCCAAGTAGCTCGATGGATTGAACAACTACAGGAGTATGACTTCAAGACGGAACACCGCAGCGGAAAGGCGCATGGGAATGCCGACGCACTTTCACGAAGGCCGTGTTCAGAGGACTGCAAACACTGTGTTAAGCAGGAATCTAATGAAATAACATTAAAGTTAACCAGAACAAGTCCCTTGGGTCTCTGGGAGAATGATGCTATGAGAGAGGCTCAAGAAAGAGATGACGACCTTCGGCATATCATCACATGGAAGAAACGCGGTGACGTAAAACCAATCTGGAGTGAGGTTGCACCCACTGGCGCTGTCACTAAGGCGTACTGGGCGCAATGGGACAGTCTGATACTTCAAAATGGAATACTTTACCGGAAATGGGAGAAGACTAACGGCAGAGAGTTCCATCTTCAGATAGTTGTCCCAAGGACGAAAGTACCAGATGTTCTCCGTGAAATACACGATGGCGTATCAGGAGGTCATCTAGGTGTCAAGAGGACGTTAACAAAAGTGCGAGAACGATTCTACTGGTTGCATTGTCGAGATGATGTGCAGGATTGGTGCCGCAAATGTACTACTTGCGCTGCAGTGAAGGGACCACAAACAAGGAGCCGTGGGAACCTGCGCTCGTATAACGTTGGCGCACCGTGGGAACGAATTGCAGTTGACGTAGCTGGGCCATTTCCTGTAACGGAATCGGGAAACAAGTATTTTATGGTGGTCATGGATTACTTCACCAAATGGCCCGAAGTGTTCGCCATACCAAACCAGGAAGCTACAACAGTTGCTTCTAAGCTAGTCGAAGAAGTGATATCACGCTTTGGTGTGCCTCTAGAAATCCATTCCGATCAGGGCAGGAATTTCGAATCGCAGGTCTTCCAGGAAGTGTGCAGAATTTTGGGAATGCATAAAACGAGGACCACCGCGTACCATCCACAGTCTGATGGAATGGTTGAGAGATTTAACCAGACCCTTGAGAGGCATTTGGCGAAACTGGTAGATGACAAACAAAAGGATTGGGACAGGTATATACCGCTCTTCCTTCTGTCGTACAGTACCGCCGAGCATGAGAGCATAAAAGCTACCCCGGCGTATGTCAATTACGGTAGAGAACTGCGAGTACCAGTAGACCTCTTGACAGGAGGGTCACCGGAGGAACCGAAGACCGTACAAGACTATGTCTGCGATTTAAGGGAAAAGATGCGCTATATACACGCCATGGTTCGGGAAAACGGGTTGCAATCAAGTGAGAACATGAAGACCAGATACGACCGGAAATCGAACACGAGCGGCTTCGAAGAAGGGTCACTGGTGTGGTTGCATAATCCAACTCGGCGAAAAGGGAAATCTCCAAAGTTGCAGACCAAGTGGGACGGCCCATACAAAGTGGTTACCCGATTGAATGATGTGACTTACAGGATTCAAAAGCAACCAAGAGGGACATTCAAAGTGGTACACATAGACCGTCTGGCGCATTACCATGGCAGTAATAATGATGCTCGGGACGAGCATCTCTAAGAGGGGAGTAGTGTTACGGATACGGACACACAGAGCCATCTAGCGTCGAACCGGCAAAACTAGGGGACACACTACACATAAATCCCCTACTCGAAACTAGATGGCGCTAGTTGGTATATGCTCGAATCTCCTATAAAGTTCCGACCGTTGTTTACTTGTTTACGTGTTTACTTGTTTACGTGAATTGAGTAAGGAACTTTCTAGAATTCGAGTCGCCCATATAAATAGGCGCAGGTGGACGGCCCGGAATTCAGTTTCGTCTGAGCGATCTTCGAGGCGACTTCGAAGCGAAAACAAGTGATCAATAGTGAGTGATTGTGATTGTGATAGTGACTCGGCTACGACCTAGGACAGTGATAGTGCTCAGTGATTTGGATCTAGTGCTTAGTGTTTGGACTAGTGATTTGTGTGAGCTAGTGTTTGTGAATAAAGTCTTCCAGAGAGTCACCAGGTCTTTCTCTCCGAATCCTCGAACCCTAGCACGTAACAATATATTATAATGTAGTTCACACAAACATAAAATATGGATTGTATGTAAGGATATTACATTAATTTTACAAAGAGGGTAGGCCTGGCGCCATTTTTTTTGCACATTGACCTGCCAACTTTTTTGCATAGATTTTTCCCGGAACTGAGGGGTTAAGGCTATGACGTTGTCACGTTCAACTATCGTCAGTAAACCGACTTTACAGACAACCGATTTTTTTATTCCCTTAGCGGCTTATTTTGTGTGTGAAACATGCAAATATAAAAATTTATCCAATGATCAAGGATATTTTTTGAAAATTTGCTGTCAAAAATTGCCATCAGATTCTGGTAGACCTATAGCAGCCACACCGCTCTTTGGCGCGGATGCATATCGAGCCTAAGGTAATGGTGGTTCTTTCGTAAGCTCCCACCAAACTTTTCCGTAGGGCGTTTAGCGGCAGAAATTGTGGAATGTTTGCTGTCAAATGACACCTGTAAGCTGTTGCTTACCTGTCGCAAAATAAATAGTAATTCTGCCGGTTTATACATAGATGAGGCTAACTGTATTGGTTATTATTAGCAATAGATTCTTTATCGAGCTTTATAGCACTTGCCATGTGTCATAAGAGCCCCATGTATATGGGCTACTTGGCTCCTTAGTTCGGCCTTGTATTAGCTGATAAATGTTTACTGACTGCCAAAATAGAGACATGCTATGACGATAAGGGCTAACTGGGTACTTAGACAGCTTGCATTCAATAATTAGTAATAGGATAAATTACTGCAATGTTTGCACGCTAGTTGCAGCATCAGCAAACAGTAAACAAATAGTTTTGTTCGACGTTTGACAACGTTTCTGTCAATATTCTGATATGACTTGAGAACATATTTTAGTCAGATTATTTACTGTACCTATGTGCTGCCACTCAAAAGCGCTGGTGTAATATTACTCGTATGTTGCTCCTTTTAAGCTACTGTTTCATTTTTATCCCCCGATGAAAAAAGAGGGTTGTTATAAGTTTGTCGTGTCTGTCTGTCTGTCTGTGTGTGTGTCTGTCTGTGACATCGTAGCATCCAAACGGATGGACAGATTTTGATCTAGCTTTTTTGCTTGAAATCTGACAAAATCGAGTGTTAGCCATAGTTCATCATCGTCAGCTCGTTCATTGCTAGAGTGTTTATCAAGTTAGATTCTTTTTAATAGCATTTTTAAGATGTCTAGGTACTACGTTTCTTTACTAAACTGTTGTAGCAGAAAACTTAGCATTAATTAAGATGACACATTGTTTTTAATAATAGCAACTAAGTACTTAGTTTATTATTTATAATTATTTCATTAGACAGTTATTATTATTACTATATAAGTATACCGGTAAAAGATGGCTGTTTCATTTTTGATTGTGCTTTGAAAAATGGTAGTCAATATTTTGCTTGTGGCAGTACTTTGTGGTAACTTGGTGGAAAGTAGTAAGTAGATTTTAAAATAAAAATAAACGGAATAAATAACAAAACGACCAAGAGCGAGTTGGACTCGCGCACGAAGGGTTCCGTACCATAATAGAGCAGAAATAGGCTGAAAATTGTGTTTTTCATGAGGGGCCCCCTTATTTATTTATTTTTTTAAATTTTATTATTAATTATTAAAGTACAATTATAATTAAGGCTTTTGTGAAAATTTCAAGTGCCTACCTGTTGTCATCATTGATACCGAGCATAAAATGTTTGAAAAATCACGTTTGTTGTATGGGAGCCCCCCTTAAATATTTAATTTATTTTGTTTTTAGTATTTGCTGTTATAGCGGTAACAGATATACATAATCTGTGAAAGTTTCAACTCTCTAGCTATTACCGTTTTTGAGTTACAGCCTGGTGACCAACGGTCTGACGGACAGACATCGAAGTCTCAGTATTCAGTAATAGGGTCCCGGTTTTACCCTTTCGGTACGGAACCCTAAAAACTTTGAGTAGACAACGCCCAAATTTTCTACGAATAAGTGAGCTAATGATGGTAAAATGTGGTTAAAAACTTGCAACCAAGAAATTGTTAAAATCGGTTCAGCTGTTTTGGAGAAGCTTGGCAACAAACGCCGCGACAAGAGAATTTCATGTACTATAAGAAATTAATGTTCGGGAACAGTAATTTTTCCGAAATAGAAAGTAACCAAATGTCCCGGGACTCAAAATATCTCCATACCCAGCATAATAAAAAAGTGTGTCAGCTCCGACGCACGACTGGAGTTTACTCCTTAAGTACGAGTATCTAACCATACGCAAAAAGAGTTTATTCAACTGAAATAAGATTAATATCATATGAAATCAGATGTTCCGGCAATATTATCTACACCCCTTTCTGCCATAGTTATTTCAAAATACTTTTAGTTCACTTTAGCCAGTATAATGATAAAAATTATAACTTCACAATAACAATATTAATTATTGATATTTATAACAAAAATAGCAATATAAATACATCGACACTGATAGAAACAAACAAGCCCAATAACATATAGTATATAGGTATAGTCGCCTATACAGCATACCATATGTACGTCTTAATCATAAAGTTAATATACCTATCGGTATATAATATAATATAATAATATAGTATTATATTCCGATAGGTATATTACATTTATTAATTAATATACCTATCGGAATATAATATTATATAATAATATAATATAATATTCCGATAGGTAAATTACCTTTATGGTCTTAATACACTCACAGCCAAATTAGAAAGTTGCGCACTAAAGGTGCGCACCAAAAACGTGACACATTTTCGTTACCTGTTAGTAAGTTTTACCCCCCGGATTTTTCTCATACCGGGCGCCTTATATATGAAAATCGATTCTTAAGGAGTAAACTCCAAAAAGTAAAAAAACTAAAACCCAACTACGACAAAAAACGACGCTGAAAAGTATAAAACAAGATTTTCAGAATACTGAACTGAACAAAGTTGCTAATGTAGTTGCAAGTAAATGGACACAGTAGACTCTACCAAGATGCCTTCGTTATAAATTGACAATAATGTCATACAATGCTATTCTGAAGTATGCATTATTCACTATGTAGAGATTTATAGATAAATTTTCATGTTTGGAAAACCGCAGTCACACGTTGTCAAAGTGATACGGTAGGTAGGTATATATATATATTCAAAATGTACAAGTAAAGCGCTTTCAAATGATATCAAACACGGCATATTTATCTTAGCTTAATTTTTTTACTCTGTATGTTTTGTCTGCTAGAGGGCGCCACATTAGATTTTGTGAAACCCCATATAGCCTATTACCAGCGGACAATTAAGACGTTTCTGATGATATGTCATTTGTCAAATTCTGATAAGTAGTTTAGAAGTTACGAGGGAACCGATGGACATACATACATACATAGCCTGTCAAAATCATAACCCTCCTTTTGCTTTGCCGTAGTCGGGTAAAAATCGGTTGACACAAAGACAGAAAGAACGCAAAACAGACACACTTTCGCATTTAGAATATTATTAAGGATCTTAGTAATCTCCGTTTATTAAGAACACAAGAAATTATTTAAAAGTAGTAAACTGCTAAACATTAATTTCCCCGACCGTACGATAATAAATATTCCTTTTAAGTTCCACGTATTTTGTCGTGGTTGTTTTTTCCGGTAGTTCTGGAGAACGATTCCAATTATTTGCATGAGCCGTTTCTATAAAATTTTATTTTCCCCCTTTGCTTTGGTTTGGCATTATTTTTGAATGCATTAAAGCGTTTTTAGCATGATATATTTGACTATTGATTATGTTATAGAAAACAACCTCTATTTTGAAACTCTTTTATTTTGTCAGGCATCAGATTGCAAAATTTTGACCAATAAAACCATTGGAAGATACTTACAATCTTTAATGAAAAGATAAACCCAAATTTTCCAGCACTGAGCGGGCTGATGAGTGATGATGATGAACTATGGTTAAGAAAAGCCTCGATCATGTCATCAAGTTTTTTTTTTAAATCCACTGTCCAATTGTTTAGGTGCTATAGATGGCCATAACAAATACATACAGTCAGAAACACACAGACAGACAAAAGTGAAATCCATACTTAATAATGCGAAAGTGTGTCTGTCTGTCTGTCTGTCTTTTACCTCTTCACGCCCAAACCGCTGAACCGATTTTGCTGAAATTCGGTATGGAGATACTTTGAGTCCCGGGAAAGGACAAAGGATAATTTTTGTCCCAGGAAAATGTACGGTTCCCGCGCGATAAACGAGTTTTGGCGGAACGGAGTTGCGGGCATCTTCTAGTATACTCATAAAGCATAACCACTCTTCCAGGCTACATCACATCCTGCAAAGCTGCTGACCATGCCTGTGTGGTGACCAGCGCCAATGAGGTCTACCAGCAGCTGATGGTGGGCGTCCCAGACCTGGGAATCGACCCTCAGGAGCCTGTCTTCCACCCCATCATAGAGGGAGACCTGTCTATACTCAAGTATAAGTTCCTGAATGGCACTTTCGTTGGTCTGGATAAGTGCAAGATGTTGGATGTTCAGTGAGTATAATCCATACTAAGTAATATTGTAAATGTGTGTGTCTGTCTGTTACCTCTTCACGCCCAAACCGCTGAACCGATTTTGCTGGGCATGGAGATACTTCGAGTCCCGGGAAAGGACATTCACATAGGACACTTTTTGTCCCAAAAAAATGTACGGTCACAGAAATAAGATCTAGTTAGAAGCGCTGTGTCGCTCCATTTGTATGAACACGAGCGTGTCACTTTTTTCATACCTACTGTGACGTCACAAGAGCGCTTTAGTGATGGGAATACCCGTACGCGCGGAATCGATTCAAAGGAATCGCCGCGCCCCGCCTCTTTTGCCATTTTAATAGGTATATCGATTTTTTAATCGATTATTATTCAAGTTCATAGACAGAGGAATGATAAATCTTAAGATACGTGCTTGCCAGGACAGCTAGTAATCTAATATATATAAATCTCCTATCACGATGTTTGTCCGCGATGGATTCCTAAACTACTTAACCGATTTTAATGTTTTTTTTAATGTGTGCTTTTTTCCAACTTGAGAGATAGGATAGCTTAGATCTTTAATTATAGTCGCAATTTTATTTTATTGCAAATTATTTGTCTATAATTAATTGACAGTTACAATTATCTGTTGACTCCAAAAGATTCCAACAGATGTCGATACTTTTCGAATGGATTGAGTAAGTAACGGCTACTGGGTACTTTATATATTGATAGGTGCATTTGTTGAATAAATAATAGTAAATTATTACAACCTGAGACTGACGGCGACAATTTTTTGTGCGACGGGATAGCGATCGACGTTGCCATGGTAACATACATATTTAGTCACTTCAATAAAATAATAATATGGCAAATACATAATATATTATGGCAAAGCAACGTTTGCCGGGACAGCTAGTATATTATATTATTCTAAATTAAATCACTAAACAGGAACATAAATACATATTACATAGTTATAGACAGCTAGTTAGCTGTCCCGGCAAACGTTGTTTTGCCATTTAAAGTATTTGTACTTCATCAGTTGATATAAAATCTTACCCCCTCTTTTGTCCCCTGAGAGGGGTGGGGGGAAAAAATTTACACACCAGATGTTAAGTTGGAAAAAACAGTTAATAATATGAGGTAAGTCCATTAAAGAAAAAAAGTTTGATACAAAATCTGACCCCCTCTTTGGTCCCCTTAGAGGGGTGGGGGGAATTTTTTTATACACCAGATGTTAAGGTGGAAGAAGACAAATACATCTGCGAAAACCGCATTCAAATCGGATCAGTAGTTTTCGTGTGATAGTGGAACAAACATACAGACAGACAGACAGACAGTAGACAAAAAACTAACGACAGTTTTGGCTTCTATAGCGATGTAGTGACACCCCCCGCTTATTATTTTTTTAATACCTTTAGTGTACAGAATTTTTATTTCTACAGATTTATTACATGTATAGAAAATGTATAGAAATATAATTACCGAGTCACAAAATACCCCAAAGTGAACATTATCATTCCTCTGTTTCATGTCTATTTCGAAAATCGATTAATTAGAATTGAGAATATGTACAACATTATTTGCTTCATTTGACAGAAAAATGAGAATATTGACTGTACCTCGAAACTAAGCGATGAGTGAAAGTATCGATTGTTTTATTTCCACTGCGTGCTCAATAGCGGACAAACAGAACGGGCTCTATAATTTTCTAACTAAAGCGGCAATGTATTATGAATCATGCGGTACACACGTAGTTACGTAGATTTCATGGTAAAAACTACAGCCACACACGATTTACATTAAATAATTGATTTTAAAATAAATGACACATGATTTAATAATAAAATTACTTGCCGATGATAAGAAACGTGTCCACTATTTATACCAACGTTTCTCGAATTTCCACAGCCCAATACGGCACAATTAGGCACTTTTAGAATTCCGATTGACGTCCGATTCCGATAACGGTGGAGCGCAGACTAAAGAACAGACTTTCGAAAGATTGAAATGTGTGATCGTTTGGGAACGCGATGGCACGCGAAGTACATACACATGCCGTATCTAATTAGATAGGAGATCTGTGGGTTCCCTTTTGTCCCAAAAATGTGCGATAAACGAGTTTTGGCACAACGGACTTGCGGGCATCAGTATTTCATAGATAATAATCGGCCAAGTGCGAGTCGGACTCGCGCAAGAAGGGTTCCGTAGCGGTATAGAATGAAAGTAGACAAAAAATTGTGTTGGGAGCCCCCCTTAAATATTAATTTTATTTTATTTTTAGTATTTGTTGTTATAGCGGCAACAGATATACACAATCTGTGAAAATTTCAGAAATCTAGCTATAGCGGTTCTTGAGTTACAGACTGGAGACAGACAGACAGACGGACAGACAGACATCGAAGTCTTAGTAATAGGGTCCCGTTTTTACCCTTTGGGTACGGAACCCTAAAAACTATGGTATCTCAAAGGATCTACTTCATAATAAAGGAACTTGAACTTGAAGCCAATTATCATCCTAATCGGTTCGACGCTTTAAATATAAGGATCAATTCACAGGCGAGGCGAGGCGCGGCGCGGCATAATTTTTTATGGATTGGACAATATTATTTCAATAATTGCATGAGACGTCTGGCGAATTTGTCAAATCCATATAAATTTAGAAATGCATCTACGCGCCGCGTTGCGGTCTGAATTGACCTTTGATTACTGAGACAGACATACACGATTCGTCGGGGGCTAAAAATATCTGTGGACAATGGACGTAGATCATAATCCAATAATTATCCAATTAAAACTCATTATGTACTTGCAATAATAGCCTAAAGTGCCATAAGTGTGGTAGTTAATTACTTAATTGCATGACTATGTAATAATATTATGTTACACGCAATTTACTCTATCATAATATTTTAAGTATCGTTAAATTGCTATTTAAATATAATAATTTGTATGTTTGTTTTTAAAAGTTCTAAACTTTTACATTGTAAACACGCCAAATTCACTACAATTCCTCTTATTTTGACAATTCTGATCAGTTTGTATTTTGGCTACGCCTTGTAGAGTTACATAGACAACTATCATTTCCATTATCTGATCGATTCTATAGTAAACCTAAGATGTCCGAGTACTATTTAAATTAATACAATCCTACATGGATCTATTGACGCGTGGCCAAAATAAGAAATTAACCGCCATCTTGTAAAATGAAAAGCGTCACTTTCACACGTAAATGTCATCTAAGTACAATTATTCTGCATGCCGAACTAAGAATTGTCTGTTGTCATTTTGAGTGACGATTCGCATCCACGCACGTCATGACAATGTCAAAGCATCCATGTAGCTCTAGATACGTGGCATAAAATTAATATACCTAACGGAATAGAGCAACAATCTCGAGCTGTCAAACGAAACCGAAATTGATTTACGTCTGTGTGTAAAAAAATTGTCTTACACGAGCATCTTTCTAAGAGATTAAATTGTCAACGTGCCGATAAGTGCCGACTGCACGTCAAACAGATGAAAAAAATTGGTTCTGTTGTCATGTATCACACGTCCCTTTTTACTACGCAGTGTTACTGATAGTGACATCTCGCTTGCACAGGCCTTTGTTTCTCTATTTCGCTAGGTATGTTAACTTTTTGATACGTGCTAATGCCTAATACCTATGACGTCATTTAAGGTTCGACGAATCCACTCTCAAGGTGCATCTGGAGATGACCTGCCCAAAGATCGCGATGACAGCCAACTACGAGATCGGCGGCCGGCTGATTGTGCTGCCGATTGAGGGGGAGGGGGAGTGCTCCGTGGTCACAGGTACCTCCTCAATTACTTTTTTGATGTAAACCTAATAGTTGTAGTAAACCTAGTGTTCATATACTAAACAAAACATCTTTTTTATTTCAATTTTTTTAACACTAATATAATACAGGGACAAGTGTGTCTGCCTATTACGTATTCAAGCTTAAACTACTTTACCAAAGTATAATGATACGGAACCCTTCTATCTGGGTCCGTCTATCCATCTAAGCAGCTGTACCAACTCTAATGAAATTTAAAGATACTCAGAATCCTGTTTAGGGACTTAGTATAGTTTTTGCCACAGAAAATGGACTCTATTTGAGAGGAACAGGTAAACTATCTGGCTACGTCTTATCCCTTGGGAACCACGCATTTTTGCGTTTTTAATGCGAATTGATCTTTGAGCAAAGCTTTCCCCTCTTAGCCTTTACTCTTTTGCCTCAAGTGATAGGCCTTATTAACGAAATTAATCTTCTTAAACGGGTTTTTCGTAATAGTAGAATCATACATTAAGTAAGTATTGGTCTTTCTTCGCTTCCTCAACCTGTAATCTATAAGTAGAATAATAATCTAGTCCTTAACTTCCAGGCAGATATGACCTATCAGCGGACCTGGATGTGAAGATCAGCGAATCCAATGGCAAAAGGCACATGGCCATCAAGACTTTCAAGCTCAAACCAAATGCCATGGAACCGATTGTTTTCGATTTCAAGAACTTATTCAACGGACAGAAGGACTTATGTGAGTAAAGCTGATGATGATAACTTTTTCGAGACTTTGGATGAAAGGCATAGATATAGATTATAACATAATGAAGGATTTATAATGTTTTTATCGCGATAAAATGTACGGTTCCAGCGAATTTTAAGCGCATAAAGTCGGAAGCGTCATCTAGTTTTAACATTCTCGTCTAGGTTTAAAGTATTTTATCAAGTTATTTAAATAGTATTTTCTAGTCTTTTGTAACTTGAAACAAGCATTTTATTATGAAAGCGGAAATTATCTAGCATAATAGGATAACGAAATAAAAGGTGTTGCTTTTGTAACAGCCTTAGCGGATCCTCTAGAAAAATATGCAAGTTTATTTCACATAATATTTTGTCTCCTCTATCCAGTAGATACTAACCGTTTGATATCCCTTAACTCTTAGATATAATAATGCAATCTTACTACCGCACTCACAGAGGAATATTAAATAGGTACTTACCTAATTGTAAGTAAATAAAGATTTTGACATAAGCTCCATACTTTATCTATCAAACTCTTCATTAAATTGAAGTTTAATCATAATTAAATGTCTCTGAGTACGGTAGTTAGTATCCTAAACTAAAACGCCTCCATGGTCCAGTAGCTCTTGTCTATTGACTCGGAGGTCCCGCGTTCCATTTCCGCAATGGAAATATAATATGTTAATTCCAACTTTAACACCTCTACACACTTAGGCAATCTGCTGTGTAGCCTCTGGTTTCAATGAAACCGGTCAACGTCACCATCGTCAGCAAAACCGAAAAGAGAGAACTGTGCACAGTGCACACACTTGGGCGGTTTAAAATTACCCCTGCGTATCTGTCCCTGGTTTCAATGAAACCGGTCTCCGTCACCTAAACCGGTATGGCAGAATTATATACCAAGGCAGGGGCTCCCAAACTGTGCGCCGCGGCGCCTTGGTGCGCTGTGGAAAGGCAAGAGGGGCGCCGTGAGTCCATCCTCCATCATAATCCGAAACCACAAATATTATAAAATAAAATAATAATATGAATTATACAAAGCAGGCAGATGATTTAATATTCGTTTATTATTATTTACCTGCTTAACCTAACTATAATCATTAAATGTGTTTAATTATGTACCATTTTACATAAGTAAACGCCTAGGCGACCTACTCTACCTACCTATTAGATAGAGTAGAGCGCCGCGCCGCCGTGACAAAATATTGAGACGTGTAACTACGCCGCAGGCTGAAAAAGATTGGGAACCCCTGTACTAAGGTATAGAAGCCATTATTGTAATCAAAATATTCCCCTTTCAGCGGACACAGTCCACAAATTCGCCAACGCCAACTGGAAGGAGGTGGCTGAGTTTGTCCAGGACCCAGTCTGGTATACCCATGCCAGGAAACTGGTGACCGCAGCCAATAAGTTTCTGAAGAATGTGGGGATGGATGAGATGACTGTGTAGTGGGGGTTGGGAGTTGGGAGTGGGGGTTGGGAGCGGAGAATTGAGGAGTTGGGAGTCGGGACAGTGATGGGAATAAACAGTTTGCATCAATTTCTTGTTTATTTTGGAGATTAATTTTCTTAATTTTTAGTAAACGATACCTAATTTGTCAGTCTATCTTCCACTGATTCTTTACTCCTATGTAAGCTACCCTACCCTAAAGCCTTCCTCTATAAGTGGACTGTCCAACACAAAAATATTTTTTCAATTCCAACCAATAGTTTCTAAGATTAACGCGTTCAAACAAACAAACTCTTCAGCTTTTTAATAGAAGATATAATATTAAGCTCTCAAAATCTTATTTTGGCCGAGCATTTTCGCAATGGCTTCGTTCCAATATCTTTATGACATTCGCTATATCTTTATGAAATAATGTCATATGTCATACGTAACAGACAGATAACCTGACATAACAGTGCAGATAAGCTCGGAGTTTCAGAAAATTTTATCAAATGCTTTTATGAGTGTTTATAAGACGTGGTATTCTTAGCGACAATATTTTAGGAGTAGATTTTGCTGCAGGTTCTAATATTATGTAGAAAACCACAAAAATACCTAGCGCAGCACGAGGGAACCGCATATTTTCCCAGACTAAACTGTCCTGTCCACACTAAAATTATAAATGCGAAAGGTGTGTCTACTTGTTACCTCTTAATGCCCAAAGCGCTGAACCGATTTTGCTGAAACACAGTACAGACTTGAGTCCCGGATTATTATTTTTAACAAAAAATTAAAACCGACTTCCAAGGTAAAAACAATAGTAATATGAACTAAAAAGTATTAAATAGCTCTTACCCTTTAATAGTGCCTTTTTCAGAATTCGTCTAAATCTCAACTATTTCTGTACTGTATACTACAGTCTTCATTATTTTGAAGTCGGTACCAGCTAATTTAATCGTGAGTTCAGTAATCTCAGTAATGTGAGAATATCTGAAACTTTTGGGACTGGTACCGACTTCAAAGTAATGAAGACTGTAGTATGTACAGAAATAGTTGAGATTTAGACGAATTCTGAAAAAGGCACTATTAAAGAGTAAGAGTTATTTAATACTTTTTAGTTCATATTACTATTGTTTTTACCTTGGAAGTCGGTTTTAATTTTTTGTTAAAAATAATAATTTTACTCTTTTTAGTTAAGTATCTACAAAATTAGGCTTTATGCGTAAATAACCAATACGAATGTTAACTATTCATATTATGTCACTGTAAGCGAAATTGTGGTAAATGCTTGCAGTTATGTAAGAGATGCTGCAATTTCCATACTTTTATCTTTAAAGATTCAGGAGTTCTGTTCAGTGCCTTTGGACGAAGAGACACCTTCGTATAAAATTACTAGAAACTTACTAGAAACAACATTTTAACCACTATGAGTGTTTTGATAAAATTCAAGGATTTTCCTCGATTGCTCATAGATCCCATCATCAGCTCACCACTTTCGTAATTGTTATACAAAATTAAGATTATATCCTATACAACAACACGAGAATTTTGAAAATCGGTCCACAAACAGCGAAATCATTATCAAAAACGTCTGCTTCGATGCAAAATATCACGAAAAGTACCAATAATTGGGTCATAGTGTGATGACCCATGGTATAATGATGGTTGTGATGATGATGATTAATCAAATTGATGTATTAGCTTATGCTTTCAGTTGTTTAAACAACGCCGACATCCCCGAACCTGTACCTATAAGCATTCAAAAGTTCTGTTCGGTACCTTCGGATCCAGGGTATTACCTGGTGCGAAGTCTTACTTTTTGGAATTCCTCAAGGATCCCATCATCAGATCATCACTTTTGTGAACATGATACCAAATTCGAGTTAAACCCTATACAACACAAAAAGAATTTTGAAAATCGGACCACAAACGGCTGAGTAATCGTGGAACATACAAAAAAAAAAAGATACATACAGCCGAACATATTACCTCCTCCTTTTTGGAAGTCGGTCAAAAAATACGGTTCCCGCGCAATATAATTACATGGCGCGTTGCCGGAGTAAGTTATGCATATATCCATACTAATATTATAAATGCGAAAGTATCTCTGTCTGTCTGTCTGTCTGTCTGTCCGTCTGTTACCTCTTCACGCTCAAACCGTTGAACCGATTTTGCTGAAATTTGGCATGGAGATACTTTGAGTCCCGGGAAAGGACATAAGATAAGTACTTTTTGTCCCGGAAAAATGTACGGTTCCCGCGCGATGACGAGTTTGGCGCAACGGAGTTGCGGGCGTCATCTAGTATAATACAGGGTGTAACAAAAATAAGTGATAATACTTTAGGGTGTGTACGTGTTCCTTGTAGAGAGTTCACTGTGAAAGTAGCAGCGCTGAAAGACCAAAATTTTTTTTCACTTTTGTATGGGGAAACTCGTGACACTCGGGCCCTTGCCCATACAAAAGTGAAAGAAAATTTTCACACGTACACACCCTAAAGTATTATCACTTATTGTTGTTACACACTCTATAAATCTTTATACAAAATGTGATGTAAATCGGTTCAGCGGTTAAGGCGTCAAGGACATAATACATTTCATCTTGGGAAATGTACGGTTCCCGTACAATTTATAAGTACACTTAGCGGTAACGGAGCTATGTCAGAATTTTTGAATGATATTTTATAAGGATACAGGATATGAAAGCAAACCTCACAATAGACGTTATAGATGGGTATCTCTACTTCGTAATAATGTCAGCGGGGGGTAACACAATCAGTGTCCTTTGACATTGGTATAGCGACCCATACCGCCGCTTTGTAGTGGCGTAGAGCAAAATAATTCAAGACGTGAGTGGAAGAATCGAACAAGTAACATTTCGTAACATACGCACAATAACTCATTTTTTCCCTTATTATTTTCATAAAACTTGTAACTTATCTACTTCATGACCTAGCTAATATATCTGGCTACAAAATATATACTCTACAGTTTTTCTATTTCAAATAATTTTTCCGACCCTAAAGCCGCCATTTAAGCAAAAAACGGGAAGTTTTTTCATGTCACTTACCTTATACTTCCACTCACGTCTTGAATTATTCAAGTAATATTTCTGATGTTGCGAATGTCCATGGGCGACGACGGTAGTTGCTTTCCATCAGGTGACCCGTTTGCTCTTTTGTCCCCTTATTTTATAAAAAAAATTAAAATATCGCAAGCAAGTTGTCTAAGTACCCTGAGTGCGAATGTACGCAAAGGTCGGAGCAAAGGGCGCTAATAGCACATACAAATTACAATAGATTCGACCAAAATCCGTGTTGCACACGTCATATCAGAATATTGACAGAAACGTTGTCAAACGTCGAACAAAACTATTTGTTTACTGTCTATGCTGTAAACATTGTAGTATGTAATACAATCGTCCTTTAAGTTCTAATACACAGCGTAGTTTATAAAAAATCGGCCAAGTGCGAGTCGGACTCGCGCACAAAGGGTCCCGTACTGATGTCCGATACAGAGCAAAAATAGGCTAAAAATGTGTTTTTGTATGGGAGCCCCCCTTAAATTTTTATTTTATTTAAACATTATTGTTAAGTATTAAAGTACGCATATATTTAAGGCCTTTGTGAAAACTTCAAGTACCTACCTGTTGCCATTATTGATATAGAGCCAAAAAGGCCAAAAAAATTACGTTTATTGTATGGGAGCCCCCCTTAAATATTAATTTTATTTTGTATATAGTATTTGTTGTTACAGCGGCAACAGATATAAGTACACAATCTGTAAGAATTTCAGAAGTCTAGCTATAGAGGTTCTTGAGATACAGCCTGGAGACAGATAGGCGGACAGACAGACGGACAGACAGACGGACAGACAACGAAGTCTTAGTAATAGTAGATAATAGGGTCCCGTTTTTACCCTTTGGGTACGGAACCCTAAAAATGACAACTTTTCAACTAAAGCCGGTTTACTAAAAATTACGTAATTACTTTAGGAGTTTTTGTTAAGCGATACTTGTTTCTGATGGGCTGATACGATGTGTCTTACAATTTTCTAGCAAATGGCTTCAACATTTCAAAATAGCCAAAAAGTGACTTACTTACACGGTGTTAGAACTGAAAGGACGATATTATTATCTTATTTCTCCTCACTTTCTTAGCAATATAATAATCACAGACACAAATACACACCCACACACACCCACACACCCACACACACACACACACACACACACCACACACACACGCACACACACACACATACACACACACACACACACACACACACACACACACACACACACACACGTGTAAAATACTCTCACAAACCTTGACTTACCTCTAAAATATGATGTTTAGCACTTCATGTTTTGAGGGGGGGCCTGGTGACCCCTTAACACAGGGCAACTTAGGGCAGGAGACTCCTGCGATTATTTGTAACATCTTGATAATAATTGTACTACTTTCTTTTGTATTGTGGGAGAAGTTAATAAGGATTTTTGATTTTTTTTTCTGCACGTTCGTTCATGAAAAGATACATTTAATGGTATCATTGTCTGAGATGTCATTATGGTGCCATAAAGGTGCTATAATGGTGTCATCGCGGTGTATATTCTGCATCGTCATCAATCAAATTACGGACGAACCGCGGGACACAGTGATTATTAAAAATAACTTTGTATTATTAATGACTACGGCCAGGTTGGCCAAGCGCGAGACGTTATAAGGATCGGGTTCCGTATGGAATATTTCTGTAATTTAAAAATTCTAACTATAGACGTACAATGCACTCAATAAGGCCCGCAACTCCATAGCGCCAAAATTCGTTAATCGAACATTTATCCGATACGAAAAGTAACCTCTGTCCTTTCCCGGGAGTCTCGGGAAAGGACAGGAGACTCCATACTTTTCAGCTTTCAGCAGCAAGATCGGCTTAGCGGTTTGGGCGTGAAGAGGTTACCTACATACAAACAGGTAGACAGACATGCACACTTTTTTATTTATAATATTAGTAATCATGAATTTATCTCCTTGATCATAAATCTAAATTGACACTGTGTTTAGAGACGTTTTATAATGTTTTCCTGTGTCTGATTCGTTGGAAAATTAATTTACACAGTGGATATTATTTTACTAGTAAGTATACAATATGTCCAGGCAAAAAGCGTGTGACAGGCACCACTTATTTGGGGTCATTAAATATACTATCAGAGAAGTTGATTCCAAGGCAGATGGCGGACGAACATAATTTGTTCGCGTTATGTCAAGCTCAGCCGACAGATCACGTTTATTGTTGACTTGACACAACCACTAGTAGGTCCGTCAACTGCCTAGGAATCAAATTCTTCGAAGGTACATTAATCCTTCGATCGCGGATTCTTGGAAATCTATTCTTATTCCATTGTTGTCGCGGTCGCCGGTGTCCTTAAGGGGGTTGATAGGTTAAATTTACAAGAAATAAAACATTTTCAAACCGTATCTACCAAATCGCGGCTTACTCAACAAGTATTGCGTATTGTCGCACATTTTTTACCCAAAAAATACACATTGGCCTTAAAGTTTTCACTTCAACGATGGTTTTTCCATCTCTTACGGACCCCTAGAACGCCAGGTGGCGTATAAAGTTGGAACAAGTTTATAATCTGACCGGACCGGGCTTGGATTATTAATGAGGGCTGCGGGATAGCGTTATCCCTTTAAGGGTCATCAAATTTTATGATCAGAGACCCGGCGGACGTTGTTTTGCTAGATACCTAATACGTTATAGTAATAATATCTATGGACGCTTCACACCACGTCAGTCTGGCCCCGTGGTAAGTACCTGATGGACTTGTGTTACAGGTACCAGACAACGGAAATATATTTAATACTTTTATAATATACATATATTTAAGATTTTTATTATACACATATTTAATACACATCCATGACCCAGGAACTTTGAAAACTCTTTGTTCCGTCGGCGGGATTCGAACCCGCGACCCCCGGCTTGAGCTACCAGCAGCCCACTAACTGAGCCACTATGGTCGTCAGTAGAATATTACTAGATGACGTCCGCAACTCCGTTGTGCAGAAAATCGTTTCTTGCGCGGTAACCTTACATTTTTCTGCGATAAAAGTTATGCTATGTCCTTTCCTGGGACTCAAACTATGTCCGTACCAAATTTCATCACAATCGGTTCAGTGGAAGCTGGAGTGGGAGCTGAAAGCGAAACATTTCAGTTAGAGCCGTTCTTGAGATACAGGCTACAGCCTGAAGACGGTTAGACAGACAGACAGACAGACAACGAAGTCTTAGTAATTGGGTCCTGTTTTTACCTTTTGGTTGCGACTTGCGGTACCCTAAAAATGAAAGAATCTTTATATTTAATTATCTAAATTCTAAAAATAACTCTTCCGACTCTTTCATTTTGAGACATTTAGCAGATAATATTCTCGTAAAAACACAAATTCTCGTCGCAATTTTCTCTCTAAAAGCTCTGTGAGGAGTGAAGCGTCCTAAGCGGTAATATAGCTATTACGTTAAGGGCATGTTACATAATACCTGCCTGCAGGATGTGCCTTCGTAATGCTGAATGTTGGAGCTCTTAACTGAATTGACAATTTATAATACCTCCCACACCGGTTTTGGTGACGGTGGCCGGTTTCGTTGAAACTAGGTGAGTTACGCAGGGGTAATTTTATAGTGCCCAAGTGTATGCGCAGTACACAAGCTATTACGTTAAGGGCATGTTACATAATACCTGCCTGCAGGATGTGCCTTCGTAATGCTGAATGTTGGAGCTCTTAACTGAATTGACAATTTATAATACCTCCCACACCGGTTTTGGTGACGGTGGCCGGTTTCGTTGAAACTAGGTGAGTTACGCAGGGGTAATTTTATAGTGCCCAAGTGTATGCGCAGTACACAAGAGCACTCTCTATTCCTTTACTCTCATAACGTGAGAGATCAGACACAGGACCGACTTCTAACATGCCCGTCCGACACATGGATCATCTTACTTGTCGGACAATCAGATCAGCCAACGTTGTCCTAACCAAACTTGGAAATAACGTTTCTAACGCGGAAATCGAACCAACGACTTGCGAATCAAGAGCCACGCACTAAACCACTAGACCACGGAAGCATTAACTGAGAATATACATATATAGTACAATATGTTTTACGTTATTTTCTCAGTGTTATGTTATTTTCGGAACTTTATTGTAGGATTTTAGAGTTGGATAGATATAGAGCCCCAGGGATTAAAAATGCTCTATGGGACACAGCAGTCAACGGTAATTTGTGAAAATATTAGCTCCTGTGTGCAGGATGGATGGAAAATGTACCAGACCCTTCAGAGATTTGCAAATTATATTACATTGTGCTCTTAGCCGAAAACGATATGGAGGAATACATTTATCATTTGAATCTGAAATTATAAATATGTCGCAATTCGCAATTTCGCATACTTTAAGCATTTTCATATTATAACTTATAATATGAAAATGCTTAAAATAATGGTTTGGAATGGCTCGTATTTCGCATAACGAGCGCATTTTTGAAGTTTAAAAATATTCTGTCTGTTGACAGACAAAACACGCTTTTGATTTATAAAATTGCACAGATTTTTAGGGTTCCGTAGCCAAATGGCAAAAAACGGAACCCTTATAGATTCGTCATGTCTGTCTGTCCGTCCGTATGTTACAGCCACTTTTCTCCGGAACTATACGAGCTATACTATTGAAACTTGGTAAGTAGATGTAGACTGTAAACCACATTAAGATTTTGATACAAAAATTGAAAAATATTAAAAATTTGAGGGGTCCCCATAGGTACAAGTGAAACAAAAAAAATTTTTTTCATCTAACCTATACATGTGGGGTATCTATGGATAGGTCTTTAAAAATCATATTGAGGTTTCTAATATATATTTTTTCTAACCTGAATAGTCTGCGAGAGAGACTCTTCCAAAGTGGTAAAATGTGCGTGTCCCCTCTAACTTCTAAAGTAAATGATAAGTGTAAAAAAATATATGATCTATATTACTATAATAATCGGCCAAGTGCGAGTCAAACTCGCGCACGAAGGGTTCCGTACCAATACAGAGCAAAAATAGGCTAAAAATTGTATTTTTTGTATGGGAAAATTTTTATTATTAAATTTTTAAAAATTTAAAAGTAAAATTTTTTAAATTTTTATTTTATTATAATATTATTATAAAATATTAAAGAACACATATAACAGAAGAAGGTGTGAAAAAATCAAGTGCCTACCTCTTGCCATTATTGATATAGAGCGAAAAAGGCCGAAAAAATCACGTTTTTTGTATGGGAGCCCCCCTTAAATATTAATTTTATTTTGTTTTCAGTATCTGTTGCTATAGCGGCAACAGATATACACAATCTGTGAAAATTTCAGAAGTCTAGCTATAGCGGTTCTTGAGATACAGCCTGGAGACAGACAGGCGGACAGACAGACGGACAGACAACGAAGTCTTAGTAATAGGGTCCCGTTTTTCCCTTTGGGTACGGAACTCTAAAAACTACCAACGAAAACTGGTTTGAACGAGATCTAGCAAGTAGTTTTTTTATACGTCATAAATAGTAAACCTTAATTTAACTTTCATTAAATCAATTGAAGTATAAAAATAAATAAAACACTTAAATTTCATAAAAATAAACCTTATTGCTGCTGCGGAACCCATTTATGGGCGAGTCCAACTCGCACTTGGCCGGTTTTTTATAGTCTGAATGTGACAATGATAGGGTGTTTTCACACTGCGACGATAACGACACGACACGATACCACAGAATAGATAAGGGCCACCGCACATATACAATTTCAAGTTGGCCGACTATCGTACAAACTAAATTGCGTAGTGTCACAATTTAATTGGACAACTTCATCGTGTACGCTGCCAGCCGCATACTTTTAGATTTAGTTGGTAACGGTGTTGCTAGCCTAGCAACGTGCGTGTTAAAATTCGTAAAAAGCACGCTTTTATTGTGACACTAATAAAACAAAGGCGAAAAGAAAGGAGAATATTTTGGGTGCATTCAATACTAAGTGACAGATTAGAATTAGGAAAACATCATTAATCATACCTAGTATTTTAAACTTCGATATTATTCAGATAAATTGTAATGAAAAAATCCAGATAAAAAGGTGATAATAATCCATATCCACTTTGTACGATAGTCGGCCAACTTGAAAATGTATATTATGTGCGGTGGCCCTTATCTATTCTGTGGTATCGTGTCGTGTCGTTATCTTCGCAGTGTGAAAACGCCCATACACTGTACATGAAAATTGTTTATGTAGATCAAAGGGCGTTTGCACACTGCACGATAACGACACGACACGATACCACAGAATAGAGGGCCACCGCACATATTATACAATTTCAAGTTGGCCGACTATCGTACAAACTAAATTGCGTAGTGTCACAATTTAATTGGTCAACTTCATCGTGACGGCCCCGAATCACATAATAATAAAAAAATATTAATATGGAAATATGGATTATTATCACCTTTTTATCTGGATTGTTTCATTAAAATTTATCTGGATAATATCGAAGTTTAAAATGCAAGGTATGATCAATGATTTTGTTTAATTAAATTGTGACACTTCGCAATTTAGTTTGTACGATAGTCGGCCAACGTGAAATTGTATAATATGTGCGGTGGCCCTTATCTATTCTGTGGTATCGTGTCGTGTCGTTATCGTCGCAGTGTGAAAACGCCCAATGGTAGAATGACGCATATCAATATTATACAGTGTGTAACAAAAATAAGTGATAATATTTTAGGGTGTGTACGTGTTCCTTGTAGAGAATTCACTGTGAAAGTAGCAGTTCTGAAAGACGAATTTTTTTTTTCACTTTTGTATGGGCAAGGGCCCGAGCGTCACTAGTTCCCCCAATGTTGGTCTTTCAGCGCTGCTACTTTCACAGTGAACTCTCTACAAGGAGCACATACACACCCTAAAGTATTATCACTTATTTTTGTTACACCTTGTAAATGCTAAAGTCTGTTTGTGTGACAGTTACCACACGCCCAAACTGAAGAACCGATTTTTTGTTTGATATGAAGACACCTTGAGACTTCGGAAAGGACATAGGATATATTTTTAGGGTTCCGTACCCAAAGGGTGAAAACGGGACCCTATTCATGAGACTTCGATGTCTGTCCGTCTGTCTGTCCGTCTGTCTGTCCGTCTGTCTGTCCGTCTGTCTGTCTGTCTGTCCGTCTGTCTGTCCGTCTGTCTGTCCGTCTGTCTGTCCGTCTGTCTGTCCGTCTGTCTGTCCGTCTGTCTGTCCGTCTGTCTGTTTCCAGGCTGTAACTCAAGAACCGCTATAGCTAGACTTTTGAAATCTTCACAGATTGTATATATCTGTTGCCGCTATAACGACAAATACTAAAAATAAAATAAAGTTAATATTTAAGGGGGGCTCCCATACAAGAAACGTGATTTTTTTGGCCTTTTTTGCTCGTAAATAATAATGGTAACAGTTAGGCACTTGAAATTGTCACAAAATCCTTAATTATATTTGTACTTTAATAATTAATAATAAAATTAAAACAAAGTAAATATTTAAGGGGGGCTCACATACAAAAACACAATTTTTTGTCTACGTTCACTCTATACCGGTACGGAATCCTTCGTGCGCGAGTCCGACTCGCACTTGGCCGATTTTTATTTATACCTAACGTGACCATTAATTTTTTTTGTCAGAGCGGGACAAATACAGACCCCCCTTGAAATACATGAATAATTATTATCAAAGTGCCTATACATTATTATTTACTTTACTATCTATACATATTATAAAATAAAGTCTTTCCCTCATGTCCCTTTGTGGATAAAACGGGGAAAAATATTTGAAAGGGCTAACTTGAACGCGCTAATCTCAGGAACTACTGGTCCGATTTGAAAAATTCTTTCAGTCTTAGATAGCCCATTTATTGAGGAAGGCTATAGGCTATATTTTATCACGCTAAGACTAATAGGAGAATGTGGAAAAAAAACGGGGGAAATTATTTGAAAGGGCTTATCTCGCGAACTACTGGAGCAATTTTTATGTTATTTGGCACAGATAAGAAGTAGACCACGTGAAGGATCATAGGCTATCGATTTTAATCATTTTTTCAGTGGCTAGGTGTATATTTTATACCCGTGCGACGCCGGGGCGGGTTGCTAGTAATATTATAAAGCGCAAGAGTTTGATTGTTTGTATGAACACGTTAATCTCAGGAACTGCTGGTCTGATTTGAAAAATTATGTCAGTTCTAGATTTATCCAGGAAGGCTTTAGGCTATATTTTATCAAGCCAAGACTAATAGGAGCGAAAAAACAGAGGAAAATGAGGAAAAAGCGGGAAAATTTATTTGAAAGGGCTTTTCTCACGAATTACTGGAGCAATTTCTATGTTATTTGGCACAATATAGCAGAATAATCACGTTTGTTGTAAAACGCAAACGCAAAAATACTTTTAAATTATTGTCGTTTGGTCTGTTTGCAAAAGCGGGACAATTTCGGCCTCGCGGGGGACAGCGGGACATACTGCCTGAAAGCGGGACTGTCCCGCCCAAAGCGGGACGTATGGTCACCTTATTTATACCAAAAGAATTTACGATTCTGGCGCGATGGCGTGAAGAGGTAACAGACATACTGTACTCGGTCTGTAGATTGAAAATATGTATGTATGTATATATAATTTGTAGGTAGTTAATTGTTGTATTAATTAGTTAGTTAATTAGTTCTTGTCACTTTTATTATTTGTTTTTTTTCCGTAAATCTTGTGTTTAGTTTAGTTGCGTTGTGAAGCCACTCATTGGCCTCCGCAGAATATCAGTGCAGCGGGCTTGCTTGCTGCGTTTGCTGAGCTGGTGCCAATTTTTGGCGTCACACAGCATTAAAGTAAATTAATTTTAATACTGCGAACTGTACTATTGACTTATATTATAATGTATTGTGTGATGCTAAAAATAAATCCATTCTTATTCTTATTCTTATACTTTCGCATTCTTAGGCGCAGCGCAGACGACACACTATCCGTCACGCACTTTTTGTCTGTGGAAATGGAACCTATGCAATTATATGCGGACTTTTTGCGCGTCGTGTGCGTTACTGCATATAATTGCAAGGGTTGTATTTCCCACAGACTATAAAGTGCGTCACGGATAGTCTGTCGTCTGCGCTGTGCCATAATGTTGATGTTGGTATGGATTGTTCGTTAGATTAGATTGGATTAAAAAGTAAAAATAAACAACCATACATTCCCACAGTACACTTAACATCAAAGAAATCATGCGTCACTTAAGGCTGTCACAGACAGAGCAGGTAATGTAAAGATGTATATTATAGCACGATACATCTTTCTATAGAAACAGCTATAATGTAAAAATATACATTATAGCTGTTGTGTGTGGTCTCGTGACGATTTCTATGGAAATATGTATCGAGATGTATCGAGATGTATCGTGCTATAATATACATCTTTACATTACCTGCTCTGTCTGTGATAGCCATTAACGTCGGTCTTAACGTCAATCTAACGTCAATATGACGCCACGTTTAATAACTAATTAATCTGTCAATAATTAATTGGACATGTTAAAATCGATCGAATCGAAAGTTCAACGAACGCGCCAAGACTCAAGTCTATACAAAGTGTAACATAAATCTTTAATCTATACTTAATACAGCTTTTACTAGATGACGCCCGCAACTCCGTTGCGCCAAAATTAGTTTATCGCGCGGGAACCGTACATTTTTCCGGGATAAAAAGTATCCTTTGTTCTTTCCGAAGATTCAAAGTATCTCAACACCAAATTTCAACAAAATCGATTCAACGGTTTGGACTTGAAGACAGACACATAGACAGACAGACAGACACACTTTCGCATTAATAATATTAGTATGGATAATATTAGTACATGGAAGTATGGATATACGCTAGTGCATTGAGGTGAGTTTGTTGGGATGTCATAATACGTCACACTTGTCTCATCAGGTAGTGGGAGGCATTGGTGAGCAATTATAGCTATGTCCACATTATGCGCTTTCGTCTTCAATTTTCGTCATTTTCTTTCATTCAACTTGAATGCGTCAACGAACGCAACGCCAACATTGTCATTTTTGAAGTTTTGGATACGGTCAGAGGGCATGCGTCACGGGCATGCCTCACGTTCGCTGTTGACTGCGCTTGCTATAACGCATGCCCTTGATGAACAGAAAAAGGCACAGTGTGGACAAAGCTAATGTTCTACCTTAAAATACCAAAAAAGAAGATAAATCAATACTAATATTATAAAGCGGAAGAGTTTGTTAGTTTGTTTGTTTGAACGCGCTAATCTCAGGAACTACTGGTCTGATTTGAAAAAATCTTTCAGTGTTAGATAGCCCATTTATCGAGAAAGGCTATAGGCTATATTTTATTACGCTAAGACTAATAGGAGCGAATAAATAGAGGAAAATGTGAAAAAACGGGGAAAATTGTATGAAATGCTTATTTAGTAATAGTTTGAACGCGCTAATCTCAGAAACTACTGGTCCGATTTGAAAAATTCTTTCGGTGTTAGATAGCCTATTTATCGAGAAAGGTTATAAGATATATTTTATCACGCTAAGACTTATAAGAGCGAAGAAATAAAGGAAAATGTGGAAAAACCGGGGAAATTATGTGAAAGGGCTTATTTGAACGCGCTAATCTCAGGAACTACTGGTCCGATTTGAAAAAATCTTTCAGTGTTAGATAGCCCATTTATTGGAAAAGGCTATAAGGTATATTTTATCATGCTAACACTAATAGGAGCGAAGAAATAGAGGAAAGTGTGGAAAAACGGGGGGAAATTATTTGTAAGGGCTTATTTGAACGCGCTAATCTCAGGAACTGCTGATCCGATTTGAAAAAATCTTTCATTGTTGGATAGCCCATTTATCGAGAAAGGCTATAAGCTATATATTATCACGACAAGACTAATAGGAGCGAAGAAATAGAGGAAAGTGTGGAAAAAACGGGGGAAATTATTTGAAAGGGCTTATTTGAACGCGCTTATCTCAGGAACTACTGGTCCGATTTGAAAAATTCTTTGAGTGTTAGATAGCCCATTTATCAAGAAAGGCTATAGGCTATATTTTATTACGCTAAGACTTATACGAGCAAAGAAATAGAGGAAAATGTGGAAAAAACGAAGGAAATTATTTAAAATTGCTTATTATCTTAAGAAACTACTGGAGCAATTCTTATGTTATTTGGCACACATGAAGAATAGACCACGTGAAAGGACATACATATTATGTTTCTTTTTTTGCGGAAAAATGTACGGTTTCTATGACATTCCTAAATTACGCGGGCGAAGCCGCGCGGAACATCTATCATACCATAAAAGTATATTGTCCCACACTATATACTTTTAATAAGTTTTATGATTTGCACGTTAACTTTCAATCGATGTACGGGAACAACTACATATAAACTATAGTCCACGCGGACGAAGTCGCGGGCAACAGCTAGTTATCAAATAGTTTGAGATGAAAAAAATCTAGCAATAGGTGCCTGATCTAAATTTTTCCTAACATACCACAGTTTATGACTTTAATTTCATATTATAATAATTATTCTTTGTTCCTGTTCCTGTAATGCTGCTCTACCTTAAATTTTACTCCAGCTACATCCCTCCTCAGCAGTGGCACATACAATATGGCGTTTGATATGTCGTCACTGCACTGGCCAGTATACTGGTTTATATTTCGGAACCTAGGCACTGTGTAAAGTATCTAGTTTAGTCTTCCGTATACACTGAGAAAGGAAACAGATTTGGTTCAAGCTTAGTGTGGTACAAATTACAGACAGACGGCGATTCCTTTTTTTAAATTTATTCTTATATTATATACATACAGTTATACAATATATCCTGCAAAACGCAGTTTGACTGCAGGTTACAGTCTCCTTAAATATTATGTAGGTAAATGTCTACAACATGACTACTTATAAGAATAATAAATATTCTTACAAGTAGCCATGCCGCAGATTGTAAAAGTTTTTGCTAGTGACAGTTCAATATTGCATCAATTATACAGTGTGTAACAAAAATAAGTGATAATAATTTAGGGTGTGTACGTGTTCCTTGTAGAGAGTTCACTGTGAAAGTAGCAACACTGAAAGACCAAATTTTTTTTTCACTTTTATATTGGCAAGGGCCCGAGCGTCACGAGATTCCCCATACAAAAGTGAAAAAAAAAAATGAAATCCTGTCGCCATTTTAACGTGACGTCATAAAGACAGCGGACAATCGAGTAGCTTCCGCATGTGGACTGTGGTACCTACAATTAGCGCCGCAATTCTGCATCGCGCTATAAAAGTTTCTGAGCACGGCAAGACATACAACGTCTGAAATTGACGTCAGTGGGCTTCGGCCTGACCGAACATGCTATCTCGCTCGGTCCGACGATCTTTTTCGGCCGCCACGTACATTTCAAATTCCTAAACTAATTAATCTTCATTTATCTAATGATGACTAGTTTAGTATGTACGAGGGAGGGAACAGGTGAACATAGCCACATACATACAGGTCAAAATTGTAGCCTTCCTTTTTGCTCAGCTCCAGTTGGATAATAAAATTATTATTTTGTAACAAAAAATCAAAACCGACTTCCAAGGTAAAAACAAAAGTAATACTTATTCTTAATCTAAAAAGAATCAAATAATTCTTATTCCTTATTATAGTGGCGTCTTCAGACTTCGCCTAAACCTCAACTATTTCTGTACTCAATCTTCGTACTTTTGAAGTCGGTACCAGCCCGGAAAAGTTCTGAGATCCTTGACATAGCAATTACGCTAAGGTAAGCTGGTACCGACTTCAAAAGCATGAAGATTGAGTACAGAATCTACTATACTAAGATCTACAATACTAAGTACATTTTATGGTTCTATCTTTTATAGTTTCGGCAGCGTACGCAAAATAAGTAACTTTTCTGGTTGATTTTTTCACCTGGCGTCCGAAAACCCTAAATATCTTACGAAACCCTATTTTTTCAAAAATAAAATTTAGCCTATGTTCAGCACAAATAATGTAGGATTTGCTTGGAGTAGTTTAAATAAAGCCGAAATCCTCAAACTTGTATCTATAAGGATTCAAAAGTTCTGTTGGGCACCTTCAGAACCAGGGTATATCCTGGTGCAAAATCTTACTTTTTGGTCGTATATGCCTGAAATACTTCAGAAAAAATCAAAATCACCATATGTTCCCATATAAATTTCAAGGAGTCCCATCGATTCCTCATAGATCCCATCATCAGATCACCACTTTTGTGAACATGGTACCAACCTCGGATTCAACCCTGTACAACAACAAAAGAATCATGAAAATCGGTCCATAAACGGCGAAGTTATGGTTGAACATACAAAAAAATATATATATAAACAGACGAACATATAACCTCCTCCTTTTTGGAAGTCGGTTAAAAACAGAAATCGCTTCGCTAACGCCTGTCATTTAGCCCACACATGACACAACTCGTTGGTCGCGCGCGTCCATGTAAATGAGATGTCACACTTGTGAGTCCCGTGGGCCGTGACTTGTTCGTCGACAAACAGCAAGACAAGATATCTTTAAATCCCTACGAATAATAAAAACTAAATCCAGTATAATAGTATGTGCTTATATTAATACATGCGACAGTGTGTCTGTCTATTACCTCTTCACACTTAAGCCGCTGAACTGATTTTGCTGAAATTTGGTATGGAGATGCTTTGAGTCCCGGGAAAGGACATAGGATACTTTTTATCCCGGAAAAATGTACGGTTCCCGCGCGATAAACGAATTTTGACGCAACGGAGATGCGGGCGTTATCCAGTCTACTAAGGTACATCTAGACTACTATCATAAAGAGGACGCTTCAGACCACGTCCGCGTCAGTCTGGCCCCGTGCTAAGTACCTGAAGGACTTGTGTTACGGGTTCCAGACAACGGAAATATATTTGATACTTTTATACTATACATATATTTAAGATTTGAAAACTTTTTGTTCCGTCGGCGGGATTCGAACCCGCGGCCCCCGGCTTGAGCTACCAACAGCCCACCAACTGAGCCACGGAGGTCGTCGCTTAGCGATGAAAATGGAGGAAAGATTTGTATGTTTGTAAAATTACTAATCTCACAAACAACTGTGCTGATTTCTAAAATTCTTTCACTATTGGAAACCTACATTACCTAACATAGGCTATATTTTTATTGCATGAAAAGATTAGGTATTACTAAAACTTAACTAATGTAATCCAACGTGTAAACAACGAAGTCTTAGTAATAGGGTTCCGTAATTCCGTTTTTACCCTTTGGGTACGGAACCCTAAAAAAGTGCCTTTCGTCGCATGCGCTGCGGACCGCTAGTTTTCTATATTTTTAACCGACTTCCAAAAAGGAGGAGGTTATTCTAATTAGCGAAAAAATGTACGGCTCCCACGCGCTTACTAAACGATATTGTGCACCAAGTTGCACCATTTGTAAAATTAAAAAAACAAACTAGACCCAAAGGCCCGATAGGAATTACACAAATTGTTGGGACTATTCGGAAATTCGTATTTCCGTATTTTTCCGTAATTCCGTAAATTCCGGAATCCGGATAATTGGAAATACGTGTTAGCGCCCAATCTGGTAAATGTCGCACTTAGGCCGCTTGTCCATCGCCAGCGTCACCGACAAAAAATTCAAATGAAATGCCACTTTATTACCTGGGCTATAGGTTTCATTTTGCTCTACGACACTACAAAGCAGCGGCGGCATAATAATATCTCCCACACCGGTTTCGGTGACGGTGGCCGGTTTCATTGAAACCAGGCCAGTTACTCACGAATAATTTTATAGCGCCCAAGTGTGTGCGCAGTACACAAGGCACACTCTATTTGTATTGTACTCTCATAACCCAGTGGGACGGACGACCGACGAGAGATCAGGCGATGGACTTTTTACATGGCCATCCGACGCATGGATCATCTTACTTGTCAGACAATCAGATGATCAGCCTGCATTGTCCTAACCAAACTTGGAACTAACATGTTTCCAACGCGGGAATTGCACCTACGACCTCCGAGTCTAGAGCCACGCTCTAAGGGCGCATTTTCATTATCGTTAACTCGTGCGGTATACAGCATACGGGGAGTCTATGACAACTAATGGCGCATTTTGATTGGTCGAGGCATGCGTTTCAGAAATCTCCCGCACCCCGCATGCGGGTCCTATCGACCAGTGAAAATGCGCCCTAAGCCACTAGGCCACGGAGGCGCTAGCGGCGCGGCGGCATGGGTCGCTAGACCAATGTCGGTAGAAAATTAAACCTATACCCTAGGTCAGGGGTTCCCAAACTGTGCACCGCGGCGCCCTGGTGCGCCGTGGAAAGGCAAGAGGGGCGCCGTGAATCGATCCTCCGTCATTTTCCGTAACCACAAATATTATAAAATTAAATAATAATATTAATTATGTAAAGCTGATAGATGATTAAATTATTTGTTTATTACTATTTACCTGCTTAACCTAACTATAATCATTAAAGGTATTTATTTATGTATCTTTTTGTAATAGCTAAGTAGAGTAGGGCGCCGTGACAAAATACTGCGACGTGTAACTGCGACGTAGGCTGAAAAAGATTGGGAACCCCTGCCCTAGGTCATTAAGGCTTCTTGCAGACGAACGGCAAGTGTCGGCGGCACGTGTCGGCGGCAGTCGACGGCAGTCGGCGGCACGTGTCGGCGGCAGTCGACGGCAGACGACGGCACGTGTCGGCGGCAGTCGGCGGCAGTCGGCGGCAGTCGACGGCAGCCGACGGCAGCCGTTGACAGTTTATGACGCTGGCAGGGGGCCTACCACGACCTTTCCTAAAACTATCATGTTTCCAGAACACTTTGTTGTAAGATTACAACAACATTACCGTACTCACTTTTTAAATATATTTTTACTAAAAAACAGTAAAAAATGCAAAACAATGTTAAATCCGCTGTGAAATATCAACTTTTTTAAGATCGCTAGCTTGACGTTAAAGTAATAAATGTTTATCTGTCATACGCAAAGATCTCTAAATAGTATGGATCCGAAGTAAATGTCTATGTATAGAATTGATTACGTCAATTCGTCGAGAAAATTATAATCATAATATATCTATCTCCCTTTTGCCTATGCTTTTTTACGTTAGTGAAAAAAGATAACTGTAAGTTTGAGTGTTTACCATTTTGAAAGAAATATTTGTCAAAATGCCTCTTTGCGACCAAATTATAGACATTCGCCATTTTTGTTTTTTAAATTTTTTTGGTAGCTAATCTGTCAAAGTACGTAAACAAACAGCATTTATTTTCATAATTTCGGCAATTTATTTCAGTTATTTTTGGATAAAAATGTGATAGGAAGTGAAATTTGGCGTGCTAAAACATGACTGCGTGCAGTATAGTTGGATGCAGCCCTAAAATTAAGAGGAAAATAGGATTTGCCTTGGCTTTCGTAAATTTAGTATTTTACTTCGATATACACCAGATATCTAAATCCAGACGGTTGTGTTTTATAAGAATGATATATTCCAAAAAGTTCTATTAATTAAGCCGCCTGATTCAATATATTTTCGACAATATCTGTATAAAATATGTGGAAATACGTTTGTATGAACAATAGTGCTTGACTGAATCGATATTTGTTTATTCGAAGATTTTTTTACTAATTTCGTCACTAGAATTTATGTGTTTATTTCTACTTTTAGATTGCCTTATTATGAAAAAAGACGGAAAGTGTGGCTGGAATCTGGATGTCATTAGTGCAGAAAATATTAACAAAATTATATTGTTACAAAATAACACAATAGATTTTCAATTGCTATGCGGCATCAGGCTGCCGCTTGAGGATTGATGGGTTAAAAATTAAAACCGTTAAGTACTTACGTGAGACCACTGATGTATCGCTAATATAGTTTTTTTTGTAAAAATACAGTACATCAAATTCATCATACGAATCCTACTTCGAATCAAATCAAATTTTGCATGAATATTACTAAGAGGTCTGGTCAGCGTAATTATTATTATAGGCTACATATTATCATTTATCACGCCTTCACCTACTTTGGAGGATCTGTCAGGTATTTTTGGTGCTAGTAGATAATATTGTATAAAAAGTTGTACCTAATATTATGAATAAAAAATCGGTTGTCTGTAAAGTCGGTTTACTGACGATAGTTGAACGTGACAACGTCATAGCCTTAACCCCTCAGTTCCGGGAAAAATCTATGCAAAAAAGTTGGCAGGTCAATGTGCAAAAAAAATGGCACCCGGCCTACCCTCTTTGTAAAATTAATGTAATACTTTTACATACAATCCATATTTTATGTTTGTGTAAGCTACATTATAATATATGTTAAATTTTCTATCTATCAAGCCATCATAATATAGTATTTAGTCCGATGTGATATTTGGTTTCTCAATTATAAACTTTCGAAACTATAATTAGTGACTTGTTCAGAAGAAATAAACGAATACTTTATTCTTCATATATTAAGTCATACCTTGACACGTAGGAAATAGAGCACAATTTTGAATAGCCGAAATAATACTAATAGCTCACAGATTGTTTATTTATTTTTCATTCAGAGTGTGGTCAATGTATCAAAGGTCATAACTAACCAAACTTCTTCATACAAAGTCATCTCTCTAAGTCATCGAAATACGTAATATAATCGAAACAAAGAGCGCGGCCCAGGTGGGCCTTACGGTTGTTGAGGGACTTAGAGGATAAATGGAACGCCTCAGAGCGATCAGCGAGGTAACGCCGCATGAACTGTCATGTTTTTCGGGCGCGCACCCCATATCGAATTATAAGACGTTATCACGTCAAAAATTTATATTACATTACGTACAGATTTGAATTTAATTTCTCCCTTTTCCTGTTTTCCAAACTCAGTGCATAATGCATATTCCAAGTGGTGTGACCACCTACATGATACATTGAGATAAAATGTGATATTTGAAGTCAGTGGGCCCCCATGAACCATAAGCATATGAGTGACTTGTGCATTGGCTATGGCCTATGTGTAATTGGCACTATGTGAGGTTGCACACGTAGCTTTAATTTATTCTGTCCTACGTTTGCCCCTAAATTAGTAACAAAATATGAGTACTCAGCCTTTAAAATCGATTCCATTTCCTGCCTACCTCCTAAGGTAGGTGGCGTGAAGTTTCTTCAAAATGTAAAAATTTCATACATAAATAACTCATACTTAATTATGTTTATTATTAATGTAAATAAAAGGCTTGGTTCTTTTTGACTGTATTTTATTTTAACTTCATAATATTATATAAATTTCAAATTTTGAAAAAATATCAGTTTACTGCATCTAATTATTAGTTCTAAACTACTACACCTATTGATTTGTGCTTTAACATAGTAATTTTTATTTAAATGTTATAGATGTTATAGATGTGTTATCACTTATCACTTATCAGTCAGCCAAGGTGTGACGACGCGAGCCCTCACAAAGTTCGGCTTTTAGTTCGTTATAGTCACCTTTACTTTTATATTTTGGAAAAGTATCGATATCGATATTTTTTTATTATTCAGTGACGTCTCTAGTAAAATCCGTCATTTTTGTTTTGCAAATTTTTAAGGCTGGCGCGTTTCTTTCGTGGTTATTTCGTGTCCTCTAGTTTCTTATGGTCAATGGTCATACGACTCATACGATGTCGGTTATTAGAGGTGGTGGTAGGCCCCCAGTTGTGACGTACCCCCGCAAGGTAAGCGTCCACAGGTCGGTATCGTACGCAACGGACATCACTCATCAAACGGATATTTTTTTCACAGTACGTCGGCTGAATCGGCAGTGTACGGATTACTGTTTAGCCTAGTAAATGAATGCTCAAAAGGGGGGTATGGATGGAAAAGTCGAAAGCAAAAATTTTGACTTAGGAATTTTGTTTGGACTAATTTGAAGATAAACATACCAGCTAGTCGGTAATCCGTACGCTGCCGTTACAGTGAGACGTACTGTAAAAAAATATCCGTCGGATGCGAAACGTCCGTTGCGTACTATACCGACCTGTGGACGCTTACCTTTACGCGTTACGTCACAACCGCAAGCGTTATAAACTGTCGACGGCTGCCGTCAACTGCCGCCGACTGAGGCCGACACGTGCCGCCGACTGCCATCGACTTCCGCCGACACGTGCCGTCGTCTGCCGTCGACTGCCGCAGACGCGTGCCGTTCGTCTGTAAGAGCGCTAAGTGGCATTTTATTTGAATTTTTGTCGTTGACGTCCCGTTGACGGCTGCTATGGATAAGCGGCCTTAGAATTGAACTTTCAAAATCTCTTTGCAAAGGATTTTTAAATAATTATCTACCGATTTTACAATAATGAATTGGAATTATGTCTCGAGAAGGTCGATTTTTACTCGAGAACGGCATGGATAGATTTGGCTAATTTTGGTTTTGTTTTGTTGTTTCGAAAAAGTTTTTATTAAATATTACGCTGTGGTCCGACCAAAACCCGACATGGTGGTTGCACACGTCATAATATCAGAATGTTGACAGAAACGTTGTCAAACGCCGAACAAAACTTTTTGTTTACTGTCTATGCTGGTGCTGCCCCTGAAAACATTGCTAATCCATACTAATATTATAAATGCGAAAGTGTGTCTGTCTGTCTGTCTGTTACCTCTTCACGCCCAAACCGCTGAACCTATTTTGCTGAAATTTGGCATGGAGATATTTTGAGTCTCGGGAAAGGACATAGGCTACTTTTTGTCCCTTAAAATGTACGGTTCCTGCGATAAACGAGTTTTGGCGCAACGGAGTTGCGGGGGTTACTAGTAATATCCTATTGGTAAAAGATTTTTAAAATATTTTTTCAGGTTCTACTTCTCATTTGTAATCTCACAAAAACTTCTTTATCGGCGTAGCCTATTTGTTTGGATGATTAAAAATTTTTAAATTTGCGTCAGGACCTGATACGTAAGACGGAGGAAGAGTAGACTACCGGCGCTACGTAGGAAAAGAAGTTTTCTCTCTATTTCTAACGCGAAAATGTATGCTTTTTTTGCGTTGGGGGAATGCGTTTACGCATCCCCGGGGCCTGGGGAGGACGACCGAGGTATATGGGACTCCCCGGGGCGGACGGAAGACGCACCCGGGACTACCCACTAAAACCCCAACGGTGTTCCTGCTCCTGAAGGTGGGACTACGGGAAACGCGTGATACTTACGACCGCAGAACGCGAAAATGTACATAATAATATTATAATATGTATTTTGGAATTGGACATCCAGGACATATTTGGACAGGTGAATTTTTTTAATAATGGTACCGACATATTTTATACTATGTCCTGAGTTATTGAGATCTTTATAGTGGAGGCATTGAAGGTTTTCACCTGCGATTTCGTTGAACCTCCATCGATTTTCATGAAAATTGGTAAGTAGGTGGAGGATACCCTAAGAAACAAAAGTGACATAGTGTCAACTTGCGCTTTTGCCCTGGGAGTGGATGCCAACCCTTCCAGGGGGGTGATTTTTTTTAATAAAAATAAACCCAGGAATCAATAGACACACAAATTTTAAGCAAAATTTGCTATATAAAGTTTTTTGATTAAATCAATACTTTCGGAGTTATTATAGATCAAAGATCATGTTTTTGCGTGAGAAAAATACTTGTCTTAAAGCGGTTTTTCATAAATAAATAAGAAACTATAGGTTTTTACGAAAAATGTGTTATTACCAAAATTAAAGCCAATAAAAAAACAAACTAATTGCTACTCCGAAATACCTTCCTTTATCAATTTAAAGTGAGCTATAGGTGATTGTATACATATTTTCTTACGGCGAGTACCTAAGTCTAAGCATTTAAACTTAAATAACGATAAACAGATGCAACTGCATCTGTTTTAAAAAAAATACATGTGTGTTTTAAAAAAATACATGTCATAACTATGACATGTATTTTTTTAAAACCTTTTAAAGTGCTTAAAAGTACCTATCTAAGGAGCATTTCAAAAAGTCAATAGCATCAAAATTGAGCATAAATTTGAATTATTGTAGAAATGGTCAACGTCTTATTTTTCGATTTTTGCAAAAAATTTGAAAGGGTCATCTTATTTTTATCATAACTTGATAAAAATAAGATGACCCTTTCAAATTTTTTGCAAAAATCGAAAAATAAGACGTTGACCATTTCTACAATAATTCAAATTTATGGTTATCCCCAAAGTCTTTTCTTTATTTTAGCATAAGTAATGACCTCAAAAATTTATCTTCGTTTAGAATGCTTAGTTTTGAAAAAAAGAATGATTTAGTAAAATCGAAATTATTCAAATTTTCGTAAATATCATTTTGTTTTGAACATAACTTCAAAAATATTGAATATTCGTAAAAATTACAAAACACGAAATTTGTGTCCATTTTTTAAGAAATCTTTTGATTTCTTTTGACTTTTATAGGGTGAAAAATAACGAAGATAGAGACGCTTAAAGCCTAACTTTTACTGCGAGAACCATGAAACCGGGACCTTTTACGAGTAACCCTATTTTTTTTTTTAAACCAAGAGCTTTAAAAAGTATTTTTCAAGTTGATCTTAAATCTCTTTAAATTACCTTTAAAATGGTACATAGATAAACCCGATAACTTAAAAATTAACAGAGCTATTGTGATATTAACGAACATTTTTTTTTAAAACAATTTCGAAGCAGAGATTTGGGATGCAAATATTGTAGGAAACCCTGTCAATAGGTACATCTATACTAATATTATAAATGCTAAAGTGTTTTTGTCTACCTGTTACCTCTTAACACCCAAACGATTCAACCGATTTTGCTGAAATTCAGCATGAAAATACTTTGAGTCTCGGGAATGGATATGGACATAGGATACTTTTTATCCCGAAAAAATGTACGGTTCCAGCGCAATTGCAGGCGTCATCTAATCCATACTAAATATACATTAATCTTTTCAAGTCTTTAAATATTCAGAAAGTAAACGAAACGGTAAATGTCTATTAGATAAGAGAGGGGCTTTTTATAATGATGTGCGTCTATGAAATATTTCAGCCTAGCAGATTCAGCCTTTCTGACAATTTTCTGCACAGAGGGTAGTTTGAAATCGTTGTTTGAATATTTTGCACTAAATAATATTATCAATGTTTGTATATATTAATAAAATTTATCCTAACTATGAAAAAATATTCAAACTCATTAAAGCGGATAAAAAAGTTAAAATAAAAACTTAAAGCTTAAAATTCAGATATTGGGTAGTTTACAGGGGTGAAAAATGTTCGCAAAAAAACTTAATAAGAAATTAATACTAAGTAAATAAACTGAAAAAATTGGGTTCAAAAACTGAAACCTATTAAGTTTTTGAACCCAATTTTTACCGTTATTCCGCAATAAAGGTGTACTTTTAGGTGTTTATATTTCAGTCTTATCCAAAAATTATATCATAAATATTAAACAAACTCTTTATGTAATGTAAATATACGATTTAAAGCAAAGAAATACAAAAAATGATTTTTTCAAGATTAAAGGGATGGTTGCTAAAAGGATTGAAAAATTAATTATAATTTAATCATAAATCATCAATAAAACATTAAAAACATTTATTTTATCAAATTAAGCACAATTAGTTAAGCCAGAATGGTTAAATATGCATTTTGTCTATTTTCGACAAAAGGGGTGGATTTCACCCCTAAAAAAAAAAACGCGATACGAGCGTATGTCACTTTTAAAGTAGAGGGCTTAACGTACTTAATCCCAAAATTTCATCCAAATCGATGGAGGTTCAACGAAATCGGAGGTTGCACCTGATTTTTGCCTTCATTTACTGTACTATTAGTAGTTAAAGCAAAATTCCATCTTTTCCTCATAACTATTGTCTGGAACATTTTCTTTTCATATCACAAAAGTTAGAAACCCCGATCACGTGGCTTGAAACAAAAGTGTAAAGTTTATTCGATAATAGTTCTTATCACAAATACATAAAGGTCTCTGTAGAGGTAAAATATCTCCGAACGGTCTGTAAGATCTAAAATTTGTTTTTCACTTCAAAGAGTGTTTGACGCTGACAAACTCGCCTTTGTAACACAACCTGATAGTCTAGGAGCCAGTGGCTCGATTTGGAAAGGTTTTTTTAGCTTAAAAAATTGTTAATATATTTTATGCTGTTTGCAAGTTTGCTATGTAAATATCTAAACGAAATTGCATTATATCAGGGTTTAAAGCTTGATGAGGTCACAAACACAACGTCAAACTTTAAATTCTGATTGATCGCTACTTGAAAAAAAAGTAGTTAGAGAATAGAGATAAATAATTTTAAGTAAAAAAAAACTGGGTCTAAACTCTTATAGTGTCAGGATTCCTGACACTTATAAGTTTCTTGACTCAACGAGTTTAATATAGAATACAAAATATTGAACCGATAAAATCACTGGAAGATTGCCTACAACAGTGTTTCCCAACTTGTGGTCCCCGGACCCCTGGTGGTCCGCGAGTATGTGTATGGGGGTCCACGGTGTCATCTCGGGACCATACATAAATAATTTATGATGTTCCGTATTCGCTACGCTTACAAATTGCGCTTAAAAGTTAAAATTGTTATATTTTATTTTATTAAGGGGGTCTGTAAAAACGGTGCTTGCTTCCCTAGGGGTCCGTGGCTAAATAGGTTGGGAAGCACTGGCCTACAACCTTTTATGAAGTACCATAAAAGAAATTGATTCATAGACAGGTGACGGACCTACGTCTTGTGAACTGTCGGCTGGGTTTGACATAACGCGACCAAATTACCTAGAAGTCCTTCATCTGTCTATGAATCAACTTCTCTGATAGTACATTAACCCGAATATTCTTGCTATGAATTGGGTGGATTGATTGTTGCTATGCTACCGATAGACAAATAGACGAAAAGACAGACATGTGACACTCTTTTTCGTCGGGGTCTAAAAACGAGGATTTCTAGGCCGTCGGCTCTCGTACTATGAGGTAAAATCGAGATCCCGTTTCACAAATATATTTTCAGTGAAAATAAATATCTCAGTCTGTTCCCAACAGAGCCGACATGATTGTTAGCAATGTTTTGGGTGCAAAATGTATTTTCATATAATTTAAAATGTCCTGTCCATGCGCTCTAAAATCCTCCGGTAACCGTTCATTTTTCCGCGACAAAAGTTATAGTCTGACCGTCTGAAAATTACAGTCCGTCGATATGTAGGAAAAAAGAATTTTTTTTTTGTATGTAAGTATGGGCTGTAAAATGACTTGAATGTTCAAAGTACTCATCATGGCTAATCAAACGAGCCCAAACTCGATGTGGTTATGTGGTTTTATGACGGAGTTCCTGAAGCCACCTTTTAGCTCCAACATCAGATTAGCCCATGTCACCCATACTAATAATATTATAAATTCGAAACTGTTTCTATCTGTTACCTGTACACGCCCAAGCCGCCGAACTGGTTTTGCTGAAATGTATGCTTTGAGTCCCGGGAAAGGATATAGGGTACTTTTTATACCGGAATTTAGGTACGGTTCCCGCGCGATGAACCAATTTTATCGCAATGAAGTTGCGGGAGTCATTTAGTAGAAAAATAGAAGTTAAAACTCTTGCTACGCTACTACTTTCATTTCACAGTGAACACACATAAATAAATAAAAAATAAAAACTCTATTTAAGGGACACATACACACCCATAAGGTCATCTTGGCTCATAGCCGGACCTAGTGTTGTTGGTTACATAATCTCACTGCAGGCTTAACTTATATCTTATTCACAACTATGACGTCACTGGTCACGGAACAGAAATGACGATGACGTCATAACTCATAAGCCTTCCGGTCCTAAAGGGATAAGGGTTGGGTATGTTATGGACCGTTAAGACTATACTCAGTGAGACATACATACATACATACAGAGCAAAAAAGACGGGTTGCACTCCGGGAGTGCCGGCAGAAGTGAAAACTTGATTATTAACGTTGTGCATTTTTTGAACCCATTTTTTATGAAAATCGATTATTAAAAAATCGATTTTTTTAATTAAGTAATCGAAACCCTTACAATCGATTAAATTTTTAACCCATTTTTTATGAAAATCGATTTTTAAAAAATCGATTTTTTTAATTAATCGAAACCCTTACAATCAATTCGAGTTCGAGTTCGAGCTCGAGTTCGAATTCGAGTTCGACACAGAACACTACTCTCCAACCGTCTTACGGTTTTTCCAAGGTTTTTCGATCAGCACGAGAATCTGACGCGAGTTTCACAGTTTTTACCCATCCCACAAAAGTGCTCAACGCCGCTAAAGAAGTTGTCACTTCAAAAATTTAGAACGGATTTGTACAACGTAAATTAGTAAAAAGCCAAATGACTCCCGCAACTCCGTTGCGCCAAAATTCTTTGTCGCACGGGAACCGTACATTTTGCCGGGATGAAAAATATCCTATGTCCTTTCCCGAAAACCGCAACTCAAAGTTCAGGCGAAATCGGTTCGGGTGTTTAGGTGTAAAGAGGTTAAAGACAGACAGATAGATACTTTCGAATTTATAATAATGTATGGACAGCCCCCGATTCAAAAAAATTTCATAGATGAACCAAAATTTTGTTAGCACCGAGCGGCTGAATATGTTGAACTAGAGCAAAAAAAAGAAAAATGGGTGCGTGTACTTATGTACGCGCGTGAGAAGTTATACTTTGGCATCATTAAATAGCAAATATTAAAAATTAATATTATAATTTGATGTTCAATTTTAATTTTTATCACAAACTTTTTATTAAATGTTTTATTAAATTTTTTCTTTATTTTGTGAATATTAAATAACCAATAATAAGTATTTAACATTAATAATTTAATAAGTAATATTTAGTGTTAATTATATTAAATAAAAGTATTTTAATTTATATCAATAAATAATACATACGGATAGTTAACCTCAATTATATTGGAGCACTTGAAAAAGTATATAAGCACAATTTTTTTCACTAATATTCACAAATAGTAAGTAATATCAATCAAAATATTCAATTTAAATCACTACTGAATATAATTTATTAGCACATATATAATTCGCACTTGTATGAAACTCAAACACGTGTTGTGAATGTATAAACTAAAGACATGTTGATAAATATTATAAATATGAAAACAGTGATCAGAGGTGACGAGCGTACCAACATGCGCGACTAATATCGAGGTTCAATTCCTATTTTGTTGGTAGCTTTTTTTTCGAGACTTAATAAGCGGTTAAGCATACGGCTTCATACTGTTAATTTTGTGTCACAGGTGCGCGCGCATCTTAAAATTTCACTCTCATCATTTTTTCATAACGCGCCTAAAGAAGTATAACTTCAAAAAAAATTAAACATAAAAGGGGGATTCTATCGCCACGGGTGGGACACTTGTACCTTAATTTCAGTATGTGTGACAAATTTATGCGAATTGTATCAATGATATCAAATTGGTTTGTATAAAGAATAACAGAATATTTTATATACTTTTATAATTATATTGGAGGCGGGGATAACACCGTGTAAAATGAAATCAAAATGACAGTAAATGTTTGCCACGGGTGGGACAAAAAATGGACATACTTGTTACACATGAATCATATTCAACAAAACTCTGCTTTCTTATTAAACTTTTTAATGCAAACTACAATATTTGTTTGAAACAATAAACTGAACGTAACATTTCAATAAAAAACAATGCCCTATTATTAAAACATATTTTACAAAAATTAAAAAGAGTGTCACGGGTGGGACTAACAATGTCACCGGTGGGACACGTACGACTTATTAGGCAAAATACGCGCCTTATAAGCTTTTTTAGGGTTCCGTGCCCAAAGGGTAAAAACGGGACCCTATTACTAAGACTTTGATGTCTGTCTGTCCCTCTGTCTGTCCGTTTGTCTGTCTGCCCGTCTGTCTGTCACCAAGCTGTATCTCAAGAACGGCTATAGCTAGACTTCTGAAATTTTCACACATTGTGTATATCTGTTGCCGCTATAACAACAAATACTAAAAACAAAATAAATTTAATATTTAAGGGGGGCTTCCATACAACAAACATATTTTTTTTTGCAATTTTTTGCTCAATATCAATAATGGCAATAGGTAGGCACTTGAAATGTTGACAAAATACTTAGTCGTATTTATACTTTGATAATTAATAATAAAATTGAAATAATTTTTCACATATTTACGTAAAGTTCGATCTAAGTCCATGTTTGCGAGTATATAAAAAATTTAAAAAATCCAAATATGCTAATAAGTATTATGTTACCGTGATATTCGAAGTATTTTGTATCGAAATATAATTATTTATAGCATAAAAACAACTTAAAAAAATTCGTTCCAAAATTTCAAGGTTTACTTTCTCATAGAATCCCCCAAAAATAAAGTTGGCACTCGGGGACTGCCGTAATAAATCTATTGTTTAGCAACGTTAGGTTTTTTTCGTTACGGATTTTCTTGATTCACAGTTCACACACACAGACGGACAAACTTTCGCATTTTCTTTTTTATTAATCGTAACGGAACCCCAAATGTTTGATATATCCACAATAAAGTATTTTGATAGCACATTATGCGGACCATAACTCATTTACAGTACATTAGGCAAATTTTCCAAGCACCTTATCTTTAGGCTACAATATGCACAGATAAAAAATAGCCTAACCTACTGAGCATGAAAATAGGGATAGGTTTTGATCTATTATTATTTATTACTAGCTGTGCCCCGCTGTTTATTAGGTGGAATAAATTGTAATATATTCCTGCAGTAAAAAGTAATAAGTACGCCTATGTTAATCCAGGGTATCAAATAATTCCATACCAAATTTTATTTAAATCGTTCCAGCCGTTTGGACGTTAGGAAGTAACAAACATACAAACTTTCGCCTCCATGTAACAGGGTGTAACAATAACACGGTGACTTTTTTTTCCTGATGAAAAAATTCCTTGCGTAAGTTGTGGACGCCCCCTAATGATGGTGGTGGTGATGATGATGATGATGATTGATGATGATGAATCCAAAGTACTTGTACAAGTAGTAAGTTGTGGTATATCTGCGATCAAGCGGCTCCATAAAAGATTGCAACTGCGGCATACTATGAGTAAATAACGTAGAGGGGACAGTCCATATAACTTACAATAAAATGCCTACTCCGGTTTTTGTTAGCATAACTATGGCGTTGAGCGCGGCGACCTCAAGAAATACCGTAACGAAAATAAACCTGACAATCGTCTACCGTTCGGCAGACTTTGGCACGGTGTTTGTGTGCGTGCGACTAGACGTATGCAAATTATAATTGCACTAGATGACGCCCGCAACTCCGTTGCGCTTGCGCCAAAACTGCGATAAACTATATCGCGCGGGAACCGTACATTTTTCGGGATAAAAACTATCCTATGTGACATTTATGTCCTTTCCCGGGAATCAAAGTATCTCCATTCTTTGACGACCTCCGTAGCGCAGTGGTGAGCGCGTTGGTAGCTCAAGCCGGAGGTCACATGTTCGAGTCCCGCCGACGGAACAAAAAGTTTATAAAGTTCCTGGGTCATGGATGTATATTAAATATGTGTATCATATAATAAAAATCTTAAATATATGTATAGTACTCGTACGAGTATAAAAGTATTAAATATAATATTTCCGTTGTCTGGTACCTGTAACACAAGTCCTTCAGGTACTTAGTACGGGGCCAGACTGACGTGGTGTGAAGCGTCCATAGATATTATTATATTATTATTATTCTCCATGCCAAATTTAAAAAAACTCGGTTCAGCGTGCGTGAAGCGTGAAGAGGTAACAGACAGAAACATAAGCCTGGATAGTGGTATGGATAAGTTGATAATACATGCTATGTTATTGTCGCTTTACCGCGGCAGTCCCCAGTCACTAGGTGCCACGTGTATTTCATATTCCCAGGCTTACACGTGGTTTTATGTATGACCTACTTATTAAAATTTAATAAAATTACCTTGATTGGAAGATGAAAGGTAGCACAAATTATAATTATAGAAAATTTATTGATCAACCCTGGAAATTAATTTAATTATTGTAATTTTGTTTGCACGTGGCACAGATGACATACTACACGGTAATTTTGAGCTATTTAAAGGCCATGAATTTTAATATTATGGAAAATTAAATGTTTAGCTTTGGATTATTCTTATTAGTTGTACAACACTAGCTGTGCTCTGCGGTGTTGTGCCCTGTGACTATGTATGTATTTCCAGAACTCGTATTTCAATAGTGTATGTATGTACGAGTATGCTGTCTAACTTGGAATTCTGCAAGTTTCATTAAAATCGGTTCAGTAGTTTTTGAGATAGGGATATGAAGTGATTTTAAACATTATTATATTTCTTAATTTATCTTGTTTAGTCCTTACTAACTCCCTCTCCCTGTAACCTTGGGTTTATTCCACATTTCTTCGGACCATTCTCTCTGCACTATCTGCTCACTGCGTGCACTCGCCCGAGGCATATCGTATTAATAACTTGGCAAGCGATACTTCGAACCGTAATAACAGATACACAGATATACAGACGATTACATTCTTATTTATTATTTACAATTTACAAGTGTAATTGTTTAAAATAAGAAAAAAACTGCACCAAAATCTCTTTCCTCCATTTAAAGCTTAGCTCAAACCTACGCGACCAAAGCGACTGCGAAGCGGTAGCGTCTACCGCGCGGCGGACGCTGCCCATGTAATCTTATGGCGCTGTGCACACCTGCACGACCGCGACGCGAAATGTTCGCGTCGGCAAGCGGAACGTGCGCGTCAAGTTGTCAGACGCGTGTTTTGAAGTTTACATAACTAGACTTCTTTTTTAAAACCTTTTTTTATATTATTTTGTACTACTCTTTAGTTTATAATTTCTTGATTTGTTTACGTTTTGATAGATTGTGTCATGAATCAAATTGCCCGATGTATTATTTTTCTCTATGATCATGATATTAGTAGTCGCGCAGGTGTGCACGCCAAGTTTCGCGTTGCAGACGCTCCCGATTCGCGTACCGCGTCCCCCGTCCACCGTCAGTGACAGGCACTGACGCGTAGGTTTGTTTTAAGCTTAAAATTGGTCGAATAACAAAGGTCTAGCTCTAGCTAGCTGATATTAGTCATTATGTCTCTTCACGCCCAAACCACTGAACCGATTTTGCTGAAATTTGGTAGGGAGGTACTCTAAGTCCCGGGAAAGGACATAGGATACTTTATAACATGCTTTTATTAGCTTGGGCTGTATAGTGTAATATGTATGTAAAGGAATCTTTGAGCACGATTTAGATCTTCAAAAAATTCGTATTCTATGGACGCTCCCTAATCCCCTAATGAGCTAAATTAATATTCCTACCTAACAGCTAGAACAGCTAACACAAGCTAATCCCCAATTTACTGACGTCATTACAGCAATGGCCGCCATTAATTTCTGACCAACATTTGCAAGATCAATTGCAATCGATTTTCAGGGTGGTTAGCCAAGATATTGTCTTAGGAGTGTGTTCGAAATAATGTTGGCAACGCTGTGCGCCGGTCGGAGTGGGGGTGTTAGGTTTTTTAGTTACGGAATTACTTGATTCGGTCGCCGCGCTCAAAGCCCGCGATAAAAGCTATGCAAAAGCTTAACAACCCCCCAATCAATAATCTGTATCAGAATTCAGGAATTACAATACTGAATAGCTTAAATCACTAGAAGTTGCTTAAGCGTAAGACACACTGGGCCCGCCGGGCCGCCGACAAAGCCCGGCGACACAACCCGGCGGCCTGTATGAAAAGAATGATGTCGGCAACATGCGCCCGCGCGTGTTACCCGCCGACATGTTGGCGGCTTGGATACTAGTCCGTGAGCCCGGTCCGAAAATGTCTACGTCATATGACATCAATATAAAATGCATGGCACACGGTCGGAAAATATATGCCAAGCGAGGATCAGACGACTTTATGAAATTGGCCGGAAGTCGGAGAAATCCCCTCACTTCCGGTCAAATTTTTGGTGTCTATTTACGTCACGTGACATCAACGTGCAACATGTGACAGCATATAGCCCTATAGTTGTAGAGTAGGGAAACATAAGTCTGTCAATTTTAAAATGGCCGGAAGTACTTGACAGACGGCGTCAAAGTTGGTCCTTGGGTACCCTTTTTTATGTCACGTGACATCTTGATGAATTCTTTTTTAAATGTTTTGAAATAATAGTGTCTTAAAGAATAAAATATGAGGCTGCCAAGCCAGATCTGGCCGGAAGTCCCATAAAAGTGATTTTTAAACTGCTCGTGAATTATGAGAAAATCGCATGATTTATCAAAATATTATAATCAATTTACAAGAATTATCGACTTAAAATGGGTATGGGATGGTTTGGAAGAACCGTGAATTATATACCTAACCTGTTATAATAATAATCTAGGGTAAATAAGTGTGTTAGTCGGGTAAAGTCGGGTGGATCCAATGTTGGTGGGTCCAATCCAAATTTAAATTCGCTAACGTTGTTACATTTACATTAATACCACATAGTTGATTTCAATCAATCGTATTTATCCAGCCAGTAAAATATATAAAAGTAAACTTCTAAAGTAAACTATCTACGTAAAGTGTGTCACTGGTAAAGTAAGGAGGGAAGGAACCTTACAAGTGACTCAAATAAATAAGTCACTTAAATAAGTGAGTTGTACTAATTGTAGGATATGTAGTATAACGAGTTAAAAAAAATATCCACAGCCGAACATATAACCTCCTCCTTTTTGGAAGTCGGTTAAAAATATGTAGGATCATCAGAGTTTAGTGTCCGACCGAAGCTTCGGCTTCGGCTTCGGCTTCGGCCAAAAAACCACCTTCGGCGAAACCTTCGGCTGCGGTACTACTTACTATGGTACCTACCTACTTCTTATGGTAGTTCCAGAGATATGCGAACACAAACATAAAAACATACATACATACACTTGTAATTTGGCACATTTGTTCAGACGATGATAGAGATTAGAGAAAACCGACTTCAAAATTATACGTAATTGAGAATCAAAACTCCGTGCCAAATGTGTCAAAAATAAATGTGCCAAATTACAAGTGTATGTATGTTTTTATGTTTGTGTTCGCATATCTCTGGAACTACCATTCCGATTTCAGTAATTCTTTTTTTTGTTGTACCTACTAGGTACTGTTCAAGTTAGGGAATAGTGCAAGTTTCAACAAAATCGGTTCAGTAGTTTTGGAGATACGGAGTTTTGATTCTCAATTACGTATAATTTTGAAGTCGGTTTTATCTTTTTTAAATATAGTTATGTTCAATATTGTCTACAAGCTACAATTAATATTAAAATTAAGTATTTCAAAACTTCAATATTGAAGGTTTACCTCTATATTGACTGTCTCATGGAGAAGTTGAATAAGAGATGGTAATAAAAGTTTGTGATTTCGTGATTTATTTATTACTTATTAATTTGTGGACTACAAATGATTAAGTTTAAGGAATGACTCAAATGTGTAGTTCGAAAACGGATGTGAATTCGGAAAAAGTGTATAGAATCAAAATAATTATAGAGAATTTAATAAGTTTTTTTTTATCGTAGAATGTTTTTCGCTACAACGCATCGTTTTTTAGTTATTAGCCAAAAACCAAAAATTTAGACTTTTGGCACTGTCCCCTCACTCCGGCTCACCTCCTAGACTTCAGGACTTTTAGTATGTTTTATCCATAAGTACCCTAAGTAAGTTCCAGCAGAAATCTCTTAGGTTACCGCTCACGCATTCTACAACTACTTTATTGACTGAACTATTGTAAGAAAAATAATAATTTCTTTATTATTTTTTCACAAATAACAATAATTAGACCAATCAATCAGTCTTTACTCTTTGTTTTACTCGACTAGATCGAAACTAGACCAATAAATAAAATAAACAAACACTAACTTCTTAATAAATAATTAAATGATTTATTAAGAAGTTAGTGTTTGTTTATTGTTTTTGACGGTGATTCCCAGCGGCCTCTGCATACACGACCGGTCCGTCGCTCTCTCACGACTCACTCAGTCTTTCGTAACAGTTTACAGTTCGTTCAATTTCGACGGTTGCTCGGACCTTCGGCAAAGCTTCGGCTTCGGCCGGGTTTTAGGCCGTAGCCGAAGGTTTCGCCGAAGGTGGTTTTTTTGGCCGAAGCCGAAGCTTCGGTCGGACACTAAACTCTGATGATCCTACATATTTTTAACCGACTTCCAAAAAGGAGGAGGTTATATTATGTTCGGCTGTGGATATTTTTTTCAACTCGTTATACTACTTATCCTACAATTAGTACAACTCACTTATTTAAGTGACTTATTTATTTGAGTCACTTGTAAGGTTCCTTCCCTCCTTACTTTACCAGTGACACACTTTACGTAGATAGTTTACTTTAGAAGTTTACTTTTATATATTTTACTGGCTGGATAAACACGATTGATTGAAATCAACTATGTGGTATTAATGTAAATGTAACAACGTTAGCTAATTTAAATTTGGATTGGACCCACCAACATTGGATCCACCCGACTTTATATTACGAGCTCATCAATTATTAGTACAGTAACACACTTATTTACCCTAGATTATTATTATAACAGGTTAGGTATACAATTCACGGTTCTTCCAAACCATCCCATACCCATTTTAAGTCGATAATTCTTGTAAATTGATTATAATATTTTGATAAATCATGCTATTTTCTCATAATTCACGAGCAGTTTAAAAATCACTTTTATGGGACTTCCGGCCAGATCTGGCTTGGCAGCCTCATATTTTATTCTTTAAAACACTATTATTTCAAAACATTAAAAAAATAATTCATCAAGATGTCACGTGACGTAAAAAAGGGTACCCAAGGACCAACTTTGACGCCGTCTGTCAAGTACTTCCGGCCATTTTAAAATTGACAGACTTATGTTTCCCTACTCTACAACTATAGGGCTATATGCTGTCACATGTTTCACGTTGATGTCACGTGAAGTAAATAGACACCAAAAATTTGACCGGAAGTGAGGGGATTTCTCCGACTTCCGGCCAATTTCATATGCGAAAGTCGTCTGATCCTCGCTTGGCATATATTTTCCGACCGTGTGCCATGCATTTTATATTGATGTCATATGACGTAGACATTTTCGGACCGGGCTCACGGACTATACGAGTGTGCTCAGTTGCCCGGCGACACAACCTTAAAGGTACAATTCCGTGCATCGCGATCGATTGCGGTCGTGCACGACCTACGACTGTCGTCGGCCGCTCGCGACCATAGTCAACGTATGAAAATGTATGGCACCGCTTCCGAGGCCCGCGACTGACGCGCGCGGCCTACGACTGTCGTAAGCCGCGCGCGATCGTGCCATATAACTTTGACACGGTCGCGCGGGGCCTACGACTGTCGTCGGTCGTGCGCGACTGTCATAACTTCAAGACACGATCGCGCGCGGCTTACGACAGTCGTAGGCCGCGCGCGTCAGTCGCGGGCCTCGGAAGCGGTGCCATACATTTTCATACGTTGACTATGGTCGCGAGCGTCCGACGACAGTCGTAGGTCGTGCACGACCGCGATCGATCGCCAGTGCGAGCGCTATGACCATCATTTTCCTTTTTGCCTTTACGTAATTATACCCCTGTAAAACCGCCATACTGGCACAAATCACCAAGAATTTTGTGTCACTATCTCCAGGCCTATCAGAGAGCATGCGTCGCGGGCATGCCTCACGTTCGCTGTTGACTGCGCTATAACGCATGCCCTTGACGAACAGAAAAAGGCACAGTGTGGACAAAGCTATTGGGACGGATAAAACGACTGGCGAGAGATGGCGCAGGACTTTCAAATGCCCATCCGACGCATGGATCATCTTATCAGACAATCAGGTGATCATCCTTTATTTCCAAAAATACTGCAACCAATTTGATGAAACACCAAGAATACAGCAGCAAGAATATCGCGGTAAAATTTTTCCCAAATTATTCCACATTTACCAAATGGAAGGGCTAACTTGAACGCGCTTATCTCAGGAACTACTGGTCCGATTTGAAAAATTCTTTCAGTGTTAGATAGCCCATTTATTGAGGAAGGATATAGGCTTTATTTTATCACGCTAAGACTAATAAGAGAATGTGAAAAAAATGGGGGAAATTATTTATTTGAAAGGGCGTACTCGCGAACTACTGGAGCAATTTTTATGTTATTTGGCACAGATAAGAAGTAGACCACGTGAAGGATCACACAGATAAGAAGTAGGCTATCGATTTTAATTTTTTCAGTAGCTATATATTTTATACCTGTGCGACGCCGGGGCGGGTCGCTAGTATTCTATACTATACTCGACGAAACATGGACGATTGACAACATCTGACACTTCACTGTCAATCGCAGTTTATACAGAAAATGACAAGTTTTTGACAGGGAGTCAATGACCGCTACCGCTATGTTTCGCCGAGTACAGTATAGTTGGTAACTTTACTTGTAGCTTGTAGTTTAATTTGAAAATGTTTTTGACATTTATTGCGAAATGCGAAGCGCCGTTTAAAGGCTTTGAGCGAAAATGCTAGTTTGTACATTTATTATGTCAAAATATTAGTTTTAATATCACTTTTTTAACCCCTGACAAAAAAGAATGGTGCTATTAGTAGGGCGTGTTGTGTCTGTGTCATCGTAGCATCTAAACTGGTGAACCGATTTTGATCTAGTTTTATTTGAAAGCTGACAATATGATCGTTAGTGATTTTAGCAATAGTTCATCATCAGTAGCCCGCTCAGTGCTGTAAAAGAGTTTATAATATTATATCTACATTCTACATCATTATAGATTGTAAAGCGCAATACACACTGAGCCCGCCGGGCTGCCGACATAATATGTCGGCAACTTTTTGTCGGCGGTCTAGTTGGCGGCTTCACATAATACAAGTCGGAAAATTTGGTCGGCGGCATGTCGGCGGCTTGAGATGAGAAATTTATTTGGCAGTCAGTGATTGGTCAGTGATTGCCGCGTCTATAAAGGTTGTGTCGCCGGGCAACTGAGCACACTCGTACCCAAGCCGCCAACATGTCGGCGGGTAACACGCGCGGGTGCATGTTGCCGACATCATTCTTTTCATACAGGCCGCCGGGTTGTGTCGCCGGGCTGCCGACATATGTCGGCAACTTTTTGTAGGCGGTCTAGTTGGCGGCTTCACATAATACAAGTCGGAAAATTTGGTCGGCAGCATGTCGGCGGCTTGAGATGAGAAATTTATTTGGCAGTCAGTGATTGGTCAGTGATTGCCGCGTCTATAAAGGGCCATTATACAAGGACCATTGCCATACTTGTAGTAGAGGGAAAAAGTGGCGCCATACTTGAAAAACCGTTTGAAATTACGAATAAAATCTTAGGATTTTGAAATAATATTGTTCATATTCGCCGCCTCCCACAGGTATGGCATTATCAGGCTCCTATTTATGATCATACAGGGAAATGTTAAAAAAAGTTTCAGGGTGGTACAAATCGTTTGGCGAAAAAAAAAAAACTTACACTTTTGCAGTGGTATGGCGGCCATTGGGAGCTGTCGGAAAAGTATGGCAAGGTGATTTTCGTGAATGGCTACTCGACGATGATTAGCTATGCAAAAATTAGCCTGGTACAAATGGTTCAATTTTTTTATTAAAATTAACGTATTCGCGTCGGTATGGCGGGCTGTAAGCCGCACCCGACAAGTATGGCATTACGCTTTCGCCTACTTATTTTTTTTCGACTATCAGATAGTCGAAAAAAAATAAGTAAATACAAGCATTTTTGTGGAACAAATCGTTCGACACTCGTTATGTATCCGACACGTTCGATTAACGCCCACGCGTTTGGGCTGCCAGTGCGAGCGCTATGACCATCATTTTCCTTTTTTGCCTTTACGTAATTATTTATACCCCTGTAAAACCGCCACACTGGCACAAATCACCAAGAATTTTGTGTCACTATCTCCAGGCCTATGACCGTATCCAAAAAACAAAAATGACAATGTTGGCGTTGCGTTCGTTGACGCATTCAATTATTGAATGCGCCGAAACAAAAGTTGAATGAAAGAAGATGACGAAAATTGAAGATGAAAGCGCACAGTCATAGCTAATGGGTAACGGGAGCAAAGGAAGAGTTGTGTACTGTGCACACACTTGGGCATTTAAAACTAATAGTACCTTGTTGTCTCTGAGATAGACATTTTTTCGTTCAAAACTGCAAAGATGAAATAGCTAGCTAGCGTATTCACAAAGATTGTCAACAAAAGTTACCTACGAGTTTAAATTACTAGACTTTGTTAAGACCTAGATGCTAGATGTTGTCCTGATTAACTTATAGTTTACTACCTAAACTGAAGTAGAGTTGTGTCGGTGTAAAAAGTGTCTACACCTAAAGTGCCCCACTTGGGACAGCTTAGGTTTCATATATTTTGTCATCTTGTATTAAAATGCTTTACAATGTCATTTGTACGAGTATGTCATGTTAAACAAGTTTAATAAAAATTAAAGCTGGAAATACAATATTCAATTATTTCGAATTTTATTAATCAATTATTAATAAATATTTTTCAACTGGCAACTCGCTTACTGGCAACTCGCTTACTGGCAACCCAATATTTGTTTTGAAAATATTAATTAATTTAAATCTACCTGCACTAGTTGATGTTTTTAATCAAAACCGGTCGTGTATTTTGTTAAAAACTCAAATCAATAACAAAATATAGTGGAAAAAGTGCAAGAAAATAGTGTTATCTATTTAAAAATTTAAGCGAGTCACCTTTTCATAGGTAAGTGTCACAATCAACATAATTGATGTAATTTTTTATAATATTATGTTCGAAAAGTTTCTGTGTCACAATATAGCCTATCCTTAGTTTCGGAATCATGAACTAACTTAAAATTACTTTAACATTGCGCAACTAAAGGGATGCAAGAAGCATTGCCATCCAAGACTTTTAAGGGCTACTTATACATATTTTTAGGGTTCCGTACCCAAAAGGGCACAAACGGGACCCTATTACTAAGATTTCGATGTCCGTCTGTCTATTCGTCTATCCGTCTGTCTGTCTCCACTCTCCAGGTCAAGAACTGCTAGATTTCTGAAATTTTCACCGATTATTTATTTCTGTTGCCGCTATAACTCGCACTTTGCCGATTTTTAGTGGCAGTTACTTAGCCCAGGAACGAGCCCCATACATTAGGTAGCAGAATTAATTAACTTTATTTATCGTCGTATGTAAAACAGGCGCTTAGGTTAATGGCCGGATTGTTTTCAAACTCCCAAAGAAAATGAAATGTGCTATACCTACGTTTGCAGTGTTTGTCTGTCTGTATGTCAAATGTCAATAAACGGGTGGACCGATTCCGATTTAGTTTTTGACAAGATCGAGAGTGTTCTTAGCACAGAAATGTATCAAGATAGAACGGCGACGCGCGTGCATTACTAGAGTGCGTTTCATTAAATAGTTCCTTTGCCGTCATGTTGGCACTAATGCAAATTAATCCTTCAGGCCCCGCGCAAGCACCGGTGATCGCGAGAACAAAAGAATACAAAGGGAATTCCTAGAACCTCCGATCGAAGGATTAATGTTGCCACATTACCCTTACTGTGCTACCTTAAATTAGGGGAGATAATATGTTATCACAAAATGCACTTAAAGAAAATTGTACATAATTCTAACAGGCTCTGCCTGCGTTAACGTCTATACTCTATCCTTCGGGGACCGTTCTTTTTCCCGGGATAAAAGGTACCCTATGTCCTTCTCCACACCCCGGACAACGTGTACCTATAAAAGTTTCATTATGATCCGCTTAGTACTTTATGTGTGAAGGCGTAACAACCAAATTCACTTTCGCATTTACTAGCTAAAAGGTGAGCTTTAATGTGAGGGCTCGCGTCATCACACCTTCACTGACTGATGATAACACATTTACATGTAAATACTATGTTAAAGCACAAATCAATAGGCGTCATAGTTTGTCCGTAAAGTCTACCACAAAATGTACAGGTTGTGAGATGTACTAGGGCTCGCTTCGCTCGCCCTGATAATATTATTGTACTAGCTTTTACCCGCGCCTTCGTTCGCGTGTATGTAGTTTTCGTTACTAGAAGTGCGTTTCATCAAATAGTTCCTTTGCCATCATGTTGGCATTCTCTGTTAATAACGTAAGCATGATAGACACGCTCTGCAAGTATTCATAAGTTTTACTGTGTTTAAGGGTGATTAAACTGACGCTGGTAACCCTATTTCGCTAAGCCGTAATGGCGGCAACCCGAGTTTAATGGAATTATTGGGGCCAAGTTACGTTTTTCAAGTTCACAAAACTCTTTCACTCTTAGCACCATCATTCTTTCACCACTCTTTAATGTTTTCGGCATGATTTTCTCACGAAATCACAGTAAAACTTATGAAAACTCGCAGAGCATGTCTACCTTGTTTACATTATTGACAGACAGGAATGCCAACATGACGGCAAAGGAAATATTCGATGAAACGCACTATAAGGAATCGCGCGTGTCAATTTTTAACCGACTTCCAAAAAACGAAGAGGTTATATGTTCGGCTGTGGTATTTTTTTTGTATGTTCAATGATTACTCCGCCGTTCGTGAACCGATTTTCGAATTTTTTATTTTGTTATATTAGGTTTTACTCCAATTTGGTACCATATTCACAAAAGTGGTGACCTGATGATGGGATCCAGGAGTAATCGAGGGAACTCCTCGAAATTTATATGGAAACATATGGTGATTTTGGTTTTATGTGAAGTGTACTAAGAATATGCTACCAAAAAGTCAAATATTGGGTCAAGGTATACCATGGTTTCGAAGATGCTGAGAGAACTCCTGACTCCTTATAGATACACGTTTGGGAGTTTCGGCGTTGTTTAAGAGCAGAAAGCATATGCTACTATGCAATTCAAATTCATCATCAACATCATCGTCATCATCATCATTACCACGTCGTGTTAAGGTCACCAATGTCTCATGGCACAAAATAGATAATAGTACAAGGCATAGGTATGGATACAATAATAATAATTATGTACATAACGACACCAATTATTATAGGCTGTTTATATACACGGCGGTCGGCGCCGCAGAGGCAACGGCTTTGCCGCGCGGCGCGTGCGTAAACATCGTATTCAAGTTCTAACCGGAATGTCAGGGTCACGCTGCGAGCATTTTGAGTGTCATATTATGATTTTAAACTTTATCTTCATTAATGTAATACATAGTATCGCTTGAGGAAGGCGCAGGCGGCCGCGAGACTTTCCAAGTTTCTCAATCTCAAGCGATACTATGTATTGTACAATAATGAAGATAAAGATTAAAATCATATTATGACACTGAAAATATGCTCGCCGTGCCGCTGGGTGTGATTCGGCTCATCCTTCGATCGCGGATTCTTGGAAATCCATTGTTCTGGCGGCCACATGTGGCCGCTTGGGAGTTGAAGCGTTAAATTGTTAAATTACTTAGCACGCATAGAACTTTCTAGCACGTGTTCACTTAGATTTTTTAAAATGTATTGTTTAAAATCTATCTACCTGATATTTGGGCCTTGGGGTATGTGTTATGACTCTTAACAGTCTTAACAAATTGTAATAAGATACGTAGAATATACGCAGTAATTCGACGCGTACTGTGGTATGGTCACTACCACCGACGACCATTTATAAACTCGCGGACTATGACGGAGGTCAACTTAATAACAATACTATATCAATTACCACTCAATATTATGATTTATGCTGTCAATTCAATGCTCACTGCTCACACCAAGCCCACTGTTGCATTGTCAGTTGCTTATAAACGTTCATTACACACAATAGAAATCTGTTACACGTATATAAAACTTCTACGTACAAGCGATAGTGCGATTCAGGAGCACCTCAGCGCCATCTGTTGAATACAACGTGTAACTAAAACTATATCAACAACATTCGGGCAAGCGATAGCGTGACACAGGAGCGCCTCAGTGACATCTAGTGAAGACAATATGAAACTATTTTTTTATACAATTTAATTCATGAAGCCCCAAGCGGCCACATCCGGCCGCGATAACAATGAAAAAGCTATTGTCTCTCGTTTTGCCACGACTGATGGGTTAAATTGGCACTAACAGTTTACCTACTAGGTAACTAAAAAGAGGGAAATTATTATTTTTAACAAAAAATTAAAACCGACTTCCAAGGTAAAAACAATATTAATAGCATCCTTATAATATGAACTAAAAAGTATTAAATAATTTTTCCTATCTAATATGTAGTGCCTTTTCCCGAATTCGGCTAAACCTACACTATTTCTGTACTCAATCTTCATGATTTTCAAGTCGGTGCCAGTTCCAAAAGTTTCAAATTTTCTGTCAAAGAAATAAAGATTCAGCTATATCTGAATTCATCATATCCATACTAATATTTTAAATGCGATAGTACGTCTGTCACAGAAAGACAGACTGTCTGTTACCTATAATTTTGTTGTGCCCAAGTGTGTGCGCAGTACACGAGAGCACTCTCTATTCCTTCTATCTAATTCTCATAAACAAGTGGGACGGAAAACCAACCCGACTGGCGAGAGATCAGGCACAGGACCGACTTTTTACATGCCCATCCGACGCATGGATCATCTTACTTGTCAGACAATCAGGTGATCAGCCTGCATTGTCCTAACCAAGCTTGGAAATAACATGTTTCCAACGCGGGAATCGAACCCACGACCCCCGAGTCAAGAGCCACGCTCTAAGCCACTGGACCAGACGGAGGAGTAGGCGTCAACTACTATACTTTACTGTGTACATAATATTTTTATTAGTTAGTGTAGAACCTCTATCACGGGGAGTGCACTGAGGAATTGTTCGGAATCATACCACCTGCAAATTTTCGCCATCGTCCCACGCGAAAAATTTACCATCCTCATCACCTTGATGAGTGGCAGTCTTCCACCGTGCGTTTCTCGCGTAACTTTGTGCCGCGCACTGTAAAGCTCTGGAACGAACTGTCACCAGCAGTTTTTCCGGACTTATACGACCTGCAAACCTTCAAGAAGAGAGCGTATTCCCTCTTAAAAGGCCGGCAACGCACCTGCAGCTCTTCTGATGTTGCGAGTGTCCATGGACGACGGTAGTTGCTTTCCATCAGGTGACCCGTTTGCTCGCTTGCCCCCCTATTTTATAAAAAAAAAAAGAAGTAAAGATGAGTGATATTGAGTTTATTCAAACATTTTTAGCCGCTTTCAAAAGAAGGTTATCATAATATATCGTTTCGCGAGTGTTGGCAAGAAACTGGCATTATATGCAAAACTGATAACACGCCTTGCCAAGATAGTGTTTCCAATAAATATCATATGTGATAGAACGAGGAAAAGTTACATGATACAACCAGAACATAATATACTCAAACTCATTTTTTAACCCCCGACAAAAAAGAGGGGTGTTATTTATTAGGGTGTCGTACCCAAAGGGTAAAAACGGGACCCTATTACTAAGACTTCGTTGTCTGTCCATCTGTCTGTCTGTCTGTCTGTCTGTCTGTCTGTCTGTCTGTCTGTCTCCAGGCTGTAACTCAAGAACCGCTATAGCTAGACTTCTGAAATTTTCACAAATTGTGTATATTTGTTGCCGCTATAACAACAAATACTAAAAATAAAATAAGTTAATATTTAAGGGGGGCTCCCATACAAGAAACGTGATCTTTTTGGCCTTTTTTGCTCGTAATCAATAATGGTGACAGCTAGGCACTTGAAATTTTCACAAAATCCGTTATTTTATTATATTATATTTGTACTTTAATAATTAATATTAAAATTAAAATAAAGTATATATTTAAGGGGGCTCCTATACAAACACACATTTTTTGCCTACTTTCCGACTCGCACTTGGCCGATTATTCAGATATTTTTTTTCAAATGTTTTCTGAACGTCTAATAACTATGTTTTAACTCCGTGACTGGCGCCTACCACCAGTTCGGGAACTCCCGGCAAGAAGAACCGGCGGCGCGGCGTAATCTCGCAGGGGGTCATCTTTTACTAAAAAGATAGAATAATTTTTTTCTTTTCAAAAGAATGTAAAATACAGTTAAAGTCCCTTCCTAAAACATTAATTACTAGAATATACAGGGTGTAACAAAACTAAGTGATAATACTTTAGGGTGTGTACGTGTTCCTTGTAGTGAGTTCACCGTGAAAGTAGCAGCGCTGAAAGACGATTTTTTTTTTTACTTTTGTATGGGCAAGCGCCCCAGTGCAGCGTAACGAGTTTCCGAATACAAAAGTGAAAAAAAAATGGTCTTTCAGTGCTGCTACTTTCACAGTGAACTCTATAAGGAACACATAGACACCCTAAAGTATTATCACTTAGTTTTGTTACACCCTGTAGATAACACCCTCAACTCCGTTACGCCAACAGGACGTCCCGATTTTTAAACCAAAATTCAATGTCCCGCGCGGGACAACCTCAGTCCCGCTTTTCGGGGATATTAGAGTATGGGAGATTATAGAGGGGTGGATTTTTTGTGGCTACTTTTGCTATCTACTGTTAGATAAACGTAATTATAAGTCAAATAATGAGATAAAAATTCGAAAACGTTTGATTTCATACGTTTTTAGGGTTCCGTACCCAAAGGATAAAAACGGGACCCTATTACTGAGACTTCGATGTCTGTCTGTCTGTCTCCAGGCTGTAACTCAAGAACCGCTATAGCTAGATTTCTGAAATTTTCACAGATTGTGTGTTTCTGTTGCCGCTATAACAAGTACTAAAAACGCAATAAAAATAATATTTAAGGGGAGGGGGGTCCCATACAACAAACGTGATTTTTTTCGGTTTTTTCGCTCGTAATCAATAATGGTAACAGCAGGCATTTGAAATTTTCACAAAATCTTTAATTATATTTGGGCTATCAATAATTAATAATAAATTTTTAATTAAGTAAATATTTAAGGGGGGCTCCCATACAAGAAACACAATTTTTTGCCTGCTTTCGCTCTATACACCGGTACGGAACCCTTCGTGTGCGAGTCCAACTCGCACTTGGCCGATTTTTTTTACTATGGCCCGCTTTTTATTGTTTATTGTTTATAAGGAAGCAGCATCAATAGCTTGCATTTTCTGCTGACGCTTAACAGCTTTTTTCTCTGCTTCAACTTTTTCGTCACGAAGACGTCTCTTCTTTCTAAGTAGCCAAATATCTTTCTTTCTCTTTTCTTGCCCGGCTTTCATGCTCTAATACAGCCTGGAGACAGACAGACAGAGAGATAGACAAACAGACAGACAGACGGACGGACAAAAAGGCAGACAGAAAAGCAGACAGACATTGAAGTCTTAGTGATAGGGTCCCGTTTTTACCCTTTGGGTACGGAACCCTAAAAAACATCGTGAGGAAAATAGCATGTCCAAGAACCTTATTTTTTAGCACTTTTGATATGATTTTTTTGTTCCACAGGAAGATTTTCTCTGACAGTTAACTCAATAAATTTATAAGTTTACTCGATACTTATATTGTTCGCTATTTCGTCAAGTTAGATGTTAATTCGCCACAAGAAGGAAACGTGCACTCTTCAGCGCTGCTCCGGGCGAACTGATCGCACGGCCTATGTGTGGATGGAACGCAAGCCTTGCGACAAGCCTTGCGACAAATTTCCTTTGATCATTCCGACACCGCGCGGCAGAGCTCGCAAACGCGTTGGCCAACGTCTAAATACCTACCGCGAACGTTGACGTTGGCCGACGCGTTTTGTCGGCACTACATATAGGCGAACGCGTTGGCCGACGCGTTGGCCAACGCGTAGGCCAACGCGTCCGCCTATATGTAGTGCTGACATTACATACAATCCATATTTTATGTTTGTGTGAACTACATTATAATAATATATGTTAAATTTTCTATCTATCAAGCCATCATAATATAGTATTTAGTCCGATGTGATATTAGTTTCTCAATTATAAACTTTCGAAACTATAATTAGTGACTTGTTCAGAAGAAATAAACGAATACTTTATTCTTCATATATTAAGTCATACCTTGACACGTAGGAAATAGAGCACAATTTTGAATAGCCGAAATAATACTAATAGCTCACAGATTGTTTATTTATTTTTCATTCAGAGTGTGGTCAATGTATCAAAGGTCATAACTAACCAAACTTCTTCATACAAAAGTATTCTCTAAGTCATCGAAATACGTAATATAATCGAAACAAAGAGCGCGGCCCAGGTGGGCCTTACGGTTGTTGAGAGACTTGAGAGTGTAAATGGAACGCCTCAGAGCTGTCAGCGAGGTAACGCCGCATGAACTGTCATGTTTTTCGGGCGCGCACCCCATATCGAATTATAAGACGTTATCACGTCAAAAATGTAACGTTCCCGCGCGATAAACGAGTTTTGGCGCAACGGAGTTGCGGGCATCATCTAGTATTTTTATAATAGTACCTAGATATAAGCCCTAATATAGAAATTTGAGTGAAAACGTAAAAGGGTGAAATCGAATTTTAAACTCGATTGTCTTTGATATAACATCAAAAGTCTTTAAGTACTGAAATAATAATTGTTATCAGCCGTTTTACGCCTGGTTACGTTGATGTCCCCGACGCAGGATGTTGTATTTTCAACCCCTACGAAAACTGTAACTTTTAACACCCCAGTGACCCTTGGTGGTTAATAATTTAGGCGTGAATTATTAAAAGAGGAGTGTTTTAAGCTTGATGTTGTTTTGGCCTCTCTCTCTCTCTCTTTCTGTGTTTTAGTGCGTGTCAGGAAATAATAATAACCTCTCTCTGTAATTAAAATGACGTGCACGGTGCAACCCTCTGAACGAATGTTTATAAACTGCTTTCTAAACACGAATTTCTAAATAGATTTTGTTTAATATTATGAGACATTCTTAGTATAGTATGTCTATGACGCAAAAATTAATTTATAAAAGGTTATTTGTACGTATTCTTAGAAATGCCTCTACCACTCCTTTGTAAATGATATAATATAATATACATATTACATATTACATACATAATTTTACCATACATAATATTATAACATTTATATACAGAGTGTAACAAAACTAAGTGATAATTCTTTAGGGTGTGTACGTGTTCCTTGTAGAGAGTTCACTGTGAAAGTAGCAGCGCTGAAAGACCATTTTTTTTCGCTTATGTATGAGGAAACTCGTGACGCAGGGGCGCTTGCCCATACAAAAGTGAAAAAAAAATGCTTCATCAGCGCTGCTACTTTTACAGTGAGTTCTCTACGAGGAACATGTACCCACCCTAAAGTATTATCACTTAGTTTTGTTACACCATGTTTAGGCAGCATATGAGGGTTTTCTTACTCAGTAAAAATGGAATTTTTGTACGATGGAAATTGGGGCACATAATATTACAAGAACATTTTACTACTGACACGGCCTGTCCTTACATACGTTATCCATACTATATTATGAATTCGAAAGTGTGTCAATGTTTGTCTGTGACCTCTTCACGCTCAAACCACTAAACCGATTTTAATTAAATTTGATATAGAGATACCTTGAGACTCGGGAAAGGACAAAGGATACTTTTTATCCCGGAAAAATGTACGGTTCCCGCGCGATATACGAATTTTTGCGTAACGGTATTGCGGTCGTCATCGAAGAGTCATTCAATGTTATCGACAAAATTTCCCTCTTTTAAAGTCGGTTAAAAGTTTTTATCACTTTAAAATATTCTAGCAGTCGAATCGCGCGAGTATTTTGCGACAATATTCTACTAAACTGTAGACAGTTGAAAACTTTAGTTCAGTAATTATGACACGAGACGATAAAACTTTAAGCCCTTGTCTACTAGCATAGCGAGTAGCTATGTCCACACTAGGCGCTTTCGTCTTCAATTTTCGTCATCTTTCATTCAACTTTCATTTTGGCGCATTCAATAATTGAATGCGTCAACGAACGCAACATTGTCATTTTTGTTTTTTGGATACGGTCAGAGGGCATGAGTCGCGAGCATGCCTTACGTTCGCTGTTGACTGCGCTATAACGCATGCCCTTGACGAACAGAAAAAGGCACAGTGTGGACAAAGCTAATACGAGTCTAGCTTATTAGAGCTAAGAGATTCTTGTCACTCGAATTTCGCTTCGTACACAGGCTGTCTTATTCGTGCACACATGCTGTCTCACGCATGGGTGTGAGCATAAAATTAAAGCGGAATAGAGCAACGATCTCGAGCTGTCAAACGAAACCGACATTGATTTACATCTGTGTGTAAAATATGTGTACGTATACACTTACACAAGCATCTTTCTTTAGAGATTAAATTTGTCAACGTGCCGATAAGTGCTGACTGGACGTCAAAAAAATAATTCTGCTGTCATGTACTGAAAATGTGTCATATTACTGAAATAAAGATATTGAATTGAATTGAATTGAAAATGTAGCACACCTTTTTACCACGCAGTGTTACTGATAGTGACATGTCGCTTGCTCTGCCTTTGTTCATCTATTCCGCTAGGTATAACTTTATCGGTGTGACATACAATATAATAATGGGTGCGTGTACTTATGTACGCGCGTGAGAAGTTATACTTCTTTGGCATCATTAAATAGCAAATATTAAAAATTAATATTATAATTTGATGTTCAGTTTTAATTTTTATCACAAACTTTTTATTAAATGTTTTATTAAATTTATTTCTTTATTTTGTGAATATTAAATAACCAATAATAAGTATTTAACATTAATAATTTAATAATATTTAGTGTTAATTATATTAAATAAAAGTATTTTAATTTATATCTATAAATAATACATACGGATAGTTAACCTCAATTATATTGGAGCACTTGAAAAAGTATATAAGCACAATTTTTTTCACTAATATTCACATATAGTAAGTAATATCAATCAAAATATTCAATTTAAATCACTACTGAATATAATTTATTAGCACATAATATATAATTCGCACTTGTATGAAACTCAAACACGTGTTGTGAATGTATAAACTAGAGACATGTTGATAAATATTATAAATATGAAAACAGTGATCAGAGGTGACGAGCGTACCAACATGCGCGACTAATATCGAGGTTCAATTCCTATTTTGTTGGTAGCTTTTTTTTTCGAGACTTAATGAGCGGTTAAGCAGACGGCTTCATACTGTTAATTTTGTGTCACAAGTGCGCGCACATCTTAAAATTTCACTCTCATCATTTTTTCATAACGCGCCTAAAGAAGTATAACTTCAATAATAATTATGCTGTCTTATGCATGAGTGAGTCACATACGTAAACGTTTGGTTTGACAGTCAGTAGATTTCACAGACATATTACATCAAGTAGATTTTCTTTCGAACGAATTTGTGAATGATCTTAATCGTAGAGATAAACTAGGATAACATGGCGCGCCCCTCCAAATTACTGTTTCAATGTGTGGAGTCACATCCTTATGAAAGAGTTTGTATGTAGACTGTAGTAAGTATTATGTAGTAAGTATTCAACCAATCAACGTACTCGTAATATTTCACTTAATGTCACATATTACCAAGATTTGTTGGTCAACTAATCATAACTAGCCGACCGCGCAAAACAACGCACATGAAACGTCTTTTGACAACGCACTTTAAACGTTTTGAATTTTGGAGGGGCGCGCCATGTTATCGTAGTTTATTTCTATAACGATTACTCTTACTTAAGCATACGTACAATCTGGATGAAATGGACCAAAATAGTATCATTTTGTTGAGAAAAAAATTACGTGAGATTTGCTGACACCCCCCCTCTTCCGTGAGATTAGATGAGATTTGACTCGACCCCCTCGCCCTCTAAACACCTCACGTAATTTGTGGTCGCCCCCTAAAGACGTTTTTACACCAGCACATCTACTTGATATTGAAGTCGGTGACGGTTCAGATGAAACCGCCTGAAATATAGCGTATCTTCATACAAATGAAATGCTTATGAATAATTTATTTAGGTCAAATTTTTTCTTCCAACTCAACACGGAGTCGGTTTCACTATTTCTTAAACAACAATAATTAACGTTAGTTTTACAAACTTAGATTAAGCAATGGTTAAACAATCAACAATAAATAGCGCTTTCAGCTTTCTGCAGTAAATAGTAAATGAAATCAGTGTTTTTCAACTTTTTTATGCTGCGACCGACCTCTCACTACTTGAAGATGTTTCTTACGTCTTCAAGTTTCTCTAAAATTTTCCTACTTAATGTAGCAATCATTTAAATCTCTTCTTTTTTTTATCAGTCATAGTTAGCTCAACATTTAGCGATTTCCCTATAGAAGGTTCCGGGTTGAACACTGATTTAAATCTTCACCAACATTAAAGTAACTTTGTTTAAGTATTGTAAAACCGGCCCTAACTGTTTCCCTTGAGTTTAATATAATTTGTACAGCTAAGAAACATTTGTTCATCTTTTGTCCTGAGTATTTGAGGACTTAATTAAATACAATTATAATGTTAAACCATTTCTGTCCCATCTTTAATACCACTGCGATGCGGCGTCGTATCGCAAAAACAACCTTTGAAAAGCAATTTTGCGTTGCGACGCCGCAACCCAGTGTTGGGGCCTGGCCCTAAGGCTGTGGACAGACTGTTCGACATGTTGGAAAACTATGATTGTCACCATTTATAAAGCTGTCTATTATAGGAAAACGTAGATCATTGACCAATGCTTGCACCGTTGCCTCAAAATTCGTTTATCACGCGGGAACCGTACATTTTCCGGGATAAAAAGTATCCCATGTCCTTTCCCGGGACTCTATGTATTTCCATACCAAATTTAAGCAAAATCGGTTCAGCGGTTTGGGCGTGAAGAGGGTAACAAACAGACACACTTTCGCATTCTTCCTCGGGACTCAAAGTAACTCCATACCAAATTTAAGCGAAATCAGTTTAGCGGTTTGAGCGTGAAGAGGTAAAAGACAAGCAGATAGACACTTTCGCATTTATAATGTTAGTATGGACGGAAGATATTATACCCAGTGTGACGCAGCTTATCAAGAGATTTACGAAGATAACAGTATTGATCCCCAGTGTAAACGTGTCTTTATTATAGACCGCTGGGTATTTGGTTAAGAAAATTAGAAATTGAGCGTTTAAAAAAATTAGGTTGATACTATTGCTTCTTGGAAACTATAGACAAAATGGACAAACGAGGCAGCGGTCATTGACCTTACTAGTCTAGGTGTGATGTGCAAAGTTATCTTTAAAAAAATAAAAATAAAATTTGTGTTATATCTGAGTAAATCAGGAACATTTTTTTCAGATTGTTTACGCGCTGACCTACCACCGGTTCGGAAACTAACGCGGCGAGAAAAACGAGCGTAAGTAATTCTATGTTTATAAGCGCTCCTACTTTCACAGTACGCAAGGAACACCCTAAACTCTAAAGTATTATCATTGATTTCTGATACACCATGTATTATTATAAAATATAAATATTACTTATAAGGTTACAATATTTTCATATTTGTCCATCTATTAGAGTCAACACAAGTTTTGCCAGAAATACAACTTTAGAAGTGGGAAATTTTGCAAATAAATTATTCTCGATTTATCATCTAAACAGCCGTGAATGCAAAATGTAACTAAATGAACGGTTGATGAAACTTAACTATAATGAAACTGAAAACCTCCTTATTTACATAATATAGGTAGTGGCACTAATAATAATAAACTCTTAAACTCAGACAAGCAAACCCGCAAAAAAAACCACACACACACACACACATAAAATAATAAGAAAGTTAGTAGGTAAATTAAAGCAAAAATATAGGTACAACGATACTTGTAATTTTATAAATGTTTAGTGCTTTTGAAGAAATATTGTAAACAATATGATTGTTATTAATAATTACGGCAAAGTTGTTAATTATAGAGTAACTGGAGAGGGGGAGCCAGGAGTCCCAAGGCACAGGGTAACCTAGTTTGGGCTCCTGTCTCCCACACTGCAAGTCTAAAATGTTTGTCATATTTTTGTATTTCTGTTTTCATTTATTCTGTGTACTTGTTGTGGGAGAAATAAACTTATTTTATTATTAACCGACTTCCAAAAAACGAGGAGGTTATATGTTCGGCTGTGGATATACAGTGTGTTTGTGTAAACACCGTTATCCTTGAAACCATCAAATGAGCCCGTCAAAATGAACAACTTTTTCTATGAGAACAATGCTGGGAACTCAAAAAAAAAAGCCGTCTTCATACCCATACGGACGCCCGGATCGGCAATTTGTATGGGTATGAAGACAGATTTTTTTTAATTCCCAGCATTGTTCTCATAGAAAAAGTTGTTCATTTTGACGGGCTCATTTGATGGTTTCAAGGACAACGGTGTTTACACAAACATCTTATATTTTTATTTTTATTTTCTTTTTCATGTATGTTCAACGATTACTCCGCCGTTTGTGAACCGATTTTCGAAATTTTTGTTTTGTTGTATTAGGTTTCACTCCAATTTGGTACCATGTTCACAAAAGTGGTGACCTGATGATGGGATCCATGAGTAATCGAGGGAACTCCTCGAAATTTATATGGAAACATATGGTGATTTTGGTTTTATGTGAAGTGTACTAAGAATATGCTACCAAAAAGTCAAATATTGGGTCAAGGTATACCATGGTTTCGAAGATGCTGAGAGAACTCCTGACTCCTTATAGATACACGTTTGGGAGTTTCGGCGTTGTTTTAAGAACAGAAAGCATATGCTACCATGCAACTCAAATTCATCATCATCATCATCGTCATCGTCATCATTACCACGTCGTGTTAAGGTCACCAATGTCTCATGGCACAAAATAGATAATAGTACAAGGCATAGGTATGGATACAATAATAATAATAAATATGTACTGTATAACAACACCTGTTTGTTTATACACGGCGGTCGGCGCGGCGCCGCATAGGCGACGACGGCGTTGCCGCCGCGCGGCGCGTGGCGGCAGACGACAGATCGAATAGGTACTTTACTAACTACTTTATATACAGATCGAATACTTTACTAACTATTTTATAAAATTTAAATAGACAAATAGGATTAAAATAAAGTCTTTTTAATTAGTTACACTTATTATCGATAGATGGCGCACTGAGTATCGATTTGACTTTTTGATTACAAGAACAGCTGTCAATTATGATAATATTAAATATTATGAGTAGCTACGCTACATCCTATGCAAGTTTATACAATTTTTTATCTGATAGATCCTTCGATCGTGGAAAAACAAGACACAATAGCCTTTCTATTGTTATCGCAATCGCCGGTGACCGCTTGGGGCTTGAAGCATTAAAATAATTGTTAAATTACCTAGCACAATATGTTCACTTCACTGATAATATATTTTGTGAGTGTGTGTTGTGACTCTTAACAAATTGTAATAAGATACGTAAAATATACGCGATGGTTTAGCTACTAGTGCAACCAAAAAGAGTGAAATTATTATTTTTAACAAAAAATTAAAACCGACTTCCAAGGTGAAAACAATAATAACGTTAATATGAACTAAAAAGTATTTAATAATTTTTCCTGTCTAATAGTAAGTGCCTTTTTCCGAATTCGGCTAAACCTCAACTATTTCTGTACTCAATCTTCATAATTTTGAAGTCGGTGCCAGTTCCAAAAGTTTCAAATATTCTGCCAGAGAACTGAAGATTCAGCTATCTGGCACCGACTTCAAAATAATGAAGATTGAGTACAGAAATAGTTGAGGTTTAGCCGAATTCGGAAAAAGGCACTAACTATTAGATAGGAAAAATTATTTAATACTTTTTAGTTCATATTAACGTTATTATTGTTTTTACCTTGGAAGTCGGTTTTAATTTTTTGTTAAAAATAATACATTATGATTTCTGGATGATTTTTTTGAGTAAAGCCCCCATTAAATATTAACTTTATTTTATTTTTAGTATTTGTTGTTATAGCGGCAACAGATATACACAATCTGTGAAAATTTCAGTAGTCTAGCTATAGCAGTTCTTGAGTTACAGCCTGGAGACAGACAGACGGACAGACAGACATCGAAGTCTCATGAATAGGGTCCCGTTTTTACCCTTTGAGTACGGAACCCTAAAAAGGGCTGTAAGGGGGTGACAATGCGTAAATTTGTTCAAATTAAGTTAGTTCCAAAAATTCATAATAGATGGCGCCGTGCGTCTCCTACATCGCGCTGAACGCTTACTCAAACGTCTTTCTATAAGAGGTGGTATCATCTTACATTGGGTCTTCGATTTTTTCGATTGTTATTTCTATTTTACGTTATTAAATAACTCAGTACTTTATCTATGCAGTGACGTAACCTTAAACCTATCAATGATAAATAGTTTATCCAGGGTAAAGTTGTGTAATAAGTACACCACAATTATTGGGGGGCTAAATATACTTTAAAATTTGGCATAAATAAATTTTAATTTTATAAATGAAATAAGTTTTGTGCACACTGCACAGCTGTTTTTGGGTGTTTTGATTTAAGGAGTACCAGGGTTTTAAAAAGCTTTTAAATTTGACACTAATTTTGTTGACACCGCGCTCTATAAACTGAAGTCCACGCGGACGAAGTCGCGGGCAACAGCTAGTAATTTATAAAGCTGAGGAAGTTGTTCGCCAAAATAAAATATATCATGCCCTTAATAACTACATATTCCACGCGAACGAAGTCGCGGGCACAGCTGTTATGGATTTAATAGCTTAGATATACAATGTTGAATAATGATGTTTGCCTCCTGAGGGTTTAATTAACCTTTTCGCAGCCCCAGAAAAAGCGAAACTTCGCGAAATAATAAATTTCGAAGCAATTTCAGTTGTGAACTTCATCCGCCATACATCCTAACTTTATTTTCTAATTAAAATTGGGCTACGGACATTGATGTATCATCTAGGGATGTTGCACGATACACGATATAACCTTTGGGTACGGAACTCTAAAAAATGAAGACGAATCTATGACGAATCTACGAATCTACGACGAAGGTTCCGTTATTTTTTTGCCTTTTGGATACGGAACCAAAAAATAAAGGAAGAAATGGTATATAAAGCTTTCAAATAAAAGTAAAATATATTGCAGGGTGCCTGCAACTATGCGTGTAAATTTCGATGGTCGAGAGTACATTTTTGCGTGATAAAAACATGACCTAAGTCCTTTACTGATACCTTAAGTATTTTCATTTTAATCAGAAGATCAGAATTCAAGCCGTAAAGTCATGTTACAACAGTCCGTTTGTCTGTCTGTTTTAGATAGCTGATAGACGAATAGTCTGCTTCTCTTTATTCAAGCAGCACAAAATCTGATAATTAAAAAAATAATATACTGTAATATGTTGTACAACAAGTTTTTCTGCAATTTTGTTAGTTATTTCAACACAAGACAAAATTGTCGTACTGTTGCAGTTGTCTTATTTGAAAAGGGCGTACTATATTTGAAAGGAACGTATTTTCAAATGCAACGTCCCTGCTATGGTATATCGATGCCAACAAAAACATGGGATGTACCAATATGTCTGAAGTTTGGTAAAAGTGTTCGGGTATTCCCCAAGCCTAATATTTAGCAAACGTTATCGAAAAGCGTAGGAGAACCTTATACTATAGCAAAAACGGAAAATGAGGCAGTAGTATGTTATTTGTTTTGAACTCTTGTAAAGTCACAGACTGTTTGTATTCATCGGAATACCTAGAGGCAATGTTTAAAATAATAATTTGCATCTTTGCGTATAACAAACTACCTTGAAGTTTTTGGAGTCTATTCGACGCAATAAAACCTATGTTAGTAGTAGTAATTACTAGATAATTTAAACTAAAGCTTGTCAATAATTAGGAAAGTATTAACATAATGTACGTAATAATAATATATTGTATCTATAATTATTGGAACGAGGTTCCTTATCGCGCGTTGCCAAAGGGGGCTAGACGGAAAAAGTTGTAACGACATGTCACAGTGATCGGAATCGTGGGTGTGAGTGATATGAATAATATGGATATGACCCAAAAAATCCGGGATTTTTCGGATTCCGGGATCCAGAACCGTAGTAAAAGAATTAAACACATTACTAGGATTAGGAACATGCATGATTTTACTGCGATTTCACAAAAAAAAATCTGTATAAAATTATTATTTTGTATTATTTTGTTTGTCATATTTTAACTTTAATACTTAGTGAGTAAAAGGTACGGGCGACGCATTGTTACCGGAGCGCGCGAGTGGACAGAGCGAATATTGCGATGTGCTGTGCTGTGACGTCATGGCGTCAAGCGCCGATCCCGAATTGCGCACTTATTTTTAAATTAAATATCTCAACTACACGATGTATCGTAATAATTTTTTCTCTCATATTTTTTATTTTCGACTTAGTTTACAGAAAGCTATAATATTATGTAATGTATGTATAATATGAAGAACAGGATTCTTTGTTTTTTTCATTTTAAGTTTCCTATTTCATTCCACCCTAATATTTGGAAATTTCTATTCAAACTATTTTATATAATATGAATCATTTTATAAACAAATTAACATAATTTTGATTCATTTACAAATTTAAAATTACGTACTCGGACATTTTCTGATTCTCCTGGGATTCCCGGAATTCCCGGGATTACAAGTCTTATCCCTATTATTCTTTACATTGAAAATTACACCCAGATTCTGATCTAAAGACATGACACACAAGCGTCGGTAAATTAAAACTAGAGCAAAAATGCTATAGTCGTAGTTTGTAAGCCGTGCGGTAGACCGCCGGTAGCGCGTTTCTCTGTCTCTCGATCTCTATGATTTTGTCTTTTGTGTTTTTTTAAAATATTACTTCGTTCCATCCGAGTATCCCTTGACATCTCTCAAATTTTTATTTATTTTTTATGTACAAGCGAGTTCTGTGTGATAAATAATAATAAAATATTTATATTTACAAACATTGCTCCACAGGACTCATCCTTACATTAAATTCATTCTTTTAAAATGGCGGACAGAATTCAAAATGTCTGATCAGTCGGGCGGAAAGAAAATTTATCATCCGAACTCTTTTCTTTAAGACTTGAAGAATTTCCCAATTTTATTCGACAAGGTATTTTCGGACGTCTTCACAAGCCATTTCATGTAATTTAGTTAAGGTTCGATTATACTTATTCGTTTTTAAGGTTTTTGAAGTCAAAACTTTTTCTGACAAAAAGTGGTACGTCAGACCAAGTATGATGAAAGCGAAAAGCGAAAGTGTGTCTCTATCTGTTACCTCTTCACACCCAAGCCACTGAACCGAGTTTGCTGAAATTTCTTGTGAAGATACTTCGAGTCTCGGGAAAGGACATAGGATACTTTTTATCTCGGAAAAATGTACGGTTTTTCGCGATTAACGAATTTTGGCGCAACAGTGCCGGTCGTTATTTAGTATGAACTAAATAATCTCCTTATTTATTAAAATTAGAAATGCTTACTTAAATAATACGGATTGATTCCAAACAAATTTCCACGAATAAAGCCCACAACAGACGCTTGTGCAAACAGGATAGAATAAGCTGTTTCCTATGAATATATTGAATAGGCTTGATGACATTTTTTTCTTATTGGTAATTGAAATACCCTTAAAAAATAGAAACATCGCTGAAAGAATGACTCTGATAGCTTAAAAATTCACCAAGATATGAACAATTCAAACATCTCATAAAATAGACCTGCCCGAAACGCTCCATACAAAGTGCTACGAAAGACTGACGTCACTCTTTCGTAGTTTAAATATTGCGTTTATGAAAGTGGTTTCATACCAAAAGTTGCATTTAATTGCATAAGTTATCGAATGGTAAACAAATATTAAGAAATTTAATTGAAAAAAAATTCGACTTGATTATCCAACTTTGAAGGCGCATAACAAAAAAAAAATACAAATGATATCGAGTTGAAATTTTTGTAACACTTATTTTTTACCGTGATTTCTTTATTTTATTGACAAAATTCGCTAATATTTGACCTTGTCATCATCCCTATTGTCATACATTCCTGAAAACAGGACGAACAAACAACATTGTTAATCAAAATGTTCAAAGTGTTTACCTTTTGTACCTCTATGAAAACATATTGGTTACTAGAATTATTATTTTGTAATAAATATTTGATCCAGAATTTGTTCTATGAAACCAATTCATAAAACAACATCGATTTATTCTAGATCAAATATTTATAAAAAAAAAGTATCATATGGCATAATATCCCACAACCTGAGCACTTCTGTGTGTACACTTTACGGAAAAAATATCACGCCTATTGATTTGTGTTCATAGTAATTTTTATTTACATGTAGATGTGTTATCATCGGTCAGTCAAGGTTTGGTTACTATTAAAATAAAAAATAAAGAAAACTTGAGAGGTGTCAAGGGACACCCGAATGGAACGAAGTTATTTCTTATGTTCAAAAAAAACGCCATCTACTGACGCCCAGGAATACTAACAACGCGTCGCTGTTTATTCTCAAAAAACGCCATCTAGTTGACGCACAGGCATACTATCAACGTCCTCTGCCCCTAACATGCAGGTACTAATTAATAAAAAAGTGTCGTTACAACTTTTTCAGTCTAGCCTAAGGCGCAACGCGCGATATGGAACTACGTTCCAAAACTGCCTTAAAGATTATTACCACGCAGAAAAACAACGCGAGCCCTCACGAAGCTCGGCTTTTAGCTAATATTAATGGGATATGATAATAATAATAATAATAATAATAATGTTGCCGCTTCGGTGCACCGTGCATGCGACCATTTTGAGGGGCCCATTCAAAGAGTTGGCAAGTCACCGTCTGCCAACTTTATGATACATGTTTCCACGTTGTATCGGCAGACGCCATAGTCCTTCCATAGTCGCAGTTACCCAGTCCACTAGCACCTCACCCCCATAGACCGGTATCATTTCTAATATCCATTCCCTGTAATAGTCCTACACTGGCCGCTGGCTCTCCTTGGTCGTACTCCCATAGTGCGGACAGGGAGAGTCGCCGGCCAGCGTCACATAACATTTAGAATAAAATCGTGTAACGGGCCTCTACGTGTTGGCTTCGGCCCCAGAATGCCTTCCAAAGGTCCGGGATTTAATTGCCCGTGAGCAAGGAGTAATAATAATAATAATAATAATAAGATGCACTAAAGGACTATTGGGAAAACCTATGGTCCAAACCAGCCCATCACAACGTACACGCTTCATGGCTTGATACCGAAATAAGTGACTGTCATAACATTAACCCAATGCCTGAAGTCATAATAGATGATAATGATGTCACATACGCCATAAAGAAGACTTTGAACTGGAAAGCACCAGGACCAGATAAAATTCAAAATATAAGATTAATAATACTTTAATTAACTTTCTACAGTACATAATGCATAAATGGTCTACTAAACTCAATCTAAGAACAGTCAATACCACCGTCAGTACCTCACCAATTAAAATTAAACGTGGCATTTTCCAAGGCGACTCACTTAGCCCCTTATGGTTTTGCTTAGCTTTAAACCCTCTATCTAAAACTCTTAATAGGTCAAACTTAGGATACATTATAGATAAAGCCAATAAAATCAAAATCACCCACCTTCTTTACATGGACGACATAAAACTCTTCGCACCTGACAGGCTTCAACTGGAACATCTATTAAAATTAACGGAAAAATTTAGCGCTGATATTTACATGACATTTGGAACTGATAAATGTAAAATTAATTGCATTCTTAAGGTCAAACATACACGTACAGAGCCACTCAACTTAGAACTACAAGAAGGAACAATAGACAGCATGCAAGCTAAAGACACATATAAGTACCTAGGTTAAATACAAAATACAGCTATAGATCATAAAGAAATAAAAAATACTTTAAAAAATAAATACAAACAGAGACCTAATAAAATTTTAAGAACTCAATTGTCAGGCCGAAACAAAATTAAAGCTGTAAATACCTATGCGATCCCTATATTAACGTATTCATTTGGAATTATCAGGTGGTCTGATACTGATTTGGAAGCTCTCAACACCGCAACCCGAACCGCTTGTTACAAACACAATATTCACCACATCCATTCAGCAGTTGAGAGATTTACAATAAAGAGGAAGCAGGGAGGGCGTGGCTTTATAGACATAAAAAATCTACATTACACCCAAATAGATAACCCCCGAAATTATTTCAAGACAAAAGCTAACACAAGCCCACTCCATAAAGCCATTGTAAGTCTACCTCATTCTGGAACACCGCTGCAGTTAAATAATAATAATAAGCTTTATTTGCCACTACAAACACGGTACATATATACATAATGTTATAATATATAGCAATTCTAGATAGCAGTTGCAAATTGGCCCACGCTCGGCATATGCTGGTACACCCGAAGGCATATTCAGCGCCGGTCTTCCGCGAGAGCCATAAGTGACGACATGGATAACAAAAATCATTATAAACTAATCACAAACAGGAACAACTTAAATAACAATAAAAATAATTAACTAATATACCTAGACATGACCTAGACAAATAAAATTTAGCGCGACAGCCCACGCTGATGCTATTGCACACGCGACAAGCATCTGTCGCACGCCGCCGCTGCCGACACAAGTATGATATTGGCAACACACAATAAGACAAATTGTCTATGATTTTCATTTGTCACTTGTCAAAACCAAGCCAAAAGTCAAAACAAAAAAACATAATAAAATATACAGTAAATAATGTTTTTGTTATACATACTGATAAATCAAGATATATACTAGAGAAAATAAGAAAGTACTCAACACCATTAACATTAACTAATAACCAAAAACAAAACAAAAGAAAAGTTCCTTCAAAACATGAACGTAGAAAAAACTTTAAAACGTAAAACGTATGTAAGTATACTTTAATTAATAAGGATGCCAGCCGGTTTTTAATTCTTAAAACTAATATTTTATCGGATTTTAGGTATTATAATTATGAATACAATTAACTTAAACAATACAATGACTAGATCACGGATATATCCTGAGCGAGGTTTTCATGAGACAACTGTTGATCCAAAAGAAACTGCCGCAGTTTATTCTTAAATGATTTAAGACTTTTGGCGTTTCTAATGGGAGGCAGGATGTTATTCCAGCATTTAGACGCTGAATACCGAAAACTGCCTCTAAAAGAGGTTGTTCGGTGTTTTTCAATTGCCAACTGTGCTGAACACATCCGTGACCCACAAGACCTAAGACTAGCTGTTCTTGATAATTTATTAAAAAGATACTTGGGTTCTTCATACTTCAGCAACCCGAAAAGTAAACATGCAAGATGAAGCCTGCGTCGGTGTTTCATTTTTAATATTGAGTGCTTATTAAGATAAGGGGTTACATGACTTCTGGAGGGAATACTGAAGCAGAATCGAGCACAAGCATTTTGGACTCTTTGAATAAGTCTTTTGGTACCCGAAACTAGACGGGGGCCATAAACTATATCGGTGTAGTTCAACTTTGAGATGACTAGAGACTCAACCAGACTGATACGCATCTCTTCTGACAGATATGGTCTTATTCTGTATAGTATTTTAGTTTATAGAACGAACTACTGACTAGGTTAGTAACATGCTCATGAAAACGCAAGTTACAATCAAGAAGCAGACCAAGGTTACGTGCCACATATGTACGCTCAATAGGCTCACCCATCAGCATAACATCAGTTGAAGGATTTATAAGACTGAGTTGTCTGTTAGTGCCACAGATTATGTATTTAGATTTTGCTGGATTGAGACACAAACTATTTTTCTGGGCCCATGTGGCTATACTATTCAGGTCTTCATTTAATTGCTTAATTGCAATGTCTACTTCATTTGGCTTGCAGAACAAATAAATTTGGGTGTCGTCTGCATAAAAATGGAATTTGCAATACCTAATATACCTACCAACATCAGCTGTATATAGAATGAACAGTATGGGGCCTAATATAGAACCTTGGGGCACACCATCTGTAACAAACCTAAAGTCCGAAAATGCAGAGGTGCCACTGCTATCAGAGAAAAAAGAAATAATGACCAATTTGCCCCTAAAAATAAAATAATTAAATTTGACAACAAAATAGAAAAACGGAAGAGCAAGGCTCTACACGGCAAATTTCCGTACCAGTTAAGCCAGGACCATATCGATCAAGCCGCGTCATTCAGTTGGTTAACTAAGGGCAACATTTATAGTGAAACAGAAGGGTTTTTAATAGCTATACAGGACCAAATTATATTATTAAATACTCAAAGAATCCATAGAAACTGATAAGTGTAGATTATGCCACCAAACTACTGAGACAATAGACCATATTACTGGAGGATGCAGTGCACTAGCAAATAAAGAATATACTCACCGTCACGATAACGTAGCCAAACATATACATCAATTAATAGCAATCAAGTTTGACCTTATAGGTACACATATACCGTACTACAAATACAAACCATCTAGTGTCCTAGAAAATGACTCCGCAAAACTCTACTGGGATCGCGATATCGTCACAGACCGTACCGTTCTAAGCAATAGACCAGACATAACCCTCACAATTAAATCAGAAAAAAACACTTACCTTATAGACGTCGCCGTTCCAAACACCAACAAGCTGAAACAGAAACACACAGAAAAAATCCAAAAATACATACCGCTTGCCGATGAGATCAAACAAATGTGGCATCAAAATACAGTAAAAATAATCCCGATTGTCATCTCCTCAACCGGTGTTATTCCAAAAACGCTTGCCGTTGCACTTAAATCCCTTGACCTTCACAAAAACACATATATACAGTTACAAAAGTCAATAGTTATAGATACCTGCTCTATAGTCCGCCGCTTCCTTAATTCATCTTCATCCTTCCCTATAACTCATACCAATTAAACTTCTTTCACACTACATGAACAGGATACTTGGCAACCGCCCGTATCTGCTTCATTCTACCGGTTAAAGCCGAGACAAATCTATAATAATAATAATAATAATAGATAGATCATATTACCGGGGGATGCAGCGCACTTGCCAATAAGGAGTACACACACCGTCATGACAACGCAGCTAAACACATTCATCAACTACTAGCCCTTAAATACAAACTCTTAGATTCACACATCCCATACTATAAATACAAACCTCAAAATGTTCTTGAAAATAGCAACGTAAGACTCTACTGGGATCGTGACATAGTCACTGACCGTACCATCCTCAGCAATAGACCAGACATAACACTAACAATAAAACCTGAAAAAAACAACTTACCTGATAGATATCGCCGTCCCCAACACCAACAATCTAAAACAAAAACACAATGAGAAAATCCAAAAATATATTCCTCTGGCCGATGAAATTAAACAAATGTGGCACCAAGAAGTTGTCAAAATTATCCCCATCATCATGTCTTCTACCGGAGTAATACCGAAGACCCTCGCCACTTCCCTGAAAACTCTAGATCTGCATAAAAATACTTATATACAAATGCAAAAATCCATCATAATCGATACATGCTCATTAGTTCGCCGTTTTCTAAACCCATAAAACCAATAATAATAATAAGCCCGCAGGGCAGCTTGTGGCGAGCTGTTGGGGAGTAGCGACCCCACGAACCCGAGTGCTCCCAGGGAAGCCCCTGTTCTCCATCTCCGGCTTGCCTTCACCGGCCGGCCGGAGTGAACACTGACGGAGAATTAGGCCCCTTCGGCTCGGAGGGAGGATGTGAAGCGTAAGTGGCAAGTCGGCGACGTGATGGGACCCTCTGAGGGTGCAAGTGATCGGCGTTTAAAGTCCAGCGACACCTCTCCTGCCTCAAGCCGCTCTGTCAATGTTGCCGCCTCGGTGCACCGTGCGTGCGACCATTTTGAGGGGCCCATTCAAAGAGTTGGCGAGTCACCGTCTGCCAACTTTATGATACATGTTAACACGTTGTATCGGCAGACGCCATAGTCTTTCCATAGTCGCAGTTACCCAGTCCACTAGCACCTCACCCCCATAGCCCGATATCATTTTAATTCCATTCCCTGCAATAGGAAATCCATTTCCTACACTGGTCGCTACTCCCATAGTTCGGACAGGGAAAGTCGCCGGCTAGTGTCACATTACATTTAGATTAAAACTGTGTAACGGGCCTCTACGTGTTGGCTTCGGCCCCACGAATGCCTTCCAAAGGTCCGGGATTTAATTGCCCGTGAGCAAGGAATACCTTACACAAACATAATAATAATAATAAATGATACAGACTACCTGTGCGGCGTAAGAGAGGAAGTAATATACTCCTACTTCTATCACATGGCGAAAATACATGCCTGTACCTGCTCTTTCTATTTCACTGGCACTCCCGGAGTGCAACCCGTTATAAAATACGTGTGACACTCGGGGACTGCCGCGGTAAAGCTATTGCATAGCATTTTTTATCAACTTATGCAATTATAATTCGCATACGTATAATCGCATGCACACGAACACCGTGCCGAAGTCTGTCGAACTGAAACGACGTTAGAAGCTCTGCTTTCAACGCCGCACCACTGTGCCGGAGTGGGGAGTGTTAGGTTTATTTTCGTTACGGAATGTCTTGATTCGCCGCGCTCATAGCCCGCAATGAAAGCTATGCAATAGCTTAAAAACAACTAACTACTTAACAAAAAAAGTATAAAAGGAAGATCTATTGTTTTTCAATTGCTTACCATCAAGCTATTCATCTGCTCGTTTTATACATCATCCAATTTTGTAGATGGTTGGTTCTATAGGTGTATTGTTCGTCTATTGTTTACTACATAATGGCTTATTCAAAAGAGCTTTACTAACTAACTATTATGATTTTATTAACTGGATGCTGCCCGCAGCTTTGTTCGTTTATAGCACGGTAACCCTACATTTCTTTCCCACACAAGCAGTCTAATACCTTTTCATCGGAAAAATGTACGGTTTTCACGTGATAATATTTTGCTTGCTAATCTTAAATATAAAATTCTCGGATCACTATGTTAGATAGCGTACTCCTCCGAAACGGCTTTACTGATTTTAAACAAATTTTATATGCATATATTCAGTGGGTCTGAGAATCGGCTACTGGGTACTTATTATATTGATAAGTGCATTTTTTGAATAAATAATAGTAAATTATTACAACTCGAGACTGACGACGACCATTGTTTGCGCGACGCGGGTCACGGGATAGCGATGGACGTTGCCATGGTGACATACTTATTTAGTCACTTCAATAAAATAATACGGGCGAAATACCTACTTTATATGGCAAAGAGACGTTTGCCGGGACAGCTAGTATTATATAAAACTAGATGACGCCCGCAACTCCGTTGCGCCAAAATTCGCTTATCGGGAACCGTATTTTTCCAGGATGAAAAGTATCCTATGTCCTTTCCCGGGACTCAAAAGTATAAATCATACCAAATTTCAGCAAAATCGGTTCAGCGGTTTGGGCGTGAAGAGGTAACAGACAGACAGACAGACAGCCATACACTTTTTCGCATTTATAATATTAAGTATGGACGCGAAAATGTGTCTGTCTGTCTCTTCAAGTTTGAACTGCTAAACCAATTTAGGTTATGAAGATACTCACTTTATCATTTATAAAATAGAAAGAAAGAAAGAAAGAAAGAAAAAAAGAAAGAAAGGAAGAAAGAAACTTTATTTGGTAAACAGTACAGACAAAGCTAGAGAATTAAAAACATTTCAACACCTTTACCAAATAGGTGCTTACTCAGCATGTGCTGCGACCATAATCGCAATGCTGGTTTTCAGTAAGCGCCTAATGGTGATAATAAAATAACTAAATTAAAACTAAGCAGATATAAGAAGATAGAATCTCCGAGGAGACGAGGGCACAGGATAAATGCATCGCGGAAAGAAATCATTGCAACAAAATTGCAAGCAATATAAAATAAACTATGCTTATTAGTTACACACACAAGTTTAGAATATAGATCCTTATTCTAAACAAAATGATCAAATAGAATGCCAGCCTGGTGTACCATACAAAGGTACCGAATGCTTTCATTTGAATAATAATTATCTATAGTTTACGCGGTGAGTCAAGGCGGCAGCGTTCATTGAACCCTTTTCAAAAAACTATTAAACAAATATCATAGTTCTACACAAACAGTGTTTGTAAATGCAGTGACGAGAAGTTTCTTATCTAAGGGTGATTGAATAGTCGGTTAGTACTGAACATGCAGCAAATTGGTTCAAACTCTTAAAAAGATGTTAATGATTCTAAGTGCTGCCAAAAGGTATTCCGTTGAATTTTGACTTCAAAGTACAAGAAAATTAACAGACTGCAATTTTTTTTAGTTTCAGTTACTAGTTAAAGGTTAGTTCCTGAACCGGTGCAGTGGTACCATGTAGACATTCTAAAAACATTAATTTAAAATTATTCAAAAATAAAACAATTTTGATTATATTTTGATTTTTTTACATCGCTCCTAGACTAGAAAAGTCAATGACCGCTGGTGCCTCGTCTTCACATTTTGACTATAGGAGATAGAATCTTAGATTGACTACTGTGTATGCGACACACATTATAATATCTGTACTAACAATACTATGTGTTTCGAATAAACAAACTTTCTTTGTCAGTCACACTAAACAAGACGAATCGCAACGCTGCAAGTTTTAGTAAGTATATAGGTATAATGGATAATTGGATATACTTTGAGTCCCAGGAAGAGACATTATGATAGAATCCTAAAATTACATAGTACATACTGATATCCATACTATCCATACTAATATTATAAATGCGAAAGTATGTCTGTCTGTCTGTCTGTCTGTCTGTCTGTTACCTCTTCACGCTCGAACCTCTGAACCGATTTTGCTGTTTGATTCTTTGATTCCTGAGAAAGGACATATGATAGTTTTTATCCCGGAAAACTGTATTTTAAAAAGATAAAACCGACTTCAAAATTTTACGTAATTGAGAGTTAAAACTCCCAATCTCCAAAACTACTGAACCGATTTTGATGAAACTTGCAGTATTCCCTATGTTGAACAATTCCTAGTACAACAAAAACAAGAATTACTTAAATCGGACTTGTAGTTCTAGAGATATGCGAACACAAACATAAAAATTTTGGAACATTTGCTCAGATGCTGATATAGACTAACATAATATACGAAAACTGGGTAGTTCTGGGAATATTACATACATACGGGTCGAATTGATAACCTCCTTTTTTTGAAGTCGGTTAAAAATGAATCTGTCTGTTGGCTCTTCACACTTATATATACGGCTGACTTAATTCAGATGAAAGGGGTATGGGCGGAATCGTCCCCATCCATCAACACAAGTGTAATGTAGTTCAATTGATAGATCTTGGCAAGATTATATTTTTATACTAAGGCGACGTTGCCCAAATGCATGGGGTTCTCATGGTATCTTACGTTTAAACAAATATTTCGTTAAAGTACTTATTGACGACTAATTCCAAAATACATGCTCATTTATGTATTCATTAGTGCACAGCACCGTGGGAGAGCCATGCCTCGACCGGAGAAATACCACGGGCTCACAGAAAACCGGCGTGTAACAGCACTTACGCTGTATTTCGCCGAGTGAGTGAGTTTACCGGAGCCCGGAGGCCCAATCCCCTACTCTGTTTCCTTCTCTATCCTCCCCTGCCTTATTATCCTATTCCATCTTAAAAGACCGGCAACGCACCGGCAGCTCTTTTGATGTTGCGGGTGTCCATGGTCGACGAGAGTTTCTTTCCGTCAGGTGACCCGTTTGCTCTCCCTTATTTTATACGTAAAAAAAAACAGCGGTGCTTTCAGCGCTGCTACTTTTACAGTGAACTTCATATCCCCTAAAGTATTATCACTTAGTTTTGTTACACCTTTTGAATAAGTATAGAAAATAATTATAAAAAATATTTATTTAAATAAAAACACAGAATACAAAAAATAATATGCACAGTGGGGGCTGCAGAAGTTATAACTATGTTACAGCCGCTAATGCCCACCTCCAAATGAAATATTAGATAAAATGGACCCGTATTACAACTAGATCTTGGCAAGGTCTAGTAGTAACATGGTTGTTTTTTTTTTTTAACACAGGATTTTAATTAAATAGGGGGCACTTTAGGAACACGTTGGTATCAGTTCTATGACTGTTGGTAGGTGGGGATGGAGCCCATACATTTTTGCCCATAGCCTTTTGGTATTGAGATACTTTGAATACCGGGAAATAATTCATAGGGTAGTTTTTTATTTCGCTAAAACAGTGGTTCTTAACCGGTGGTCCGCGGACCACTGGTGGTCCCTGGAGACATTCCAAGTGGTCCGCGAAGCCATCCTAATAATAATATGTGAAGAAGACGTGAGTGGAAGAATCGAACAAGTAATATTTGGTAACATTTGGACAATAACTCATTTTTTCCCTAGTTATTTTAATAAAACTTGTAACTTATCTATTTACTTACCTAGTTAATGTATCTGGCTACACATATAATCCATAGTGTTTCTATTTCAAATAATTTTTCCGGCCCTAAAGCCTCCATTTAAGCAAAAAAACGGGAAGTTTTTTCATGTTACTTACCTTATTCTTCCACTCACGTCTTGAATTCAGAAGTAAGTAAAGAGTAGTAAGTAATCACAAAAATCTGTAACTTTTAGATTTTGCCATACTTACAAAAAATAAATGAGTAGTGCTTATTAATAAAAAGTTGTAAATAATTGATTTCTTTATCAAATAACTCTTCATATTTAAATAAGTAAACCAACTGGGTGGTTCCTGGTAATAAAGACAAACATTTGGTAAATGGTCCCTCATGACTAAAAGGTTAAGAACCACTGCGCTAAAATAAAGGGTTTCTTTGTGTCTAAACACACTAGGCTGAATTACGCCGGCCGCAATTCCGCCGCAAATGTCAAACGCATACAAATACGCGACGGAATAGTGTGTCGTCTCTCGCGTTCCGCCCGTGTTTTGTATGTGTTTGAAACGGGGCGTAAACGCGGCGGAATTTACGCCGGCGTAATTCAGCCTAGTGTGTTTAGAGTGTGGTGAACGAATTTCCACGCGGATTCGCGACGAAAATATGACGCCCGCAAGTTTCTTGTGGACTTGTGCCAATAGTACATTACGCACCTAGGGCAGGAAAATAAGAAATGTCTCAAGATCATATTATGTAATTCAACAAACATGTGATCTGAGGCTTTCTTATTTACTGCCCGTGGTGCGTATACTATTTTCTCATCGACGGAGGCGGAAAACGGCAACATCGGTAAGCGCAGCGGGAAGAAAGTTGACGTTTTCCGCCCGGAGGTGAGAAAAATTAATTTATCGCACGGAAGCCGTACATTTTTTCGCAACAAAACTTATCCTATGTCCTGCCTGCCTAGCATACGCCAACGAGATATTTCACTCTCGAGACAATTAAAAACTACTCGCCTCATAATGTCAAAATCTCGACATTATCTCGACAAAACTCTATAAAAATGTGTTATTTCGATGACAGATCTACACAAGAATAAATGTTTGTCATGCTAGGGTCAATAGAGATCAATAGACATGTAGAGACAAACCTTCAAACATCGAGAAAACATGTACTTAAACAAAATTTTCTCGTTTGCGCATCTTAGGCCGGCTGGACAGGAAAGGTCCTTGAAAGTTTAGCCATTGCAAATTACATATCATATTATCTGTCGTGTTGAGGCTACAGACAGACAGACACACTTTCGTATTTATTAGTTTTGATTCCCAATGCCCGTGAGATATAGTATCTTAAAATATGACAAATCCCGCGGCGCTATGTTACTATGTTATGACCGGTAAATCTCTGAGGAATAGCGGTTAGGGGTGGTTATTACGTACTTTTTTTTTTACCGATAACGAAAAAAGTGGCGTGTTATAAGTTGACGTGTCTGTCAGTCTGTGTGTGTATAGTTTTTCGTAGCATCGTGCTTCGTAGTGTCTAAAAGGGTGGACCGATTTTGAGCTAGTTTTTTTGGCTGAAAGCTGACAGGATCGTAAGTGTTTTTAGCCGTAATCCAACATCATCGCCGCTGCGTCAAAATTTGTTTCTTTTCGCCTTATACACAGTGTAACAAAACTATGTGAAAATTTCAAAAAGAAAAGTTTTTCGAAAAAGAAAAGTTTCCTGTATACACAGAGTTCACTTTAAATGTAGTAGTGCTGAAAGATTAACTTTAAACTTTTGTAGGTATAGGCAAATTGATGACGCTGGGGCGTTTGCCAATAAAAATCACAACAATGGTATTTTCAGCGCTGCTACTTTCACTCTATAAAAGACACATACTTAAACAAAAGTATTATAAATTAGTTTATAAACCCTGTAAATATTGGAAAGAAGTTCCTTATCGCGCGTTGCGAAAGGGGGCTAGACGGAAAAAGTTGTAACGACACGTTTTGACCGACACTTATTTCAGTACCTGCGAAGTAGGGGGGGGGGGGGGGGGGGGGCAGAGGGCGTTGATGTGGCGATGACGTCAACTGGCGGGAAATTTAAAATTCTACCACTCCTCTGTGGCGGGAAATTTGAATTTTTTTAGCTAGGTGGGGCCGGGGTGGCGGTATTCTTCATTATATGATCCGGGTGTCAGTTAACACACCTCGCAAGTTTTTTTTTCGTTTAGAAGGCGACTTGCTATTGCCAATTGCCATCAAATGAAGATCGATCTCTATGTAACGCATTACCCGAGCTTGTATGACAAGGGTCGAGCACTTTGATAGGTTATAAAATTCGTCCCAGTGTTCAATAAAATATTGCGAGAAGATTTGGATGTATGGATGATTGTTATCGTATTATCCACTTATATATTGTACAATATCGTACATAATATTTTTATTTAAGTACGATACATTTTCATCTAAAAATTAATAACAAGTCTACGAAATTAATGTAATACGTCGAACTCATAGAAACTATGAGATTATCATACTAATTTAACTGAATACAGTGCATTTAATTAAATTAAGAAAAATACAGTAAAATAAGTACGCTTAATAGATGTGATAGTTTCATATCTAAATCCTATCTATCTACAATTACTGACACTTATGTGTTTACCATTATAATATGTATAAATAACTAAAAAGAGTGAAATTATTATTTTTTAACAAAAAATTAAAACCGACTTCCAAGGTAAAACAATACGAATATTAACTAAAAAGTATTAAATAATTCTTTCTCTTTAATAATGCCTTTTCCAGAATTCGTCAAAACCCCAACTATTGGGTAATGTCAGGCTTAATATCTAGATTTCTAGTCCACTCTATTAGCGTTTTTGGCATACCCTTTGAAATGAGAGCTGTTTTTTGTGCCCATTTGAAGCGGAATCAGCGCCCCAATGCGGGGGAAGAGAACTAAATCTGAATGACGTTTAAAAGACGCCATATTGGCGCTGATAGCAGTAGTGGAAGTACTTGGAACTAATATTAGTTTCTACCACCGTAGTGATTATATTCTCTTTGGTTTCTAGTTTCTACAACCAATAGCGATTGAGCGGCCATTTGCAAGTTACGTCAGATTTAGTTATCTTCCCCTGCATTGGGGGCGCTGATTCCGCTTCAAATAGGCACAAAAAACAGCTGGGTATCTTAATATGTCCAGCGTACTTGTATAATGGAGGTCAGTGACTAGTACTAAGTCTACGTGTTTCGTGGATCATCGGTTTTGTTCGGCTATTTCCGTATCCGTTCGGCCCGCCCTGCCTGCCCTGCCCCGGGGCAGTTTTAGATGCCGAAAACACTTTAAAATACCCCTGTAAATAAATTCGCAATAACATCTGACAGTTGGCAATACGCATTACAGTTGGCAGCTCGGTAAGTGCATTTGATACTTCATTAGCGTTCAATTAGACCAATATGGCGTCTGGATGCAGTGAGGCGCCTAATTACTACCTATATTTAGCTTACAGGCCATTCAGATGTATATTACACATGGCAGTACCTTAAGTCGTTAAAATAAGGCTTATTTTCCTACATATTTTGATAAATAACGTGGGTCCAGCATATTTAGATTGGCCGATAATGCTCGCTCGCTTCGGAGAATCGCTCGCTTCATTTCGATTGTTCGAAAATATTTGTAGGTTACGAATGACTGGTGAATACTTACCAATATTTTAAATGGGACAGTATGTCTGTCTGTTTCAAGTAATCGCTGAACTGATTTTGATGGTATATCCCACTTTGAGAGTCGGGAAAGGACGTCAATTCCCATCCCTACCCTCCCCTATTACCCTATTCCCTCTTAAAAGGCCGGCAACGCACCTGCAGCTCTTCTGATGCTGCGAGTGTCCATGGGCGACGGAAGTTGCTTTCCATCAGATGACCCGTTTGCTCGTTTGCCCCCTTATTTCATAAAATAAAATAAAATGTAAAAGCAATGTCAAACGAGTCCAGCTAGACCAGTGGTCCTTATCCGGTGGTCCACTGGTGGTCCCTGGAGGCATTCCAAGTGGTCCGCGAAGCCACCCTAATAAATAATAATATTATGTGAGAATTCAGAAGTAAGTAAAGAGTATGCACTATGCAGTCACTAAAATGACAGTAAATTAAAATCTGTAACTTTTAGATTTTTGCCAAATAAAAAAAATGTGCTAATTACAAAGTTGTGCTTGCATGTTTTCTTTATCAAATAACCCTTAGTTTAGGCATAGACCAGTGGTCTCCAACCTTTTTTTCATGCGGGCCACAAACATGTTTTGGTCTTAGTGTCGCGGGCCACAACAAAAATTTTTTAGGGTTAAAAAATAACATTCTTTAAAATTAACGATTTTAAAGTGAAAAAAATTTAATGACTATCATGTAGACTTTACGTTATTTTGCCGGTGGGCGTGAATTTCAATTTTTTTTAACATCACGCGGGCCACAAATAAAGTCCCGGCGGGCCGCGGGTTGGGGATAGCGGGCATAGGCGTATTTAGGTAAACCAACCCTTAGTTTAGGTAAACCATCTGGATGGCTTCCGGTGTCCGATTTGGAAAATTCTTTCAGTGTTAGATAGCCCATTTATCGAGCAAGGCTATAGGCTACATAACATCACGCTGTGACTTTTCGGAGCGAAGATACAGAGAAAAATGTGGAAAAAGCGGGGGGAAATTATTTGAAAGGGCTTATTTGAACGCGCTAATCTCAGGAACTACTGGTCCGATTGGAAAAAAAATTCAGTGTTAGGTAGTCCATTTATAGAGGAAGGCTATATGCTATATTTTATCACGCTAAGACTAATAGGAGCGAAGAAAAAGAGGAAAATGTGGAAAAAACCAGGGAAATTACTTGAAAGGACTTACCTCACGAACTACTGGAGCAATTTTTCTGTTATTTGGCACAGATAAGAAAAAGACCGCGTGAAGGATCATTTTATCTATTTTTTGTGGACTAATTTGTCTGTGAAATATTTAATTTACGCGGGCGAAGCCGCGCGGAACGTCTAGTATTATAAAACGCATCTAAACCTAAATATTTAAACTGCCGCAAAACAAACCAAAAAGTGGGTTAGATTCGACACCATAAAGTTAATTATATAGTATATTTAACTAACTTCTAGAACCTAGCATAGCTGCCTGTTTAACTTCATACACAAACTGCTAGTTAAAACAGGCTAACTTTTAGCATGTTAAATAGCCTAACTCAGCGGTTCTCAAACCCTTTTAAAAACGTTTTTCACAGAACTGTAAAGTGAACGAAAAAATTTGAGGCACTGTGGCTAAAAGTAGATATTTTTATTTATTTATTTCAGAAGTCTAGTATCGTGGTTCTTGGGATACAGCCTGGAGACAGGCAGACACACAGACGGACAGACATCGAAGTCAGACTCAGTAATAGGGTCCCGTTCCCCTTTGGGTACGGCACCCTAAAAACTCATCTACCGCTCGCGGAGCCCCTATGAAAGCTTTGCGGAGCCCCAGGACTCAGCACACTTTGAGAATATGTGACCTAACTAACAAGTTCATAACTTATATACATACAAAATTATAAACAGTTTTAGTATTATACACGTCGCCGCTCCTCAAACTTTGATACTTGTTAATACTTGAGAATACTAATTTAAATTACTCCATTGCTTACCCCGGATAAAAAAAAAAACAACTACCACCAGCAGTATTTCCGGACCAATGCGACCTGCAAACCTTCAAGAAGAGAGGGTATTCCCTCTTAAAAGGCCGGCAACGCACCTGCAGCTCTTCTGATATTGCGAATGTCCCATGGACGACGATAGTTACTTTCCGTAGTCAGGTGGCCCGTTTGCTCATTTGCCCACTTATTTTATTAACCCCCGACAAAAAAGAGGGGTGTTATAAGTTTGATGTGTCTGTCTGTCTGTCTGTCTGTGTGTCTGTCTGTGGCATCGTAGCATCCAAACGAGTGGACCGATTTTGATCTAGTTTTAAAAAAAACAACGGGTTGCACTCCGGGAGTGCTGATTGTAGTAAAAACGAAACAGCAGCACATGCATACTTTTAAATCGATAGAAGGAGTGAAGGATATTGTAGCTGCTATAAAGATTTCGCTAACAATATTTTTTGCTGAAAAATATTGTAAATAGCAAAATTCCTAGAGAATTTAAAAGATTTAAGCGAAAAACGCGAAAACTGGCGTAAGGATAGGTCCTATCTAAAAGTTAAGATGTCTGCTATACATATGTTTTATTTTGACAAGAAACGTATTTGATGTGGAATAATGTGACTTTAGAAATAGTTATGGTTATAAACTACTACCTTGTAACTACCTTCCCCCAGATCAATATCTGACTAAATTGGCATTAGATCGACATAAAGACAAACAAACAAAAACACCGTTAAACTAAATTACACCAGTTTTTTATTTAACCATGGTCAGTGTAAGCGGTAAATTACTATTACACATTCTAGTTAAATTTATAATCGTTTGAACATTTTATTTAGTTTTTTAAATACCCCCAGCTAACAAGACAGTTTTATCGTTCACAATAAAGTCATATGTTTTACAATCGGTGGGTTATAAATGTAACTGTGAGCCACTAAATCTTATTTTTCCGACTTTTTATGTAACTAACATTTGGTTGGGTAACAGCTGGTTAAAAAGTAGCAGTTAAAAATTGGGACAACTTCTGGTAAATATCCAAAATTAACATAAGTAACTACTAAAATTATCGATCAATAAGATATATTACTATAATATTATATAATACGTTTATATTTAAAAAGTATATTATACTCAAAAGGTAATCAACTTTAAAAATAATTTCAGTATTGAGTTTTGATTCATAACAACACTTTTCCTTGTCACAAGATTTTTGTACTTCATGAATTATGACTTATCTTTACTTTCAAAATCTTTATGCAAATATCAATCTGATTTTATATGAAACAAATTATTTAACCATCTTACAAATAAAATATTTATTAATCCCTCACTTTCGTCTGTCTTATGTGACTTTTTCAGATAAGAATAAACAAGCCTTGTATACTTGTGTATAGTTTATTCGCCTATTATTCGCCGCTTAAATTATTTTATTAGTATAGGTATAGGATCTTGTGCTCTCATTTTTCACAAGCCTTTTTTACGCCGGTTTTCTCAGACGCCGTTCACCAATCGAGTGCCAATGTCGGTTCAAGGTCACTACTCTCCCACGGGACCAAATTAATGTTCATAAAATTTAACGCATTTTTCATTTGCTTTAATTTTCGGGATAACATTTAATTGAATGAAAAGATACCGCCTCGGTTCTAGATAATCCATACTAACATTATAAATGTGAAAGTGTGTCTGTCTGTCTGTTACCTCTTCATGCCCAAACGCTTGAACCGATTCTGCAGAAAGGTATGGAGATACTTTGAGTCCCGGGAAAGGACATAGGATACTTTTTATCCCGAAAAATATACGTTTTCCGTGAGATAAACGAATTTTGGCGCAATGATGTTGCGGGTGTTATCTAGTCGCCATTAACTCGGGAACCGTACATTTTTCCGAGGTAACGCCGAAATTCATTTAAGGGAGATCGCACACGTCACACTTCTTGTGCGACCGAGTCTGCGGCTTACATACAATCTGCATGGCGCGCGCGCGTACGATGGAGGTGTTAAAGCGCGGGAGCCGTACATTTTTCCGGGATGAAAACTGTTCTTTGTGCTTTCGTATATTGAAAGTATCTTAATTACCAAACATTAAAATCCATATAGCGGTATAATGCTACGATTTACGAATAATAAAAACAAAGGAAACGTAATTCCCACTACTTCAACTTATGAATTTGGTTCTGTTTCGCACACTAAAATATGACAATAGCTACGAAACACTAACATTCAAAAGGAATTAATGCCGTTGACAATAATAAGATTGTCACTTGTATAAAAACACAAAATTGTGTACTTACCGAATACATGCAATTACAATTTTTGACACAGTTACTCTTCCTTAGTTTATATTATTCGAAGGGTATAAGCATGAAAAGGTAACAGACATACATAATATTATATTTGGCTTTGTAGTCGGGTAATAAAAATCGACCAAGTGCGAGTAGGACTCGCGCACGGAGGGTTCCGTACCATTATAGAGAAAATTAAGCAAAAAATAATGTTTTTCTGTACGGGAGCCCGGGAGCTGGTGCGGTTCTTGAAATACAGACAGACAGACAGACGGACAGATAGATAGTCTTAGTAATAGGGTCCCGATTTTACCTTTTGGGTACGAAACCATAATAATGATTTATTTTGTAGACATACATTATTGATTCTACAGTAACTGCGTAGGTTTGGGAGTAAAATATTTAATCATTTTCTTCAATACTTCATCCCTAAGTTCATTAAGTATTCAAATATTAACCATTCTATTCTCCTTCCTTCCTTATCTATAGTAGTAGCGGGCCCGATAGATGTCCTGCTGGGCTGATTTGTGAATCTATACCATCTGGGTTGCCACCCAAATGCACACAAAAAAGGAATCTAGTTCTGTGACACACACAGTACACACGTACATTAGAATTATACAGAGTGTAACAATATGTCCCCTGTATTGAGTTCACTGTGAAAGTAGCGGCGCTAAAAGAATAAACTTTTTTAAAACCTTTGTATGGGCAATTTCATGAGGCTAAGGCGCTTGTCTATGAAAATCACAAAAAAATTTTGCTCAATCAGCGCTGGCCCCGCTGGCACTATTTTCACAGTGAACTCTCTACAAGAAACACACACACGCCCTAAAGTATTCTCACTTAGTTTTGTTACACCATATAGAACCCACGACCTCCGGGCCCGAGTCAAGAGTCACGCTCTTAACCACTGGACCACAGAGTTACCTTTCGCTTTTGTATATTTCACAATATATTTACCTACTAGACTTCGTCCGCGTGGACTTCAGTGTACTTACAGCGCACGGTGTCAACAAAATTGGTGTCAAATTTAAAAGCTTTTTAAAACGCTGGTACCCCTTAAATCAAAACACCCAAAAACAGCTGTGCAGTGTGCACTGTGCACATAATATTTCATAACTTTAGCTTTACCCATTAACTATTTATCATTAGTAGGTTTAAGGTTACGTCACTCATGACTAACGTGACCATACGTCCCGCTTTGGGCGGGACAGTCCCGCTTTCAGGCAGTCTGTCCCGCTGTCCCCCGTGAGGCCGAAATTGTCCCGCTTTTGCAAACATACCAAACGACAATTTAAAAGCATTTTTATGTTTGAAATGCCCCTACTATGCCTGGAAATCCTTTATCCATACTTCCATAGGTTAGTTAATATTATAATAATATTATGTAAATGCGAAAGTGTGTCTCTCTGTCTATCTGTATGTCTATCATTCACATCCAAACCGCTAGACCGATTTTGCTGGGCATGAAGATCGGGAAAGAACATAAGATACTTTTTGTCTCGGAAAAATGTTCGGTTCCCGCGCGATAAACGAGTTTTGGCGCAACGGAGAAATTGCGGGCGTTATCTAGTACATGTACTTTCATAAATAAAGATTTAAAACAATTAATGATTGGAGGGGGGGGGGGTGTAATTCTGTAGATGTCCCACTCTGACAAAAAAAAAATGGTCACGTCACTCATGACTCATTACTGCATAAATAAAGTACTTAGTGAGTTATACATTATCGACGTGTATAACAATCGAAAGAATCGAAAAACGCAGCTCAACATGGTACCACCTCTTATAGAAAGATGCATGAGCAAGCGATAGCGCGATGTAGGAGACGCACGGCGCCATCTGTTATGAATTTTTGGAACTAACTTAATTTGAACAAATTTACGCATTTTCACCCCCTTACAACCCCTTTTCCAGTTAAAAAGTAGCCTATGTCCTTTCTCAGGCTTTAGACTATCTGTGTACAAAATTTCATTACAATCGGTTCAGTAGTTTTGGCGTGAAAGCGAGACAGACAGACAGACAGAGATAATTTCGCATTTATAATATTAGTATAGATTGCTACAATGAAACGACAGAAATACGGGCGCAGTCGATATTACAATACAATGATTTCATACAATTGGATGTAAATTAATTATATGAGTAATGATTTGGAAAATCTCATTATTTAATGAATAATGATGCACCAGTAGCTGTGAACAGCGAAAACAATTCAATTGTGTACTTATTTCAATTAAATTTTAACAACTTTTGATCGCGGCTTTGCGCGCGTGAAATATCGTGACATAAGCTGCAACTATTTCGTCAAAGTTCCATGCAAAAAAGTGGGATATTTTTGATTCTTTACATTCCGTGTTTTTGATTAAATATTTTACTAATTATTTTTATTCTAAGTATTGTTAAATATTTAAAGTACAACAATAATAATTGTAATAAGGATTTCGTAAAAATATTAAGTACCTGTTGCCATTATGGATAATACGAGCGTATTGTGGTTGACAAAACATCTATACTATAATATTATAAAGAGGTAAACTTTGTTTGTTTGTTTGTTTGTTTAATTGTAATGAATAGGCTCAAAAACTACTGGACCGATTTTAAAAGTTCTTTCACCATTCGAAAGCTACATTATTTACGAGTAACATAGGCTACTTTTTATTGTAGAAAATATAGGGTTCCGTAAGATATTTGGGTTTTTCTGACACAAGGTGAAAAAAATCAACCAGAAAAGTTACTTATTTTGCGTACGCTGCCTAAACTATAAAAGATAGAACCATACAATGTTCTAAGTAAATGTAGATCTTATAAATATCTACAAAAATGTCCGCGACACACTATACCTATCTATGTCAAATGAGGCACAGCACCCATTTTTTTATTTAAAAATCTTTTTTTTTTTGGACTACATTTAAACGCATTTATTTTACTCATGCTGATAATCCTTATTAAAATTAATTATTTCATAATTAAGTACAGTTTGTGTAGATAATATTTGGTGTTTGAATGATTAAAATTGGACGTTTGGTTTAGAAGTTATGGTGAAATTAAAAATTGCCATTTACGCCCGTTTCGAAGTGGGCGCTACCAACTTACCAAGGCGGGGGGGTGCGCAGTAACGTAGATTATTACCGGCCCTGCAGCTGGTGAATTAGTTCATATACCGAGAATACCAATGATCCCTACTGATTTGCCTATACCCTGCAAAAGGCTCCAATTTCCTGTGTGACGTAGCTTTTGCGGCGGTACCGACCAATGCGGGCCACGGGTAGTAATAATGAATAATCAAAACTGCTGAATCAATTTTAATCATTTTTGCAGCGGCTATATTATATTTTATACCCGTGCGAAGCCGGGGCGGGTCGCTAGTAAATTATAAACCAATCAACGCTGTTGAATAGATAAAGTAATGTTAAAAAACTAAAAGTGGTAGGTAAAATCTAACGGTCTTACCTACCACAAAAACTAAACATCTGTTGAACAGTTGTTTTGAGACCATTTTGTACTGAATTTTTCTCTAATCAACTGTTCAACAGTTGTTTAAATCTTTTGTAGTAAGACCGTAAACTTCTTACTTACATTTAAAAATTAAATACATACCTATGGAATAGTGAAAAAATACGTGTGGCACTCGGTGACTGCCGCGGTAAAGCTATTATGTTATAGTACTTTTTATCAACTTATGTAATTATAATTCGCATACGTCTAGTCGCACACACACAAACATGGTGCCGAAGTCTTCCCAACCGAAACGACGATAGCGATGCACGGCAACGCCGCACCGCTGTGCCGGAGGAGTTGGGGGTGTTAGGTTTATTTTCGTTACGAAATTTCTCGATTCGGTCACCACGCTCAAAGCCCACGATGAAAGCTATGCTATAACTTAATTCTTGTAGCCTGTAGGTGAAATGTTGTACTTTAAGTTGTAGGTAAAATCTAAATTTCTTACTGGCATTTAAATACCCTTTGGGAATGATAAAAAACTGAACCAAAACACATTAGTTTGTAGTTTACTAGAAAACTGTGGCTAACTCTCTCGAGGGACGTCGTCGTGGGGTAAGATCCGAGCACATTACGACGAGGAGCGGCGGAGTGGGCCGCATTTCGAATACATTTCGCAGTTTGCGACTCGCCCCGCTGCGTCATAATGCGCGCGTACGTATAACGTAGTAAATAAAGAATTAATGCTACTTAAAAATACTAATACATTACAGTATTTACAGTCTAAGTATATAATATTCTTTAAAGTAAAAACTTTTTTGCAGAGTTGTACATTTTTTGTAATGGATAAAAATGTTGACTAGCGTCGTGTCGTAACTCCGCCGGCGTGGCGTAGGAGAAGAAGAATTATTCCTCTATAGGAATAGAGGGCGTAGGAACGCCCAAAATGTATGCCTGCTGTTTATCACTTCGGCACTGCCGGAGTGTTTAAACACAATTAAAATGCATTCAACAATAACGCAACGGTTTCTACACAAATAAATAAATATAGAAACACTCGAAATCGGTCTCACGCTGGGTTTATAACTACATTTAAGCCCGGTTCAATTTAAATTCTAACTAAACCCAAGTTTAAATCGTAATTATACCAGTTAAAGAGCCATAAAACTTAAGTAGTTAAGTTTCTGGATTTTTCGATAAGTTTTTATTTGCTTTAACTGCATCTAGAGATAATAAAATCGTATTTTAAATGTTTCGTTATTTAGATTTGACTTCGATAGCGCATAGCAGGCATATTTGTTTACCCCCTACGAGAAAGTGTCTGTACTCTGTCGGGCGAAGCCAAACGAGCGTACCTAATTTGTGTGTTGTGAGTCGCAGAATTTCAGATGGCAGAAATTCTGCTGCATTCAGTTTTATACAAAAGTCCTGTTTGATTCACACGAGCGTAATTTTGTGAGTCACGATTATGAATTAAGATGATTTGTATGAAAAGATATTTACGCGGCAGAAATTCTGCGACTCACAACTCACAAATACGCTCGTTTGGCTTCCATCCAAACCCAAACTGGTGGACCGATTTTGGTCTAGTTTTTTTTGTTTGATAGCTAAGATGATCGAGAGTGTCCTTAGCAATTATAATTCATTATCATCAGCCCGCTTAGTGCTGAAAATTTGGGTTTATTTTTAATTATCATTTTTTTTTAAAATCAAAGGTTCAACCTCAAGTTCGGTTCAATATTTTTTTATTTTGATTCCTGACACTTATTAGAATTTTGTAGAAGGCTTTTTATTCCTTATTTGTTAAACATTTGCCGTAAATTCGTTAAGATTTCAGTATTATATCCGAGTAACAAATCATTTTGTTTGTTCTAGCTTAAACAAAGATTAACAAACAAACATACATTTGGACCTTCAGGCTTGTTTAAGCAAAACAATCTGAGTTGGGAAGATTAAATGTAGCCGTATTCTGTATACGTAAACAGGTGAGCCATAGAGCTAGAAATAATAGATCTGTAGAGTTTCGCCTTGGGCTTCGGCTTCGGCTTACTTCGGCGTCATAAATTCGGCTTAAATGTAGCCGTAGTCTGTATACGTAAACAGATGAGCCATATTAAGAGCTAGAAATAAATAGAGCTGTAAAGTTTCGGCTTGGGCTCCGGCTCAAACCTCAGTCGGGTACTCATATTTTGTTATTAGTTAAAGCTTTGCGTCATGTCATACGGTCTACATTTAGATTTGTAGAAGTGTGTCTGTTTTTAGAAGTTGGATGTTGCATCAATTTTGATGAAATTGGGTATAGAGATATTTTAAGACAGGAAAAGGCATGATACAGTTTTTGTTGGAGAAAATATACGGTTACCAAACAGTAAAGTACGAATTTCAGCGCAACGGACTTACGGGTGTCATCTAGTCCCGATCTGGTGGTAGACATCAGTTAAGATTAACCTTGGGTGGGATCTACCAAATACCTCAAATTTTGTCAAATCATCTTATAGTAATAAAAATTAATGTTAAAGCGTCAACAAAAATACGTAATTTGTTCAAATTTTAACTGTCTAGCTATCCCGGATCTTTAGATTTAGCCTGGTGAGTGGTGTCTGTCACCAGTCACCAGGCAACGAAATTTTAGTAATAGTGTTTCAATTTTACCCTTTGGGTATGAAACCCTAAATACCGCTTGAACACACTTTTTATAAATTACATTTATTGCTAATAATTTAATAAATCTTCGAAGCATTCTGACATTTAATAAAATGGTGCCACGTTAGTCTGTGGCGCACGGAAGCTCTGTTTTTAATTAGCAACACGCCTACAGTGAGCACAACAACGTGGAAACATTATACAGTATTATACATTATACTTTACGTATATTATACAATTTATTATACTGGCATGGCATCTAGCAATCCATAATATTATGAATGCGAAAGTGTGTCTGTCTAAACTCTAAAGGGCTCCCGCGCACGGGCCACTGCACCGGCCACAACCATAAAACGCCGCTACCGGCATATTTCCTGTAGTTTCCATTTTACATGGACTCGCCGCAAACTGTTGACGCCGCGCGCCGGTGACCGCCACACCGCACACGCTACAATTATGATTCACTTTACGACCAATTCGCTTAAAACAGCGATTGTGGATGTCGCGTGTGGCCCGTGTGCGGCGACAATAAGTGTCGCTAGCTTCGTGTCGCTAGCTGCGGAGGGTATTTCATAGAAATACATACAAACCAGTAGACACGTCGTCTACGGTTGCTTCATGTCGCCCGCTGCCAACCGGCACCAACCTCTACACTAGGACATCGTTTTAGATAAAAATCGGCTTGATGGATTTGAATAACCTTTCGGTCGTGTAAAACTGACTGTCGAATGTGAGCGAACGTTACGCAGTTTATTGTATTACCATACATATTCACTTTTTCGTTCACACCTAACCGACAATACGCTATTAGGCTGCGTGTCCACTGAAGCGGAGCACAGCGGAGCGGAGCTTAGCGGTGCCGAATTGACCAATCACCATGCTCGAAATCTTCGCTCCGCTTCGCTGTCATACCGCTGGAATAGCACGATTGGTCAATTCGGGCACCGCTAAGCTCCGCTCCGCTTCAGTGGAAACGCAGCCTTACGCTAGGCGTAGGCGTGGACATTCGATACCGTATATTTTCACGTTCACACTGGGGCTCACAGTGAGCCTGCTCACATTCGGCGGCTGACAGTCAGTTTGGTTTGAACACGGCCGAATAGTTGATTAAATAAACTTGCAATCCATACTAATAAAAACGTAAAAGCGTGTCAGTCTGCCTCTATACCTCTTCACGCTTACACTCTTTCTCTCTCTCCCCCTCACTCTCTCTCAGTGTGTGTTTACTGTGTGTGTGTGTTTGTGTGTTATTGCTTGCTCTTTAATCTTTATACAAGTTCTTTTATCCTTTCACGCATTTTCGCTCAATTTTCTTCATTATTACCTACTCGTATATTTGCGCTGTTTATTTACCGAAGGGCGGAGGGCCGATTCTGTTAGGGCACAAGTCAATTACGCCCGCTGATTGCTTTTAAGGGCAAGGGAAAGGGTTTTTTCCCGGAACATCGAAAATTCCTTTGATGATGTCTGGCCGTTTGGAGTTTGAGAGTAAGGATGAGTCCTGTGTACACAAATACAGTATAACAAATATTATTTGTAAGGTTTTTAACCTCCAAAAAAAGAGGGGTGTTGTAAGTTTGACGTGTTTGTCTGTCTGTCTGTCTGTATGTGTGTGTCTGTCCGTGGTATTGTAGCATCCAAATGGGTGGACCGATTTTAATCTAGTTTTTTTTGTTTAAAAGCAGATATTATCGAGCGTGTTCTTAGCTATAGTTCATCATCAGTTTTTTTTCGATTTTGCAACGTTAATATTTTCAAAGTCTATCCTTAAATTTTTAACAACTACCTTCAAATAATTAAAATAATTAAATGTAAATTGACAAAGCCTTCTTCTCACTATTAAGCAGGCCGCATACACACGTTTTCCGCATTCGATTTCTGAATTCGTTTTCCGTATTCGGAAAATCCGAATGCATGGAATCAGTATAAAATAATTAGTATAAAAATTAGTACAAAAATTTTCTCCGAACGGAACGAATTCCACACGTACGTTTTGAGTGCAAGCCGGCGCGTTTGCGCGTGAAGAAAAACTAACGAATGCGCTATTCTCACTGAATTCCGGATCGAAATTCCACATTAGGAAAACGAATACGTGTGCTTGCGGCCAGCCTCCTAAATCACAGTAATACCTCTCTCTAAATAGAATTAAATTAAAGTGACAACTGATATTGTATGAAAAATTATTAGTAGCAAAAGACTGTTACTCGCGTAATGCTAACTAAGTACTCACATACGGTTTTGCTCAATCGAGCAATAACGTCGAGCAAAACCCGCGGCTCGGGCTTTCGTCCACACATTCAGCATTGCTGATTGCTCGATTGTTTTATTCTAATTTCTAAATCGATATATTTCAATAATACAATCATTCCATCAATCCGGCTCGATCCAGTTCCATCAATCCTTCGAGCGGCTCGATGCGAGCCTTCGAGCTGTCAGTTTTGCGGTCCACATAGTAATAATTATTACTCCATTTGGAGTTAAACTATCGAGCAAAACCGTATTTAAGTACTTCACAAGGTCTTGAGTCCGGCACGCGGCAGTTCGTAGATAACAAGATGGGGCACTCACTTTGGAGATACTTTTAATGGTGAACACAATATTATAATACGACAGAATTCTTAACGGTAAGTATACTTATAAAAGTATACTTACCGTTAAGAATTCTGTCGTAATATTTTTTTAACTATATCAGTCTATCACCCCTATAAATTTGTTCCTTAAAACGTAGATAAAACTTTAAACTATCATAAAAATATTATCTTAATTACAGGACGAAGAAAAAATTAACTACAGTCTTGAATCTTAAGTTACGAAATGCGAAAAGTACTTAAGTACTTCAAATATTTTGCAGCTCGAAAGTGATTAAAGTAAATACTTAAAAAATATTTAAAAAATATGATTTTTTTTTCATTCCCGCCATAGAGAGGCGTGATAATTTTGACGTGTCTGTTTGTCTGTCTGTATGTGTATTTGGCATCGTAGCGTCCAAACGGGTGGACCGATTTTGATCTAGTTTTTTTGATTTGAAAGCTGACATTGGGCGTTTTCACACTGCGACGATAACGACACGACACGATACCACAGAATAGATAAGGGCCACCGCACATATTATACAATTTCAAGTTGGCCGACTATCGTACAAACTAAATTGCGTAGTGTCATAATTTAATTGGACAACTTCATCGTGTACGCTGTCTTTTAGATTTGGTGCGACCGCACATCGGAGACACGACTGTAGTTAGACAGTCTTGTTTCACATAGACAAGTCAGTCTTACGACACAATTAAAACAGTTGTGTCTATCATGTGGCGCACACCAAGTCAAAACTGTCTTGACTACGATGACGCAACGCATACAATTGTATTAATATTAAACAGTAGAGAACGCCTGGACAGAGTAGACAGAATTATAGAATATGCCGACTTAGAAGTTAGAAATTTTTAAATTTGACGTATATGACTACGTCAAATTAAAAAATTTCTAACGTCTTTCTACTACGTCACTACGAACTTAAAACTATGACATATTACAGGCATTAGGGTTTCCTATTACTGTATTTCTCTGGGATGTTAAACATGTTAAACACGTTAAAAACGGGTTGTGAAAGACGTCAATTTGAAATAATTTATATTTACAACTTAGGTATTTCAAATAACAAATTGTATATTATAATAAAATTAAAACCGAGAGCATTTTGCGTTTATTGCGAGCAGTTCTGAAAAAATTTATAGATATAGATAGAAAAGTTCTCATTCTGATAAAAATAACTTCAAAAATAAACGGGAAAGACTCGACGGGAAAGATAGTACTTGGATCGCTGGACGTGTTTCTCTTTTTGGTCGTATTATTGTTTATGTTTTGGCACATGTGATTAAAATTTTCAGAATCTAATTTTAAAATCTATAAGTATTTAAAAATAAATTATATCAGCCAGCGCGAGGCACATTCCATTCATAATCTTAGTGAAACCCGACGAATTTGACATAATATATTGAAACCTGTCCGTCTCTTTGCAGTCGAAGTCCAGAGCTCGGAACCGGTACTTTTTTAACCAGGTTAAAACGCTCTTTAACCAGGTTTTTGAATAAGTGCTCGTTCAGAGCGAAATAGAGATGCGAGCGGTATCGCTTCTGAAATTAACCTGGTTAATTTCTCGCGGAAAGTAACTCTCGGAACCGGTATTATTTTAACCAGGTTAAAACGCTCTATAACCAGGTTTTTGGATAAGTGTTCGTTCGGAGCAAAATAGAGATGCGAGCGGTATTGCTTCTGAAATTAACCTGGTTAATTTCTCGCGGAAAGTAACTCTCGGAACCGGTATTATTTTAACCAGGTTAAAACGCTCTATAACCAGGTTTTTGGATAAGTGTTCGTTCGGAGCGAAATAGAGACGCGAGCGGTATTGCTTCTGAAATTACCTGGTTAATTTCTCGCGGAAAGTAACTAGTGGAGTGATATCTTCTATCCCTTTCTAGTGCACCATCTAATAGCCAATAGGCCATAACTTGTTTATGTGTGGACAATGGGTGATGGTCGTGGTGTGTGTGAGTGGGCGGGGCGAACATAACTGCGAACGGTTCTAACCGGTATTTTGAGCAGTGAGCAATTTAATTTTGCTCTTAGAACAAAACCAGAAATAATTTCGGACCGTTCAGAGCGGAATCGAAATGAAAACGCTCTTTTGGAAATGTATGGCGTTTCTAACGAACAGGATCGCGAAGATAAACCAGGTTTCCGAGCCTTGAGTCGAACTACTGGTAGTTACGTCTATTGTGGCTAGACAGTTTTGTCGTAGATGTGCGCGCTCGCATACACTTTAAAGGGAAGCCGACAGTCGTTAGTCAGACTTGTCGCGGGGCGCATTAGACAACTTTGTCTATTAGACGTTTTGTCTCAAATGTGCGCATCTAGTGCATTTTATTATGCGATAGTCTGTCTTAAGACAGTCGTGTCTCAGGTATGCGGTAGCTCTTAGTTGGTAACGGTGTTGCTAGCCTAGCGACGTGCGTATTAAAATGCGTAAAAAGCACGCTTTTAAGCGCCCCACACATTAACAGTTCGCCGGCAGGCCGTCGCCTGGCCGTTAATCGGAAAAGACCACAGACGCACAGTTCCCCTGACGATTTTGTAGATTTTGTATCGGCAGTCAATGACTGTCAGGCGGCCTGCCGACCAGAGCCTGCAGGCGGACTGTTAATGTGTGGGACCCTTTATTGTGGAACTAATTAAACGAAGGCGAAAAGAAAGGAGAATATTTTAGGTGCATTCAATACTAAGTGACAGATTAGAATTAGGAAAACATCATTGATCACACCTTGCATTTTAAACTTCGATACTATCCAGATAAATTTTAATGAAAAAATCCAGATCAGAAAATCCAGAGAACACTGTTACCAACTAAATCTTAAAGTTATAATAATATGTACGGTGGCCCTCTATTCTGTGGTATCGTGTCGTGTCGTTATCGTGCAGTGTGCAAACGCCCATTATCGAGAGTGTACTTAGCAATAGTTCATCATCATCAGCCTGCTCAGTGCTGGTTTTTTTTATTATCTATGGACGCTTCACACCACGTCAGTCTCGCCCCGTGCTAAGTACCTGAAGGACTTGTGTTACGGGTACCAGACGACGGAAATAATATATTTAATACTTTCGGGTTTATCTATTTCATGAAAGGTTGTAACTTGTAAGCAACTTTCAGTCACTTGATCGGTTCAATATTTTGCATTTCTGACATTTAGGGCCTGTTTCACCACTTCCTGATAAGTGCCGAATAGGCTATCCACCACTTAACTTGACAGATGAAGTATGGTTCTCCATACTTCATCTGTCAAGTTAAAAAAATTGTGAATAGCCTATTCGGCACTTTATCAGAAAATGGTGAAACAGGCCCTTACTAAAGTTTTGTTGGGTATTTTTTTATTTCTTAGGGCTGATTTTTCAATCGTCAGATAAATTTTACCAATGGAATGGCGTTTTGACAGATTTTATATGGAAAAAAATGTCAAAGATATTTATTCTTTAGGTAAACGATTGAAAAATCGGCCCTTAATTTCATATCATAGTTAAATACCAAAAACATATTAAGGTACTTAACATTTCATAACCTGAAAGCGATAATATGCAAACTGTGCTGAGAGGTATTTATGGTAATTTAGAGTGGGCACAGGTGTGCCGAAGCACATTAGCACAATAGTAATCGCATAAAAACTGTGCATGTGCTCCCAAGTGCTTCGGTTAGAAGAGTTATGGGTGCCATTGATGTTAGATACTTAAGGATGTCGCATCGAATATCCATCATGTCTGTCTGTTGCCTCATCACGCCCAAACCACTGAACCGATTTTAATGAATTCTGATATGGAGATACTTCAAGTCCCAGGAAAGGACTTTTTACCGGAAAAATATACAGATCCCGCGTGATAAACTAATTTTGGCTCAACAGAGTTGCGGACGTCATTTAGTGGATCGCCGCTTCATAAGTGGCTCAAAATGGCGTCAAAATGGTAAGATAACGGTATGGTGATGGCGCCATAATGGTAACATAATGAGACGGGACGGGATAAAAATCCCGCTGGAATCGAATATTTTTCCAACGTGATTCTATATGCTGATTGTGAAAAGGTAACAGACAGACACACTGTTACATTTATAGTATTAGTAAGTGTGATTTTATTATGTGGGCTACTGGATTTAATACAAAAAGCCGAGCATATTGGACTTGTGGTATGCGCCTATTGTTCGTACGTTCCTCACAATATTACATTCCTACACCTACACACCAGCGACTAATATGACCCCTATCCCAAGGAGATAAGGATCAATCTAGAAATCCAAGGGTAAAATAACCTTGGATGCATTTCCCTAACTGCATTTCTTAGTATGCATTAGAGAGCATAGGACACGTGCAGGAACTATAGGTGGCAGTGGTGTCAAGTAATCTAGCGTATATTTCAGGTTTCTGACGTAAGACACTTTGTAAAAGGGAACGCACGTAATAATAATAATAACTCCCACACCGGTTTCGGTGACGGTGGTCGATTTCATTGAAACCAAGGCCAGTTACGCAGGAGCATTTTTATAGTGCCCAACTGTGTGCGCAGTACACAAGAGCACTCTCTATTCCTTACTCTCATAACCCAGTGGGATGGACGACCGACACGACTGGCGAGAGATCAGGCGCAGGACCGACTTTTTACACGCCCATCCGAAGCATGGATCATCTTACTTGTCAGACTACCTGCATTGTCCTAACCAAACTTGGAAATAACATGTTTCCAACGCGGGAATCAAACCCACGACCTCCGAGTCAAGAGCCGAGCTCTAAACCACTGGACCACGGAGGCGAGGAACCACCTTTATTGCGCACATTCCCTAACCTAATGTAAATTCAGGCAACGAGAGGCGGAATTTGAACCCGCTACGTCGCCTTAACTAATAAGCCACAGAGGTCGTCAAAGTACTAAAATATTTCATAGTTCACATTTTAACAGCCATACTTTAAACCATTGATTCCCAAAGTGGTCCAGGTGGACCCCATGGGGTCCACGGGAGCCCGAAAGGGGTCTACGCATGCGTGGAAAAAAAATGGGGGTCCACGAGTCGTTAACGGGGGTCCATAAAAATTAGGTGACCCGATTTGACTTCTCCTATGAATATAGGCAGACAATATTATATTAATAGCAGATTAAATATTACAGAGCGAGGAGGCTTACAAATAAGTGATAGTGTGGTAATTTTTGTGTTAAATAGCTACAAAAGAAGAAAATATTTGCGTTTACTTTTTACCACTCCCAAGTGAAGGTTATTGGTTCCTTGTACTGTGACTTGTGACTCAAACTAGAATACTTATAAGTAAAGGTCCAGTTGTTGGATGAATACGCTTTTTAAATCGGCCTTGAACTGGGGGGGGGGGGGGGGTAGCTAGCTGTGGACCACCGGTTCCAGCAAAATGTTAAAAGTGGTCTATGACAAAAAAAGTCTGGGAACCTCTGCTTTAAACTCTAATGCTACGTCCGCACGTTTGGCGTTTGGTACAAACCCCAAATCGCCACAAATCGTCACAAACGTTTCGCTTCATTTGGAAACCCATTGCGAGTGGGTTAGTTTGTTCTGACGCGGCAAGCATGACAGACGTCGAAGTTGCTGTATCGGCTATAAACATTTGGCAGTTATTTTTATCTATACATATAAATAAAATTAGAGTGTCTGTTTGTAATATTGAAAGAATATATTATATACGCTACATACACCAAAACAACATTTTTTTTATTTTTGTCTGTATGTCTGTCTGTCTGTCTGTTTGTTCCGGCTAATCTCTGAAACAGCTGGAGCTACTTTGACGGGACTTTTTTTGGTAGATAGCTATATGTAGTAAGGAGTAACTTAGGCTACTTTTCAACCGACTTCAAAAAGAAGGAGGATATATTTTACTTTGACGCGGGCGAAGTCGCGGGCAACAGCTAGTTATAAATATAAGAAAATTATATAATTAATATAATATAATTTAATACGTTTTCATTTGACCACCAGTCATTCATTTTTCGAAAGTACACACAGACATACTACTCGTACGTATAGCACGTCTGTTCGCTAACAGAGCATCGACAAGAATGAACGCGCACAAACGTGTGGACGAGAGGCAAACGCTTGCGGCAAATTCTCTTTGATTTACGTTCAAAAACCGACACTGGGTCGGATCGGCTACAAGTCTTTGCAAACCTAAACAAACCAAGCCAAACTCCCTATCCACACGTTTGTTTTTGTGACCGTTTGTGACGATTTGTTGAGGTTTGGCAAACGTGCGGACGGGCCTTAATATCAGTGAACCTGCTGCTTGTTTATAGTTATATTGCCTCTAACATGACTTTTATTCCCTTAATTTTAGGTTCAATATAAAGCGAGGTAGAACAATAAACTTCAAGCCATTTTCGAGCTATATGTTAGCTATTGTCAAAGTTTATTAGTGCTGTGATTTTATGTGACACCCTGTATAAAGTCCGAAATAGTAGTACTATATACAGGGTGTAAAATTGTTAGTGATGTACTTTAGGGTGTGTATGTGTCCTTTGTTTAGAGTTCACTGTGAAAGTAACAGGTCTGACAGAGTAACTTTTGCAACATCATTTATTTTCCCATTCTGCATGTTTGATATTACAAATGCGAAAGACTGTCTGTCTGTCTGTCTGTAACCTCTTCACGCTTAAACCCCTGGATCGATTTTGATGAAACTTCGTATTGAAATAGCCTGAGTCCCGAGAAAGGGTTGCGGGCCTCATCTAGTGAATTCTAGTGCATTCTATATCTATAAGTATTATACAACAAAGTCGCTTTTATCCCTCATGTCCCTTTGTTCCCTTTAATCTTTAAAACTACGCAACGAATTTTGATGATTCTTTCAGTGCTAAATAGCCCATTTATCGAGGAAGGCTATATTTTATCACGCTAAGACTAATAGGAGCGAAGAAATAGAGGAAAATGTGGAAAAAATGGGGAAAATTATTTAAAAGGGCTAACTTGAACGCGCTAATCTCAGGAACTACTGGTAGCTCGGTCAACAAAGTATTTGTAGAGTGCGTGAGCGGAAACCTAAGCGATTTCTGCTGGAACTTATTCAGGGTAGTTAAGGACAAAACATACTAAAAGTCCTGACGTCTAGGAGGTGAGCCGGCGGGAGGGGGGGCGACAAAGGTCTAAATTTTTGGTTTTTCGTCAATAACTAAGAAACCCATAGATAATAGCCCATTTATTGAGAAAGGCTAGGCTATATTTTATTACAATAAGACTAATAGGGGAATGTGGAAAAAACGGGGGAAATTATGTGAAAGGGATTAATTTTTATTAGGAGCAATTTTTATGTTATTTGGCACAGATAAGAAGTAGACCACGTGAAGGATCATAGGGTATCGATTTTAATCATTTTTTCACCTTTATGTATGGCTTTATATTTTATACCCGTGCGACGCCGGGCGGGTCGCTAGTTAATAATTATAATTCATTTATTTTTACAGATACGAGTATCTTAAGGTGGCGCGCGGCTTATATTGCATCAGATGACTCGCTACAAACTTGACGGGGTAAGTGGAACATGTAATCAGTACAAGCGGTCCCAGGAGAGGACAATGTATTCAACTATTCACTATTCAGGGCCTTTGTGAGTATAGGGTTGCCACTTGATGAAAAATTATATAATATTTTTAAGTGAAAATTTCAGCGGTGAACTATTTATGGATGGGAAAAAACTTTAAAAAAGTTAACTCCTCAACCCGAAAAATGTACGGTTCTATTGAAAGTTGTTCTGAAAGTTATTCATATGAAAGTAGCTGCGAAAAAGTTGCTTGTTTTCGGGAATTATTTCTGCAAAGTATGTAAATGGAAGAACGAATCATCCTTCGTAATAGAAAAATGGGCGTTTTCACACTGCGACGGTAACGACACGACACGATACCACAGAATAGATAAGAGCCACTGCACATATAATACAATTTCAAGTTGGCCGACTATCGTACAAACTAAATTGCGTAGTGTCACAATTTAATTGGACAACTTCATCTTGTACGCTGCCAGCCGCAGACTTTTAGATTTAGTTGGTAACGGTGTTGCTAGCCTAGCGACGTGCGTGTTAAAATGCGTAAAAAGCACGCTTTTATTGTGGCACTAATAAAACGAAGGCGAAAAGAAAGGAGAATATTTTAGGTGCATTCAATACTAAGTGACAGAATATTAGAATTAGTACGATAGTCAGTTTGTACGATAGTCGGCCAACTTGAAATTGTATAATATGTGCGGTGGCCCTCTATTCTGTGGTATCGTGTCGTGTCGTTATCGTGCAGTGTGCAAACGCCCAATGTCGTATAAAAATAAGTACAGGGTGCAATTAAACCTTCCTGCCTTAGGTATCATTAAGAGAGTCCATTTAACCAAAAAAATTGGGTGTTACTTTTTTTTGCACGAATCGCTCTCTTCTGCAGCACGAAAATAGAATTTAAACGTCCTTCACCAGCATTATTATTATTACATTATTATGCCATACGACATAATGCTATGGAAGTAGCTGAAGTAAACCAGTCTAGAAGTGGCTTCATCAGTAATGTAGCGAGCGTTTTTCTTAACAGCAAATGCCGCAGAAGTAAGTTTTTTTGAGAGACTATCTATGTGTTGATCCCATTGAAGCTTGCTATCTAAAGTGACACCCAGTAACACTGTTGATTCAATGGAATCCAAAGTTTGGCCTTTTACTTTAATATCTGTTGTTGTTTTTTTAACGTTTTGCAGAGAAAATCTTATACATTTTGTTTTGCGTTCATTAAGCAATAGATTATTCGAATTAAGCCAATTTATAACATTCGCGATTACATTATTTATTTTTTCAAAATTTGGAGCCCGCCGGTTAAGTTTAAATACGAGTGACGTGTCGTCAGCAAATAGAACAATTTCATTATCTTTTATGATATAGGTCAGATCATTAATGTATATTTATTTGCGAAAGTATATTCAAAGTATATTCAAATTTGTAAAATTTAATTTCAAAACGTCGATATTTAATGCTTAAAATTGTAAACTTGCAACCTACTTTACAACTTCCTAAAACTGGTTACCCATTAAAAGCTATTTCAAGCGATACTATAACTCGCTGCTAGCTTACCAGGTTATAGTACTACAAGCATACAATAAATATGTTACAATATACATTAATCTATCGCCTCGCAAATGCTTACATGTAATTGCATTCAAAACGTCGATATTTAATGCTTAAAATTGTAAACTTGCAACCTACTTTACAACTTCCTAAAACTGGTTACCCATTAAAAGCTATGTCAAGCGATACTATAACTCGCTGCTAGCCAATAGCACATTGTCCGATTATTCGGTGGGGGCGTCGATATGTTTGCCCGCTTTGCCGAGGTATATGTATTGTTTGTTATATTTGAGGCGTATATTTGCTACCATCACTTTTCTCTCTACACTGTTTGTCATAGTCATTACCATTGTCTTGGAGAAAGACAACATTTAATAATATTACTATGGTAATAGGGATAGAATACAATTAATTTAACCGAATGTCAAATTCCTACATCCGCTTAGCCGAAAACGGTTCATTCGATAAACCAGTTAAGCCGATTTAGGTTAAATTAACCATTTGGCTTAACTCATTTAGTTATCCATATCGGCCAATTATAATTGGCCTTTTGTCTATTCTGAGTCATTGTAATAGTTCCCTTGTTTAAAGTAAGGACAGGTCTAGTTATACGATAAAAATATTATATTGTATCCAACATGTGCCCTAGTGGGGCTAATTCCCTTATCATCTTTTAAGTTGATCATTTATCACATCAAGTCGATATAGGAATGCCATAATCAATGGCAATGATTGCCTGTTCATAGCAATGGACATATTACAATACTTCCGAACTTACGCAGCAATGGCGGTCTTTTCTTCCACCGTCTTACGGACTTTCGATCAGGTCACCTCAGTTCCCGAAAATTTAAAGAAGTTTTTAACATATTATACAGAGTGTAACAAAACTAAGTGATAATATTTAACCGACTTCCAAAAAGGAGGAGGTTATATGTATGTTCGGCTGTTTTAGCGTATGTATGCGTCTCTCGACTCCGTAACTTTTTTTCACTTCTGTATGGAAAATGTTCTGGCGTTAAGCGTATGCTCTTACTAAGAAAATTGCTATTTTAGCGCTGCTACTTTCACAGTGAACTCTATATAACTCTACATACACACCCTAAAGTATTATCACCTTGCGTGGACATATAACCGTCTCCTTTTTGGAAGTCGGTAAAAAGCCTTATTAAAACAACTCAGCCACTTTTTCGCACAATTTCTGCTTCATTTTCGCTGAGTTAACATTATTAATACTCCACCTTTTCAATTTTTAAACCGTGCCGATGCTTTTAACCGAACATTAAAATAACTCAACAATTATTTTATGAAGCTGACAAGGCGCCTTTTATTAAATTTACATTGCCTAATGGAGGGAAATTTTAGAGATTTGAGAAAATTGCTGAAATACAAATACTTTAAAAACCTCACCCTTTCGGGTTTTTTTTTTAAATTCGCAAAAAAATATCTTTGTGGCATTGTACTTCTTCTTCTTTAAAACAGTTTTGTAGTGTAATACGGGGGTAATATTATAGTGTGTCCATCGTAGTATGTCTAAATTCCTACTAATTTGACATTCGTGAGTTTGACAGTTTTGTCAATTCATTTTGTGAATTCATTGAGAGGAATTGCTAAATATATGACCATTTTAGCCTCGCTGGTTGAATCTGCTATTAAATTGAATGACTAACGAATTCATTGAATGAAACCATTTTATTTAAAGTCAAAGACTTGACGAGTTAGCCTTTTTAACCGACTTCCAAAAAGGAGGAGGTTATATTATGTTCGGCTGTGGATATATTTTTAGACGTTAAAGTTTAAACGTTACAGTCAAAGACTTGACGAGTTGGCCTTTAGTCATTCAATAAATTCGCTTGCCATTAAACAAATAGCAGATTTAACCAGGTGACTGCGACATATAGATTTAAGCAGGAGGTTACAGGATATAACATAATTACTAAGTTTTTTTTTATAACTAAGTTTTACTTTTAGTGCTGCTTCTTTCACATTGAACTTTATATATATGGGACACATACACACCCTTAAGTCCTAAAGTCCTACAGATATCACTTCTGTTTATGTTTCTTGATAGAATAGTCGCAGCAATAAGGACATAGGCTACTTTTTATTGCGGCAAAGCTCCAGCTTAAAATATATTCAAAGCTTTCTCTCCGCGAGTAAAGTTTCAAAGAAAAAAAGTTAAAAAGTTTCCATACGAAAACTCCTTTATTTTCTTGGTGGTTTCAGTGAAATATGAGTGTACATAAAATTTCCCGGTTGAATTCTTCTGCTTCTGTCGTCAATTTTTTTTATTTTTACTGTTTAGATTTTGAAATAAATTCTATTTTACACAATTTTACACAACACACACACACACACACACACATACGTCATATACACACACACTTTGCACTTCTACAGTACAAAAGTACAAGTAGATTTGTACTCTAGAAGTGCATCCTATTTTGGCAGTACCCAAAATAAGCGCCACACCCTGCATCGCGCTATCGAAATTTCTGAGCACGGCAGGATATATTATACTAAGTCTGAAATGACTTCAGTGGGCTTCAGCCTAACAGGGTATGTAACATTTTAGTAGCATTACTATTTGAATAAGTCGCGTTAAGTCCCGATTAATAAAATTTAACAGAGTATAATATTTTGTCTTGCTCGGTCGTAAATCGTAATATCTTCCTTTTCGCCATTCATATTCATACTTTATACTAATATCTTAATATGTGTCTGTCTGTCTGTTACCTCTTCACGCCCAAACCGCTGAACCGATTTTGTTGAGTGGAGATACTTTGAGTCCCGGGAAAGGACATAGGACACTTTTAACCCCATAAAAATGCACGGTTCCCGCGCGATATACTAATTTTGGCGCAGCGGGGTTGCGGGCGTCATCTAGTCGCTAAACTATTTTGTTTGCCCCATCAAGCGTTTGTCAACGCAATGTTGTTGTCAACGCAACGACTTTGGCCTCGCTCTAAGCTCTAAGCATTAAAGAATTCTCTTTGACAAAACTGAGGGTACTCATAAAACTAGACATGGCAAGTAGCCGCTAGGGTTGTCTAAGCGCAGAAAAATTGATATATTTTCATAAATTGTTGAATATGTTGAGGTTTTGTAACGAAATTGCACGGTTCGGCTATAGTTAAGAAATAAACACAGTAATACACCTTTCCTCCAACATCCAATCAGGACACTTGACCCATCCCAAAAAGAGCATAAAGCAGCTAAAGAAATTTATACTTACTTCAAAAATGCCAAGGCTCACAATGCTACTCAGTTCTTCTGCCGTAAAAGTTCCCTTTTTTATTTTTGGTGGACTTGGTGGGGGCACAACCGTGCCCCAATATATTAATTTCATAACGTAATTTTAGGTTAATATGCCTTATCTTTTATACATTCGGCATCTTAAATTCGACTTATTTATTACCTTATTACTAAGCATAGAGACATCAAAACGAAGGAAAGATTAAATTCTAATCGCGTCGCGTATGAGTTTTGGCATAAGGCCACAATATAAATTATACAGTAGACCATCTTACATCATTAACAATAATAAGTAATAATAATAATAATCTTACATCATACCAGGCGCACGAAGACGTTAGCGTGTTTGAGATAACTTATAATAGCAAATAATAAAGTTAGGGTTGAGACTCCAGTTTTTGTAGAGGTTTACAATGTAATGAAATGAAATCTGTTATTTAATATGAAATTCTACCAATGATAGACGATTTAATATTTTGTTGAACGATTTAATATTTTGTTAACAGAAAATTTATACGTGCAATACCGATGAGATGCTGAGTCCTCAATCGCATGGTGTCCGGCTTTTTGAACAAATCTCTGGCTGGTTGGTTAGATAATATACATCCTAGCAACCCTTAAAAGTGTCGCGCGCGGGACTCGGTTAACATGTCTGTGTATTGAGTGACTTTCATTTCAAGAACATAGCGGAGTTAGGCTACTGTATGATATACTGTGGTATGACGGCGTAAAGGGGTCTGTGTATAAATAAATTCTGATTCGAGGACAAAAACGTGGAAAAAATGTGTAATTTGACATATTTTAGTACGAGTACAGTTTTGATGTTTGTAAACAAAATTTATTTCCTTAAAGCTCTTACACAAGAAAAAATAAGGTTTTACATTTTCGCTGCCCGTCAGAAAGAGAAATACCTACCTCCCTTTCCTACGCCGCACCGGTGCAGTGGTCTACTCGTTTGTCTTACGAATTTTCGAATAGTCCTTACACAAGTTTAACATTTTGTACCCATCCCGAAAAAATTACTACGCCACTTAGAAAGATTTTACGTTAAAAGAGTCTACACAGAGTCGCACTTCCAAAAGTGGCCTTATCTGTAAAATAGTACAAATCACAGGTAAACGCTACTAAATCTCTACAATCGCACCTCCAAACGCGCCCTAAGCGGGGAGTATATCTGAAAAATAGTGGGAAATCTATTCATAGTCGGTAAATCGTTACTAAATTGCGGTCCGCATGATAAACCGCCCACATTGAGACGAGGGCACTCGTAAATTACAATCTTTGATACGTTAAGGCTGTTAACAGAGGGTGCGACTTTTTTTTTCATCCCCGATGAAAAAAGAGGGGTGTTTAATATTGAGGTGCCTGTGTTTGTGTGCTTAGTTGGGCTTATCAGCTACTAGATCAGAGGTTCCCAAACTTATTTTATTAGCTGCCTACTTTGAGACAAAATTATGTTTAGCGCCCCCATTGTTTTAATTTAAAATGCATCCAGATGAAAAAAATCACCCCCAAGCCCTTACACAACGCCCCCATTTTTTTCTGGATCCCACACCCTTTAGATCTTCAGCGCCCACAAGGGGGCGTTATCGCCCACTTTGGGAAAGGCTGTACAGTACTAGATGATACCCGCAACTCCGTTGCGAATTGCGCACAATTTAATTGATTATCACGCGTGAACTGTACATAATATTTCCGGGATAAAAAGTATCCCATGTCCTTTCCTGAAACTCAAAGCATCTCTGTACCCAGCATAATCAGTTTTGAGGGTTTTAGGCGTGAGAGGTAACAGACAGACAAACAGAGTACAGACTGACACACTTTCTCATTTAAAATATTAGTATGGATATCATGAAAGGCTGGCAAACAATTTTGATCTAGTTTTTTCGTTTTTAAGAAAAATTAAGCAATTTTAAGTTATTTCATTGGTTCAATATTTTGTTTTCTGATAATGACACTTGAGTGAGTTGCACTACAGGTGCAGTTACTAGTTACTGCTACTTTATACTATTTTCTGACTACGCCTCCGTGGTCTAGTGACTCTTGACTCGGAGGTCGTGGGTTCGATTCCCGCGTTGGAAACATGTTATTTCCGAGTTTGGTTAGGACAATGCAGGCTGATCACCTGATTGTCTGACAAGTAAGATGATCCATGCGTCGGATGGGCAGGTAAAAAGTCGGTCCTGCGCGCCTGATCTCTCGCCGGTCGTGTCGGTCGTCCCGCGTCCGTCCCACTGGGTTATGCGAGTAAAGGAATAGAGAGTGCTCTTGTACACTGCGCACACACTTGGGCACTATAAAATTACTCCTGCGTAGCTGGCCTGATTTCAATGAAACTGGCCACCGTCACCGAAACCGGTGTGGGAGTTATTATTATCTTCTGACCCCCTAAAAACGTGCCTAGTCAGTAAAAAGCCTTATTCCCAATCGAGGTTAAATATTCGTCCCAAGTCCCTGTGTTCTAAATCAAATCAAATATCTCCGCATCCTCACCTTACTCATATTTGAGAATTAGTTTTTGTATTATTTCAATTTTGTAATGCTGTTCACACTGGTTTCGGTGACGGTGGCCGGTTTCGTTAACCAGGCTGGTTGGGGAAGAGCTATATGATCTGCGCCAAAATTATTTTATCACGCAGTATGGCCTTTTCCCGCACCCAAAGTATCTCCGTGACAAATTTCAGAAAAATCGGTTTCGTGGTTTGGGCGTGCAGAAGTAACAGAGAGACAGACTGACACACTTTCGCGTTTATAGTATTAGTATAGAATATAGTGTCTAAGTGAGTGCACAGTACACAAGACCAACTTCATCCTTTACTTACTCTTATAACAGTCATAACCCAGTGAGACGAACGACCAACACCTAGACATCAGGCACTGGACTTACATGCCCATCCCACGAATGGATCTTATCAGACAATCAGGTGATCAGCCTGCATTCGCCTAGCCAAACTTGGCGGTAGTCGAACCTGCTACCTCCATGTCAAGAGCTACTCTTTAAACCACTGGACCACGAAGGCGTTAACACACCTTGGGGGGTTAGCCAAGATCTTTTTTAGGGTTCCGTCCCCAAAGGGTAAAAAACGGGACTCTATTACTGAGACTTCGATGTCTGTCCGTCTGTCTGTCTGTCTCCAGGCTGTAACTCAAGAACGGTAATAGCTAGAGAGTTGAAATTTTCACAGATTGTGTATATCTGTTGCCGCTGTAACGACAAATACTAAAAACAAAATAAAATTATTATTTAAGGGGGGCTCCCATACAACAAACGTAATTTTTTTGGCCTTTTTGGCTCTATATCAATAATGGCAACAGGTAGGCACTTGAATTTTTCTCAAGGTCCTTAGTTTTATGTGTAAATTAATAATAAAAATTGTGTTTTTGTATGGGGCCCCCATACAAAAAACACAATTTTTGGCCTAATTTTGCTCTATAATGGTACGGAACCATTAGTGCTCGAGTTCGACTCGCACTTGGCCGATTATTTATCGCTTTTTTATACAAGGTGTATCAAAACTAAGTGATAATACTTTAGGGTGTGTATGTGTCCTCGTAGAGAGTTCACTGTGAAAGTAGCAGCGCTGAAAGACCAAGAAATTTATACACTACTGTATGAGGAAACTCGTGACGCTGGGGCGCTTGCCCATACAAAAGTGAAAAAAAAAGATCTTTCAGCGCTGCTACTTTCACAGTGAACTCTTTACAAGGAACACATACACATCCTAAGACCTAAAGTATTATCACTTAGTTTTGTTACACCCTGCAGAATCGTCGTTCAAAATGTATGGAATTGACAAAAGACGAATCGAACGTCAACGTCATAATATAGGAAGGCTTACGTCAATGCCATACAATATTTTGGTTGGTGATTCTATTTAACGAAGCGATAACGAAAAAGTTTTGGCTAAATAGCCTTATATTGTTATTTGGTGACGTCCGCAACAGCAAAATACGTTTAACACGCGGTAACCGTAAATTTTTTCCAAACTTCTTTTCTTTCTCTTCTTCCAAACTATCTTCATACCAAACTTTAATATGTCAATCATTTTATCGCTTAAATGTGAAGAGGTAACTTATAGACAGACAACTTTCACATTTATAATATTAGTGAGGATTTTATGGTATTTGGTAACCCTAAGTACCCAGTTACTAACAGGAACCGCCCATTTTTCCAATGTGTAAGATTAATATGAAAGCATCAACAAATTGTAGGGCGCGACCGCACAGGTAATGTGGCAATTTATATCAATACACCTCGCCTTAAACAGCTCACATTATTCCTGTGAACCGCCCCTTAGCTTAGGGTTGGCACAAAAAAATGTGAATTTAATACAATATGTCTTTTGTTAGAAGTTGTGCACCTTTTGGGAGGGGTTAAAAATTGTGTGTAAGCCTGTAAGGTCAGGGCACGTGACCTGATTGAAAATTCGTATGACACTTGGAGAGTAGACACCCAGGGATGGAAAAGGAATGTCCCCTACATTACTTTTTAAAGCCTAGCAAAATAAATCTAGCAATCTTACTTATAGAGGGTGTAAAAGCAGCTCTGAAAGAGTTGCTATTTAAGTTATTATAATATTATGAGCAAATTCAGGACGATTTAACATTTCTCATTAGAAACATCTTTTTTTTGACAACCCTATTGTAGCGGGTTATTAAATAGACGTTTAGCGTTTCATAATGATCCGCCTTTGTAGCGATTATCGACCATCACTGTATGTAATTAGAGGTCATAATGCTGTTTTAAGTGTGGTCGTTAAGGGTCCTAACATACTAACGATTTTACAAGTAGCATTTATGAAATCCATTACGTGTAACCAAACTAATACGTGATAATACTTTAGGGTATATGCAATATATTGTGTTTCCTATATTAGTCTAATGTAAAAGTAGCAGTGCTCAAAGACTTACAGCAGCCCATAACTCTCCTATGCTCTGTGATCTGTTCCATGAATTTTCGATCAGGTCACGTGGTCTTATCTGATATTTTTTTCCCATATCAAAAAAGTGCTTTATGCCTCTTAATTAAAAAAATGTATTTCCAGAACCATTAACAAATTTTATTCCTCTGAAAAGAGCCTTATCCCACATATATTTCACTGCACAATCAACAGTAGTGGTGCGAGTGATTTTATCAGGCCACGAAACATGCGGTGTTGCGATTTACGCAACTGCGGTGCGATTCTTGTACCTCGAGCTAACTCGAACTAACATTCACTGCTGTCTGAGTCGCTTCGATCACAGTGTCACATTGTATCTGTGTAACGGCCGTTCCCAATATTTGATCTATCTCTGGTTTTGCACTACTAGAGATTGGAATAGCTATCTATTTTATGTCAATTCAATGTTAGCTGCGATCGGTCGTATGTCAAAGCAGAGATAGATTGAATATTGGGAACGGCCGTAAGAGAGTTAGATAGCCTGTGATCCAAGCAACGACGTTTGAAAATCTACCTCTTTCAGATGCAAATGGCCACCTACAATTAATGTTTTGAAACTTCTAACCTACCTGAAATTATAGCTATACAAGTAACCTAACTGACATTCCAGCTACATGTCATTCTATAGAAAGCTATCAATTGACATTTGATATTCCATCTGACATAATTATTATAAAATAATCTTTTGTAACAAAATTGCCATTCTAGACTCTCGTCGAATCGTCTCGATTAGCTAACGTGATAAAAATTCCACGAAGATAAGAATAAACACAGGATAACAATACATGTAGCAATCATTTTCTTTTCTTGACACATGAAATTTTCTGAAAAATACGAAGAGCTTGGTCGTTAATTCATAATTTATAGTTTCTTTAGACTCGGCAGCTAAATTGTCGCAGTATCGCACATTTCATGGCCCAACCGATATTTATGACAGCAGATATGAAAATAATAAAAATATTACGCGTTGTTATTTTCGACATACCGGCATAGGTTGCCGACACAACGAAAATGAAAACTTGTTAAATGTTGATTAAAATTCGCCGCATATTGAAAAATCATTTTCGGCTTATTTTGTGGTTTTTCAGAAAATTTATCCACACGAATAATACTTATAATAAACTGTGCTAATGTGTACGAGATCGGTCATCTTGGCGTTCATTGGGAGAGGCCTATGTCCAGCAGTGGACGAATATAGGCTGATATGATGATGATGATGAATGTGTACGAAACTGTTTGAATGTGTATGTCTGGCTGTTGCCCCTTCATGCTTTTATCATGTATTAAAGCTACACTACAACTAAATAATATCTATGGACGCTTCAACGAACGTACTCGGATCAAAAAGAACAGCTAAACAAAGAAAATTGTGAAAGAAACTAATATAATAAAAAATATATAATCCCCTTTTTAAAAGTCGGTTAAAATACGCGAGAAACCACTAGTTCATAATATTGTAAGGTAAACTCACGCTGCGACTGTGGGTGGCGTTAAGGGTCTGTTACATTGGTACGATTTTCAGGACGTTTCACGTTTACTGTCAAAGACTGTCTGCTTTTTTTTCTTAGCCTATACTTTTCCACAGATGGGCAAAGGCCTCCACCAGGGTCTTCCATTGTTCTCGCTTCTGCGCCACCGATGGCCAGCCTGGCTGGTTGGAGGCCTGCTTCCATAGAGAAATGCTTACTGCATCCCGGGCACATTGGGGACATCAGCTAGGGTATGTTGGACCAGGCGTAGGGTCTAAATATTAAGATCGTAGTACAAAGTAGTAGATAAGGCATACGAACTGAAACCCCATGGTGCTTCGCTCCATGGCAAAGTTGCGGGATCGATACAACCTATACAACAGAAGAGCAGGCCTAAGGCTTCATAATATATTTTCGTAACGAAATACACTTCTTATTGAACAAAATCTAAACTTGAAAACAGAAATGCCTACAAGTTGGTTAGCATGCAGTCTGATCACCTGATAGTCTGACAAGATTATTCGAGGCACTTCTCGATCTACTTATGTATTGTGCAGACATGTGAACTGTAAAAATGTCTCCTTCGTAGTAGCTGGATTAGATTCCATGAAATCGATGCAGGAGCTATATCTCTACGTCGGCCATCTTTGCTTCCTGCAAATCGCATCGTGTAAATGACCCTTAATGTGATTCATACCGCCTGCCGCGTCTTTGTACTTATATTATTTAATGTTTTTCTGTATTTGGTTTGAGTATTTATTAAACTTGATGGGTAATTAATCATACGTACTAATATTAATGCGAAAGTGTCTCTGTCTGTTTGTTACCTCTTCACGCTAAAATAGCTGGACCAATTCTGATGAAATTTGGTATGGGGATACAATATTATCCCGGAAAAATGTACGTTTTGTCTGAAGTTGCTGGCGTTATCTAGTATTAATTACAGGGTGTAACAAAACTATGCTATAATACTTTTGGGTGTGTATGAGTCTCGTGTATAGAGTTCACTGTAAAAGTTGCAGCGCTGAAAGAGCAAATTTTTTATTCACTTTTGTTAGGGAAAACTCCTGACGCTGGGGCGCTCGCCCATACAAATCACAAAAAATTTTTGCTCCTTCAGCGCTGCTACTTTCACAGTGAACTCTCTACAAGGAACACATACACAATGTAAATTAAATATGTGCATGTGTTCCTTGTACGGTCTATCACTTAATTTTGTTACACTTACAGTTTACACCCTATATTGAACGAGATAACTACTAGAACAGCGGTAACCAGAAGCGTAGCGTGCCTCGACAGGGCCCCTTATAATATGTCTGAGGGCCCTAAGGTAAGGTTGCCCTTTTTTTCGAAAATGGAAAGTTTTTTAGTTACGCACGTTAGGTGCCCCTGCATATAACGGTAGCTACGCCCCTGGCTGCAACTTTATAGACAGTACCACATGGCTCAAACTAAAGCTAATTGCTACATTTCCATACAGCATGCATGCATGCTCTGCATATGCAAAACCAATTTGAGTAACTTTAGATTATGTGGCTTACTAACTTCAAGCTTCATATGTAACTAAATCTAAAACGCTTAGGCAATTCTACGTTGAATTGTGTTACCCGACTACGAAAGAAGGGGTGATGATTTTGGCAGACTTAAGTCATGATTTGTCAGTAGGCTATTATAGTCAAAATAGATTAACAAGGCACTAGCGGTCATTCACCTCACAAAAGACTTGAGTATTTTACTCATGTCTAAGCGGGCCCCTAGGCGATAAATTTTATTGTAGAACATATTCACGTATTATGCATAGTATTTTTGACCGTCTAGGGTTGATGTTGAACGCGCCCGCCTTGTCAAATAAATTGTTCAATAGTATTGTTCAATGATATTGCACAGTAAAATTGATGGTCTAGGGGCCCACTAAGAGTTAACAAAAATCTTTTCAGTCTTTTCTTGGTCTTTTCACATAGATAACAGAATATCACTTTACTTAATCGTCATAATGTGGGACGACCTCTGTGGCTCAGTGGTGAGCGCGTTGGTAGCTCAAGCCGGGGGTCGCGGGTTCGAATCCCGCCGACGGAAAAAAAGTTTTCAAAAGTTCCTTGGTCATGGATGTGTATTAAATATGTGTATCATATAATAAAAATCTTAAATATATGTATAGTATAAAAGTATTAAATATATTTCCGTTGTCTGGTACCTGTAACACAAGTCCTTCAGGTACTTAGTACGGGGCCAGACTGACGTGGTGTGAAGCGTCCATAGATATTATTATTATTATTATTTATTTGTCAATCCGCCCATGGATCCACTCCGTAACTCCAAGATGGCGGAATGTTAGCCATAATTTATAAAGGACCCTGTATATTGTACTAGGAAAATTTAATACCAATATTATAAGTTTGAATGTCTGTATGTCATTCATGTAGTGAATGATCATGCTGATCACTATTTAAGGACTAACACTTTGAGTATATTTTTTGGATTTTAGGTTTTTCCAAAACGTCTCATAATCACAATAAACTAGATGTTGGCTGTGACATTATCCGCATCAACACAATAATGACAAAGACTCTGTATGCCTGGTGTCTGACCAAGGTGAAAAAACTTGAGGTGTCAAGGGACACCCGAATGGAACAAGTTATTTCTTATGTTCAAAAAGTCTGTATGTACACTCAAAAAATTATTAAACAAAAACACAATCTATTAACGCCAAGGAATATTAACAACGCGTCGCTGTTTATTCTCAAAAAACGCCATCTAGTTGACGCACAGGAATACTATCAACGCCCTCTGCCCCTACTATGCTAGGTATGCTAGGTACTAATAAAAAAGTGCCGTCACAACTTTTTCAGTCTAGCCCAAGGCGCAACGCGCGATAATGAACTTCCTTCCAAAAAATTTCGCCGCTTTACAGATTTAGAAATATAGCATCAGATATACAGCCTAAAGCCCTCCTCTATAAATACATTCAGTCCTGGATTTATAAATAGGCCGTCTAGGCCGTGGCCTAGAGGCGGCAGCATATAGATGCTACAGTCCCCTATAGAGGGGACTGTAGATTTCGTACATAAAGCGGAAAAACAAAATGACCTACACTAAAAAAATTATAAATCCGGCACTGAATCTATCGATCACTTGTCTAAACACACTAGGCCGAAGATACGCGGCGTAAATTCAGCATGATTACGTCCGCAATGTCAAACGCATACAAAATACGGACGGAACGCGACGGAATAGTGTATCGTCGGTAATTTCAAATGTATTGCGGGCGTAATCATGCGGAATTTACGCCGCGTAACTTCGGCCTAGTGTGTTTAGACACTTAGGTAATTACAATCTGACTGTATTAACATTTTCGTTAGTTTACAATTTGACGGAGTCACACAATGTTTCCGTCAAATCGTAAACTCCTAATATTGCCTTTTCCCCCTGACCTCTTCACCTGGCGAATTGTGGCTTACCCCTTCCTCTGGTCGTCATAAGGCTTTGCGGTCACCAGCGCTGTATGGATAGGCTTTGTATTGCTAAAATCTATACAATATGGTGATTGGCATTTCGAAATTCATTGTAGGGTAAATGACTAGTAGATTGGACAGTACTAGTCATTGGAAAAAGCACAAAAACACCATATTTATTAATGTTGCTTTAAAAACTGACTGTTTTTTTAAAAAAACAGGCGTTCTTTTACTTTAAAAACAGGAAACTTTTAAAGCAACATTAACAAATGTTGTGTTTTTGTGCTCTTTCCAATGACTGGTACTGTCCAATCCACTAGTCATTTACCTTATTTGACAGAAATTCTACCTACATGCAAGATAGTAGTTGGCGCATCTTAGCTGCAGAGGCAATCTTTGAATGTATGTATCCTCGTTGCTAAACTACTAATTACAATTTAACCTATCAAGCCCCATAAGATCACTGGTGATCGCGACGACAATAACAATAGATTTCCAAGAATCCGCGATCGAAGGATTAACAAATGATTTGTCAATAGATCAATAGCTTTGTCCACATTGTGCCTTTTTCTGTTCATCAAGGGCATGCCTTATAGGGCTGTCAACGTCAAACGTGAGGCATGCCCGTAACGCGCGTTGAAATCGTAGCGCGCGCTATGACACTTTTCTTTCAACGCGGGTGGATTTTGACGCGCGTCACGGGCATGCGGCATGCCACACGTTCACTGTTGCTATAAGGCATGCCCTTGTTGAACAGAAAAAGGCACAATGTGGACAAAGCAATTAGTAACTAATATCCATATCCATACTTCCATACTAATATTATAAATGCGAAAATGTGTCTGTCTGTTACCCCTTCATGCCCAAACCACTGAACCGATTTTGCTGAAATTTAGTATGGAGATACTTTGAGTCCTAGGAAAGAACATAGAATACTTTTCGTCCCTGAATTATGTACGGTTTTTAAGATGAACTTTTAGAGTTAATTCAGAAAATATCTTGTAATATGGATTTGACAGATTTGCAAGACGTCACACGCAATTGAAATCTGTCAAATAAGTACAAATTTAGAAAAGCATCTGTCGCGTCGCGTTGCGGTCTGAATTGACCCTAAGTCGCTTCAGATGGACTATGGAGCAATTTCTTATTTTTTCTTAATTAAATAAAGTGTAATAAACTCAGCCAGGATTAGTAACAGAAAACCGGGAAATACTAACTCATAACAAATAGAGAAACTAGTAATTGGATTAAAGTTGAACTGTTTTCCTGGATTGCACTGCACTAATACAATATCAGCAATAGAAATAATAATATAAATAACTAGATAAATCATAGCGCCCAGAATTCCTTTTGTGCGGGAACCGTACATATTTTCTGCGCAACAAACAATGTTATAAATGCGAAAGTATGTATTGAATATACCTTTGAATGTCTGTCTCTTACCTTTCCACGTCAAAACCGCTGAACCAATTTTTCTGAAATTTGGTTCTTTTCGAGTCTCGGGAAAGGACATAGGATACTTCTTGGAAAAATGTACGGTAACCGCACGATAAACGAATTTTGGCGCAACGGAGAACGGCAATTTTGCTGAAAGGTATGGAGATACTGTGGGTCCCGGGAAAGGACATAGAATACTTCATGGAAAAATGTACGGTTCGATACGATATACGAATTTTAGCGCGAAAATAAAAAGATTCTCCAATGTACAGTCTCCTTATTCTTACGTAACATACGGAACGGGGATATTGTGATTTTTATGCGAAATGTTCTTTCCGGCCGAGCTCATGTCAAAATTGCGCGGCAAATTCTTATGTAGTAAGCAGGAGGTATTTTAGCCCCCGAAAAAGGGGTGTTATTGGTTTGACGTGTCTGTCTGTGGGTTTGTCCATGATATTATCATAGCATCCAAAGGGGTGGAACGAGTGTGATCTAGTTTTTTGTGTTTTAATAATACTATGTAAGTAGTTCATAATCAACTCAAACTCAAACTCAATTTTTTTTATTCAGAATAAATTTTTGCATATATTTTCTGAATGTCTACATGATGCCTACCACCGGTTCGGGAACTAACCCGGCGAGAAGAACCGGCGTAAGAAACTCGCAAGAAACTCGCAACAATCATAAACCCGCTTAGTGCTGGAAAATTTGGGTTTATTATAAGCACCTTCTGGGCAATTCCATATGTGACTGACTCTACATTTGATACGACTTGCGTTTTATTTTGTCATATATTATGGTTACTATCATGTTGTTAATATCAATTTTAAGATGGCTTTGTAGCAGATTAAACAAGTTAACTTATGTAGAAAAAATGGTATACACTGTTGTTTTCAAATAGCATTTATTTAGTCAAACATAAACGTGACCGACACTACATGCAAAAGGAAGTCGTTTCCGAGAGTGTTTGTAAACACCAATAATCTTCCTCTCTGGGTGCTAAATAACTCTACTATGAATTTTTATCGAAAGTGCATGAAACAAACTATTATAAAATGGTTACCTATAACCTGTAAGTTATTTAAAAAAATATTTATTAGCAAAAGAAATCGTGACCGACACTACAGCCCAAAACGTGACCGACACTACACTCACTTTGTGCAGGTAAAAGTCGGTAGTTTTACATTAAACTTTAAAATTTATGTAGCTCAGCACGTACAGTACGAACTCTAAAAGTATATAAAAGCTAATCAGTAATTAGTTAATTCATTAAAATGCTGTTTTTGAACTTAAACATCACAAAAACGAAATCACTAATAATTAGTCAAAAAATAACTCAACACGAAATCTTCTCAAAAACTATTAACATAATAACCCAAGAGCCAGCGATAGGCAGACTTTCGTCATTTTTTTAAGCTAAAAATTTTCCATTATTTGAGCCCTATAGAGGTAAGAACGACCAGACACTATGGAGTTTCGGTCGCTATTACTTTAGAAGGTTTCCAGTTCTGCAGGTCTACCTTACGTTCAATAAAGTTTAAAAATCAATAATTTTATCTTATTTTCTTGCGATATCTGTAATAATCTCATATTCTACTGCCATATTTTTGCGACAATTGCTTCCCATTTCCAGACATTGCGAAATTTTGGATTTTATTTGACTTTGAGGTGGTCTGGCAGGTTCTTAAAATAATAATTTAGCTTTCTGCTTCTCTCTCTGCTTTCTATAGCTGTTTTCGCCATCTATCAACAAAAATAACAAACAAAACGCTACTTTTGGGCGTGATCGACTCTATAATGTGACTGACACTACAAAAATATTTTTTAGAGTTTAGGTGTTATAAAAAAAGATGACAAATTTTAATGCCGGTATCATTTGAGTAACGCCGTCACGTAGGAAAGTTTCTAATTTTGTTGATGTAAAAGTAATTTTACTGTAGTTAAAGACAAAAGTAATGTTTTTTATGTGACCGACACTACAACTCGACACTGTGATCTTACAAGCCTATTATATCTTTATAAAAATGAATTTTCTCGAATCTCAAAAGCTATATCGGTATTTAATTGTTTGAACAATCAGTGTGTAACAAAATATGACAAGAATTTAAAATACATAACGTGGAAACTAAGTCAGAACTTCATCACACAAAACCACACACAGCCGAGCTCACGACATCATCTCATAAATGGCAGCTTTGCTAGAAAAGTAATGCTTAGAAATTGTTGTCTATTAAATCTTAATAGTACCATAATGTTGTGACTATAATTAAGTAATTTTAATACCAAAATCAGGTATTTATTTTCTTAGTTTATGGTAGACTTTTACATGGAACTGCCCTTCTGATGATTTGATCGGTCATATTAATTTAGGGTTCCGTACCCAAGTGTAAAAACGGGACCCTACTAGTGAGACTTCGATGTCTGTCTGTCTGTCTGTCTGTCTGTCTGTCTGTCTCCAGACTGTATCTCAATAACCGCTACAGCTAGACTTCTAAAATTTTCACAGTTTGTGTATATTTGTTGCCGCTATAACAACATTTATACCAAAAAGTAAAAACAAAATAAAATGAATCCTTCAAGCCCCATAAGAGCACCGGTGATCGCGACAACAATAGAATACAATAGCATTTCCAAGAATCCGCGATTGAAGGATTAATATTATTATTTTAATGGGGTTCCGATACAAGTTACAACAAACGTTATTTTTCTGGCCTTTTTTGCTCGTAATCAATAATGGCAACAGCTAGGCACTTGAAATTTTCATAAAGGCCTCAGATATAGTGCAATGTGTGGCTTAGGGGAGACTGATATAAGATGCGTTTAGTTGAAATAATGTTTAATAACTGAACTTAATCACTACTTAACCTACCTTATATAGGGGGGAGGTGAGACACACACTACACCTCCCCCGTTTTTTTTGGAAAAAAAAATACTTACACTAGATATTTTTTTTATAAAATACTTAATGTTACTAAAATACTTAATGTTACTAAATTCGTAAGTACTTAACAAATATATATTTTTATAAAATTTTGCTTTATTTCTTATTTTACTAAAAACTACAATATTATCTAAACATTTCAAAATTTATCTCTAACCATTTTTATATTCTAAATAACAATAAATACAAATCTGTGCTGCGTTTTTTAATGGCATTTTAATTTATTTGCAGTAATGGGTGGTTGATGATGTAAATTTTTAATACACAAAAATATTAAGTAATAATAAACATTTTCTAACTACATATTTTAATAAAACTTTTTCACATGGTTACTTTCTTTAGTTTTTAATCTAGTGACCCATTTGAAACTTTTACTGCCTTTACCAAGAATTCGAAGAAAAAAAAAATAGATAATACGTGACACAAAATAAAGAATGAAACTATTAGTACTATTGAATTTGAAGAGAATATTATAATAATTTAGCTAATTAAGTGCAACGACACTTTAAATTATGTTGATTTGTAGAAAGAAAAAAAAATCGTAAAGTTTTTAGTAATTTATACCTTTTTAAGCAATCTATGTTGATTAAAATTATTTGAACAAAAATTATACTTGGTACAACCCTATGAATAAAATATATTTAAACGAACAAACAAGCTACTCCTTTTTGTAAAGTCGGTTATAAGAAATAACAGCTACTTACATTTCATTGCGCGAATGCTGAGTTGGCACCGCGGACATTTGACGCTTTTCCCGCAAAGGTGTTGCATACCGTGGAAACTTACCTGAGTTGTTACCTACCTGTTTTAACCAACTGCGCATAATATTCGATTAGTTATGAGTTGCTATGTATTCCTATATTCCAAAAAAAAATTAACAATCCTTCATCTCTACAAAATTACCATTGTCCTACAGTCTACACAATTTCCTATTTTTTCAATTCTTTTGTCATACTACACATAGTATTTAATAATTATTATACTGTAAACACACTTTTAAAACAAAATATTATTGTACTACATATACCAAAACTTATTTCATAGAAAAATTCATCGTCAACACCCTATTTTTAAAATTTCTAAGTTTTGCTTTATTACACAATAACAGCACCAAAACACATTTTATTTTAGAATATTATTCCAATTAACATTATTTTCTATTTAAAATTAATTTTTCTTTTGACATTATTTTCTTTAAACTTTTAAATGAACTTATCTTCCAATATCTAAATATTTTACAAGTTGCTAAGTTGCAGAATAATACCATTATTTATTTATTTTTACTCTAAAAACATTAAACCAGACACGTAATCTCCAAAAAATAAATCTTTTCCAAAAATAATGCAGAATAATTTGATAATACCTATTAAATCAATTAAAACAAAATTAACATGCAAAAAAAAAAAAAACTTACTAAAATGTCTTAAATATCAACTGCAACTATTTTGAAGATTTCAATTAGTCAGATATAATTGTAAAACATAATATATTATGAAACTATTACCAATATTATAAATTTCGCAAAAACTTATTTATTTCTCATAGCAATCTGACTTTCCATTAATTAATTAACTGTTAATTTATAATTTTACTTATTTTTTACAGAAATCTTTATTTCTAGAAATTAAATTACTTGTATTCAAAATATTTAAAATCAAAATATTATTTACTCAATTAAAAATACATTTTATACCTTTTACGTTTTATGATTATAATTTTTTCTTATATATTTTGTTAAATTGCTTAAAATCATATTTTATTTTTCTAAACGGAACTTTCTATGTAATTTTCATATCAAAATAAAATTTAAATTTAGACATAAATTGTAACATAATTACTTACTAATTCTATACATACCGCTGCAGTTACAAATAAGACATATTATAATTTATTTTTATATTTAAATTTAGACAAAATAACTTCAATCGCATTTTTCTATCCTCTTCTTTCTGTTCTCCCGGCTGCATCCACTTCCGACACGAACATCTCCCGGCCGCCTGCTCTACATTCCTCTCATCCGACTCCAACATCTCCCGGCTGCCAGCATATTCCACTCATTTGACACCATCAACTCCCGGCTGCCAGCTTTGCATCTCCACACCAAAATTTTGATTTTTCTTCAGACAGTTTTTTTTTAGCAACTTTTAGTTTTCGGTTTCATATTATATTATTCTTCTTGCAACTTTCCATTTTCTGTAATTTAATTTTGTGTTTAAATTCTGATTACAATTTTTTTTTATTTTTCACTGAGTCTATTATGAGTTTTATATTATATTTATATTTCCGCTTCTTACACATTTGTATTTATCTTTTTTTAAGTCTCTTGTCTCTACACTATTTACTTATTTTTAAACCTACATAATATTTTTACTCACTAACGGCCGTTTAGTTCATTTTTACCACTATAATTTGTCCATAGTCACAATTAAATTTCACTTTTGATTACAGTTTTTTTTTAAATATTTCACTTAAAAGTCTTATTATTTTTAAATCACTAAACTATATTCACATTCCCTGTACCCGGTGCGCAGCGCTGCCGCAAGGCAGCACTGGCAGGGTCGCCATGCAATGTGTGGCTTAGGGGAGACTGATATAAGATGCGTTTAGTTGAAATAATGTTTAATAACTGAACTTAATCACTACTTAACCTACCTTATATAGGGGGGAGGTGAGACACACACTACAATAGGTATGTCTACTTTGATAATTAAGTAATAATAATATTTATATAAAATAAAAATTTAAGGGGGCTCCCATACAAAAACACGATTTTTGGCATATTTTTCGTCTATAACGGTACGGAATCCTTCGTCGGCAAGTTCGACTCGCACTTGGCTGATTATCGCAGATTCCTGGAAATCAATTCCTGGAAATCAAAAAAATTCCTGAAATGTATTGTTATCGCGGCCCACTTGGGCCGTACGGGGCTTGACGAGTTAATAATATTATGTAGTTCATAATCATTAACCAATAATCATCAACCCGTTCAGTGCTGGAAAATTTGGGTTTATCTTCTACGTAAAAGTTGTAAGCACCTTATAGTGATTTGACCGGTCAAGTGTCGGTCATATTTTTATTACTAGTTGGCCCTCTGACAGGCCTTAGGCCCTTAGCCTAATATAGCTCAACAGATCGCGTACACGTTGACATGTAAGTACTTAAACAAAATATACTTCTGCAGTCGTTGCAACTTGCAGACACTACATTTCCTAGCGCTGACGTTTATAAGCCTCATTATTATTTTTAACAAAAAAATTAAAACCGACTTCCAAGGTAAAAACAATAGTAATATGAACTAAAAAGAATTAAATAACTCCTTACTCTTTAATAGTGCCTTTTTCAGAATTCGTCGAAATCTCAACTATTTCTGTACATACTACAGTCTTCATTACTTTGAAGTCGGTACCAGCTAATTTAAGCGTGAGTTCAGTAATGTCAGAATATCTGAAACTTTTAGGACTGGTACCAACTTCAAAGTAATGAAGACCGTAGTATGTACAGAAATAGTTGAGATTTCGACGAATTCTGAAAAAGGCACTATTAAAGAGTAAGAGTTATTTAATACTTTTTAGTTCATATTACTATTGTTTTTACCTTGGAAGTCGGTTTTAATTTTTTTGTTAAAAATAATAATTTCACTCTTTTTAGTTATCTGCAAAATAAGGCTTTATTCATAAACAACCAATACGAAATATGTTAACTATTCACATTATGTTACTGTAAACGAAATTGTGCCTGCAGTTATCTAAGCGATGCTGCAATTTCCAAACTTTTATCTTTAAAGGTTCAGGAGTTCTGTTCAGTGCCTTTGGACCAAGAGACACCTTCGTATGAAATTTCTCTTATTCGTAACATATGTTTAACTTACTAGAAACAACATCTTAACCACTATGAGTGTTTTAATAAATTTCAAGGATTTCCCTCGATTGCTCATAGATCCCATCACCAGCTCACCACTGTCGTAATTGTTATACAAAATTAAGATTATATCCTATACAGAAACATGAGAATTTTGAAAATCGGTCCACAAACAGCGAAATCATCATCAAAAAGATGTTTTTGAGATGCAAGCAGATGTGCTTAGATGCAAAATATCACGAAAAGTACCAATAATTGGGTCATAGTGTGATGACCCATGGTATAATTTTAGTTGTGATGATGATAATCAATCAAATTGATATGCTGACTTATGCTTTCAGTTGTTTAAACAACGCCGAAATCCCCGAACCCGTACCTATAAGCATTCAAAATTCTGTACGGTACCTTCGGATCCAGGGTACAACCTGGTGCGAAGTCTTACTTTTTGGTAGCATCTACCTTGAATGCTCCAGAAAAAATTAAAATCACTATATGTTTCCATACAAATTTCAAGGAGTCCCTTCGATTCCTCAAGGATCCCATCATCAGATCACCACTTTTGTGAACATGGTACCAAATTCGAGTTAAACCCTATACAACACAAAAATAATTTCGATAATCGGACCACAAACGGCTGAGTAATCGATGAACATACAAAAAAAAAAAAAGATACATACAGCCGAACGTATTACCTCCTCCTTTTTGGAAGTCGGTCAAAAATGCGGTTCGATTAGCTAATTTAGCTGTCCCAACCCGTTCGTGCTGAACCATCACATTAAGCTGGCCTGCAAGTAAAGAAGATATAAATAAATCAAATTTAAAGAAGTCACTCAAGACTTACTTTGCGGATATGGAGCACCTTATATAATACTCATTAAGCAAACTTGTTTACATTATTGTCCTGAGCAACCTATCTGCTGCACCGCGCGCCGTGGCGTGAGCGCGGAGTACGATGCCGCGATGGAGCGCTCGGCTACTAAGTATGTTGTTATGTTGTTATGGCCGGTTTACACGTGTAGAGTGGATACTAAATTCTAATTGTCATCTATTTCAGTATCTACTATTTTAACTTGCTACTAAATTTTGTGTTTACATGCAATTAACAACCTAAAATTAAGTTTAAATTTAGCTAACTATTTATCAACGTAATACGTGTAAACCAGCCCTTGCTTGTTATGTCTTGTCATTTCTGTAATTTTGTTTATAATTTTGTTAAATACGTTAGTATGTAGCTTTAATGTTTGTCTTCCTTTTGTAGCTCATTTATTTTTTTAAAATAAGAGAACCTGTATATTGTCTACACAACTCGGTTACGGGTTAAAGACAATATCTTATTGGAACTGTAAACTTTACATGTAACGAAATAAATAAATAATAAAATAAATAAATAATAAAGTGCATACTCGTGCATATCAGCTTATTGTGACTCATAAGTCATAATTAAAATAATCTTAACAAAGCCGCTGGCGAGCAGCCAAGCTGTTAAGATTACGCTATAGTTTACACGGCGATTCGAGGCGGAGGTCATTGAACCTTGTCAAAAACTTAACTATATATTTCATCGTTTTCTTGTCCGCGGACCGCGATTGAAAATGAAGCTGTCAAAAAAATGTTTCTAGTCTAAATACTAAGGGTCAATTCGGAGTTCAGACCGCAACGCGACGAGGCGAGGCGAGGCGCAGCGCGCCGTAAAGTATGGATTTGACAGATTTCAATTGCGCAAGACGTCTTGCGAATCTGTCAAATCCATATAAATTTAGAAATGCATCTACGCGTCGCGTTGCGGTCTGAATCAACATTTACACAACAGTCAGCGATAGCCAGTCTTTCGTAATTTTATAAAATCTGAAAGTTTTCCTGTATATTTATTTACCCCTATAGTAAGAGGTAAGAACGACCAACAACTATGGAGTTTCGGTCGTGACTCGTGGTTACTTTAAGTTTACCTAACCTTCGATACAGAATAAAGCTGAATAATTATCTTTCTTATTTTCTAATAGGAACAAGTGACAACTGATAAAGGAATCTCGTCTTCCACTGCCGGACATTTTTGACAGACTTTGCTTCCCACTGCCAGACACCCCTAAATAAAGTAAACTTTAAAGGGCCTGGCCCGATCACCGTCCACCGATACGTGAGTTTTCATGCAAAAAAACTCGATCAAAATCGGTCCACCCGTTTGGATGCTACGATGTCACGGACAGACACACACAGAAAGACAGACAACTGACAGAAACGTCAAACCTTTAACAACCTTTTTTTCAAAGCTTAAAAATATTTACTTAGGTACATCTAGATGACGCCCGAAACTCCATTGCATTTGCGCCAAAATTCGTTAATCGCGCAGAAACCGTTTATTTTTCCGCGATAAAACGTATCATGTGTCCTTTCCCAGGATTCAAAGTACCGCCATACCAAATTTTAGCAAAATCGGTTCATCGGTTTGGGCGTGAAGAGGTAACAGATAGACATCCTACGGATAATTTACTTTTGACCTTTATTCCAACCTATTAAAGTTCAAATTTAGAAGCAAACCTACCCCTGCGAGTCCCGCTAGAGGGGGGAATCCTCACCCCCTCCTTACCCCTCAGCTTCAAATCAGTTTGGCGCGAACGTTGGAGCGCTGCGTACGTGTCGCACCTTTGCAAACGCGTTTACGTGTTGTGGACTGTGCTTAGAAGTTTTTTCCAAATTCATATTTCAGTTGAGTGAGTGAAGTGTTGTGTTTATGGACAGGTTAGTGGATTTTGTGTATTATTTTCATGATTTTTACGTGTGAAAATATTGTGGAACCGTGCATTTTTCCACGATTAGGATAAAAAGGATTTAAAGGAGCCCGGGATAGGACGTGTACTGTGTAGCCTGTAGGTACTATTATAATAGGCCTGCATCTCCAATTTTTTAGCCACTATTATCTGGGTAACAGTACATTTTTCCATTGAGTCGCCTAGGTAGTATATTTAGGCCTACGGTTCTATAATCGTTGGCCATGAAATCCTTGACAGCCACTAACATATTATTTTGTAGGTAAATTGATAAAAAACTATCCTATGGCCTTTCCCGTGATTCAACGTATCTCCACAGTCCACACCAAACGCAAAATTGGTTCAGAAGTTTAAGCGTTAAGAGGCAATAAATCGCATAGCTTTAGAATAAAATATATTCCCTTCAACTTCCTTGCACCGTAATAATTCTAGTCGTGCGAGAGCCGCAAATTTTTCGAAGATAAAAGTATCCTATATTATCCCTTCATCTCATCTCCATAACAAATTCAAGATTGAACACACATTTATAATATTAGTATGGATAATCTTAGTTTCCCATTTACATGTAAAATAGAAATTGTAGTGTTAGTCAAATTAACGAGGATATTGCTAAAGAGATTTGCATGAAACTTTGCATACAGATACTCAAGTAAGTATTATACCTATTAAGTGTTCATCTAAAACGAATTTAGGTGCAAGTGATGCAACGGAGTTAGGGCGTCATCTAGATATGCTTGTTTTAATAGAATATAGCTTATCCAGCAAGACTTTTCTGTCTTTTGTTATTATAGATCTACTCCTAATAAACAAAAGAGAATCTTTTCCGAGTTAAAAAATCTCTCGCTGATTAAAAAAGACAATTTTTTGGTTCAAGTATTGGGCTTTGAACTTTGAAGTGTAAATTTCTTGTTACTCAAGTGTACCCTCTGATTTAACTTTGAGATTATTTTCAAAGCTACGGCAAAGTCAAAGGGACATCACTGAGGCTTAGCCAAAGTTACGCTGAACCGATTTTGATGAAACTTGGTGGAAGGCACTTTAAAACATTGGATAACTTTGCCGCAGTTATAGTGGGAACGATTTTGCAGGCAAATTTTTTTCATGCTTAACGTTAAACGTATTCTTGCTAAAACCGTTGAACCGATTTTGCTGAAACTTGGTATAGGGATACTATGAGTCCTGTAAAGGACAGAAGATACGTTTTATCCGGAAAAGTGTACGGTTCCTGCGCGATAAATGAATTTTGTACGCAACGAGTTACGAGGGTCATCTAGTTCTACTTTAACACTGTTATTTGTGGTGTAAAAAGTACGTTTAAATAGTATTTTAAGATGAAACCAGTTCGGTAGTACAAGCTATCATAAATACCTTTTAGTACCGCCTCCAGATGTGGATTGGTCGTTAAAATAATCAGAAGCCTTAAGGTCCAATGATAAAAAACAAGATCTTATCTTTAATCGCTTCCGTTTGTAAAAGTAGCTAGTTGAACCGTCAGACGTTTTTACCACAGTGTTATCGCGCTGGAACCGTACATTTTTAACCCCCGACCAAAAAGAGGGGTGTTATAAGTTTGACGTGTCTGTCTGTCGGTCTGTCTGTCTGTCTCACAGAACAAAAAAAACTGTTTTTTTTTTGTTCTGTGGTCTGTCTGTCTGTCTGTCTGTCTGTCTGTCTGTGGCATCGTAGCATCCAAACGGGTGGACCGATTTTGATCAAGTTTTTTTTGTTTGAAAGCTGACATGACCGAGAGTGTTCTTAGCTATAGTTTATCATCATCAGCCTGCTCATTGCTGAAATAACACGGTTTATCTGGTTCGTGATAAAACGATTAGCAACTAGCAGTCGTTTGATGGGTTTTATATTTTGCATTCTGGTTCGTGACACTTATGAATAGGTATATACTCATTATTGGAAAGTTGACCTGGTGCTGCAGCATCACCTGGTAATCAATAGGATACCCAACTCCTCACCAACTTAGAGCAGAGATTTCGTGTTTGGGCTCATTTTAATTGCGACAACCAGTAAGACGTAAATAAACAGTAAATATTTGCATGCTGCTGCAGCATCACCTGGATTCTATAGGAGCCGAGCTCCGTATGAACCCAAAGTGGAGGTTTCATGTTTGGGCTCATATTGACGACCTCATCCAAGACGACATAATATTTTATAGATGGTATTCATTGGGATAATATATCAAATTATCCCAATGAATACCATCTATTATATAATTCCTATTAACTGGATCACCAGTTAATAGGAATTATTCTGCACAAGTTTAAAAAGCATTATTATTTTTAAGAGAAAAATTAAAACCGACTTCCAAGGTAAAAACAATAGTAATATGAACTAAAAAGTATTAAATAACTCTTACTCTTTAATAGTGCCTTTTTCAGAATTCGTCTAAATCTCAACTATTTCTGTACATACTAGTCTTCATTATTTTGAAGTCGGTACCAGCTAATTTAATCGTGAGTTTAGTAAAGTCTGTATCTGAAACTTTTGGGACTGGTACCGACTTCAAAGTAATGAAGACTGTATGTAGTATGTACAGAAATAGTTGAGATTTAGACGAATTCTGAAAAAGGCACTATTAAAGAGTAAGAGTTATTTAATACTTTTTAGTTCATATTACTATTGTTTTTACCTTGGAAGTCGGTTTTAATTTTTCTCTTAAAAATAATAATTTCACTCTTTTTAGGTATCTACAAAATAAGGCTTTATGCGTAAATAACCAATACGAATGTTAACTATTCACATTATGTTACTGTAAGCGAAATTGTGGTAAATGCTTGCAGTTATCTAAGCGATGCTGCAATTTCCAAACTTTTATCTTCAAAGGTTTAGGAGTTCTGTTCAGTGCCTTTGGACCAAGAAACACCCTCGTATGAAATTTCTCTTATTCTTAACATATGTTTAACTTACTAGAAACATCATTTTAACCACTATGAGTGTTTTGATAAATTTAAAGGATTTCCCTCTAATGCTCATAGATCCTATCATCAGCTCACCATTTTCGTAATTGTTATACAAAATTAAGATTATATCCTATACAATAACACGAGAATTTTGAAAATCGGTCCACAAACAGCGAAATCATCATCAAAAACATCTGCTTCGATGCAAAATATCACGAAAAGTACCAATAATTGGGTCATAGTGTGATGACCCATGGTATAATTATGGTTGTAATGATGATAATCAATCAAATTGATGTGTTGGCTTATGCTTTCAGTTGTTTAAACAACGCCGAAATCCCCGAACCTCTACCTATAAGCATTCAAAAGTTCTGTTCGGTACCTTCGGATCCAGGGTATAACCTGGTGCAAAGTCTTACTTTTTGGTAGCATTTACCTCGAATGCTTCAGAAAAAACCAAAATCACCATATGTTTCCATATAAATTTCGAGGAGTTCCCTCGATTACTCATGGATCCCATCATCAGGTCACCACTTTTGTGAACATGGTACCAAATTGGAGTGAAACCTAATACAACAAAACAAAAATTTCGAAAATCGGTTCACAAACGGCGGAGTAATCGTTGAACATACAAAAAAAAAAGATCCACAGCCGAACATATAACCTCCTCGTTTTTTGGAAGTCGGTTAAAAATATAACTCTTAGGAATTATTTAAACTTAAAGTCAGTAAATATATTATTATTTCATTACTTTTTAAAGTTTTTTGGCGGGGGTTTTTTTAAATTTCTTAGTTTAATTTTTTTCTGTAAGAGTATCCTAGGTTCTTGCCTTGATTCCCAAGTATCTTCATATACCAAATTTCATCAAAATCGGTCCATTGGTTTAAGCGTGAAGTGGTAACAGTCATACCACAGAATACATAATAGTACCTTACGGCACACACACACTTTTTTATTTTTGGCGGCTATTGCTCACTATCAGGTGTTCTGTGTGCTCGTTTTCTAATTTATTAATATTGAAAAAATATCCTAGCTGTTACAAGCATCAAGCGATGCTAGTAACAGCTAGGATATTGTTATGATTAATAGCTAAAAGTAGCTCGACAATGTTACGAGTAACTAATAAATTATTGTATGGACATCTAAGGCTACATTTTATACAATGTTAAATTGCTAAGTAACAAACCGGCGCGGCGCTTATGAAGATATCAAGGAATAGTCTGTAATAATAAATACATAAATCACACAATTGTAATATTAGCGGAGTAATTGTTTGAGACAGATAAGCGTTGATGTACCATCTAGGGATGTCGCATCCAAAGTTTAGTAAAATATTGTGTTGATTGCTAAATCCTTGTGCAGGAGTTGCTTATGACGCGGGAATAGTATTTTTTTCAAGGCAAAATCACTTTTCTTTAGCTGAGCTGAGACTGAAAGTATCACCAAAATGTTATCGAAATTGGTTAAGCTTAAGCGTGATCGAGACAGACAGTTGACAGACCATCTTTTTAATTTTTAGGGTTCCGTACCCAAAGGGTGAAAACGGAACCCTATTACTAAGACTTCGTTGTCTGTCCGTCCGTCTGTCTGTCTGTCTGAAATTTTCACAGATTGTGTATATCTGTTGCCGCTATACCAACAAATACTAAAAACAAAATAATATTAATATTTAAGGGGGGCTCCTATACAACAAACATGATTTTTTTTAGCCTTTTTTGCTCGATATCAATAATGGCAACAGGTAGGCACTTGAAATTTTCACAAAGGCCTTAAATATATGTGTTAATTAATATTTCATAATAATATTTAAATAAAATAAAAATTTAAGGGGGGCTCCCATACAAAAAACACCATTTTTGGCCAATTTTTGCTCTATAACGGTACGGAACCCTTCGTGCGCGAGTCCGACTCGCACTTGGCCGATTATTAATGTGGATGTATGTACTCGCAGTACTGTACTGTAGGAAATTATAAAGCTACAGTTTATGAAATTATGAAGCAAACCAACGTCTGGTACGAATGGGCCGGCTTTTAAATGAGCAATTCGGAACAGCAGCGGCAAGTCTGTCAGTTTAATATTTATCTTCTTGTTTAGTAAATAAAGTTCACTTTCCAATAGCTCATATAAAAACGCTTTGCCGCGTCACGTTGCTGAATGAACGTTACTGGATACTTGTAAAGGTATTTCATAATAAACGTACTGTAATTTGTGACGTTACTTCTGAATGCCAAAAGCCTGTTTAGAATTCATGTCGCGGTGAAACCACGCTTGGTTTATTGTTATTAGCTTGGCAGATGGCACTATTGTGGAATCCGGACGGCCGGAGAAAATTCTGAGTGTTAAAGTGATACAGTTTTCATGTTAACATTTGAGTTTTTTTTTAATTTAACTTTAAAATTGTGTTTTTAATTTTTAATCTATATAAAATTTTATTTTAATCTTTTCAATGTTATGTAAACAGTTAAAACATCTCTTTCTTTATATTTTCATGCTCATTAAGTACCGTCAATTTGTCGCCTCGACTACGTTAAAACGTGAATATATGGATGATCCCCAATCTGTAGTGACTAGTTTGTTTTATTACATAATCCTACTGCCAACTTTTATGCCTATTTAGGGTCAATTCAGACCGCAACGCGACGCGTAGCTATTATGCATTTCTAAATTTGTATTGAAATGACAGATTTGCATAACGTCTTACGCAATTGAAGTCTGTCAAATCCGTACAAAAGAAATGCATCTACTTCACTTTTATGTGAATCAAGCCAATGTTCACCAGTGACATTAAAACGCGACGTCCCTACCTATGACACGTCAACGCCCTTAATACTATTATTTATGTCTTGTTGACTGTCTCCATTTACAAGTACTATTAGACGATTTAGTGATGTTTAACATTACTGTATTATACTAATATTATAAATGCGAAAGTCTATCTAGAAATCTCACGCTTAATCTGTTGAACCGATTTTGATGAAATTTGGTATAGAGATATTTGAGTTCCTGGAAAGGAAATAAAATTCTTTTTGTCTCGGAAAAATGTACGAAACTTGGTATGCGGATACTATGAATCCCAGGAAAGGACATAGGATACGTTTTACCCGGAAAAGTGGCGCAACGGCATTGCGGACATAGACGAGTACATTATAAGATTCATAGTAGACCTGTACTATAGTTGCTCGCACCTTGTTGCACCGAATCTGACGGGAACCGTACATTTTCGAAATAAAACTATGTCAAGTAGCTACTAGAATCTAGATTCTAGATAATTATGAGGCGGTAAACGTATCATTTGTTGCTCCGAATCTTGCGGGAACCGTACATGTTTAGAATAAAGCTATGTCAAGTAGGTTTAAGTACTAGATATGACGCGGTAAACGTACATTTTGTTTTAGCGACAAATTGTCAATCCTAAATCTAAGCTGAATGAGATAAGGTTTAACCACATAACCATGTCTTTATAATAAAATCATCAATTTAACAAAGTAGTTAATTCAATTTGTACAACAATATCCAAGGCCATCTATTGTATACACACCCGAATTTCATTGTGATGTAAACTATAACCACAATGCACAGGAAATTATTTGTGGAGTGCCACTGAAGCATGCCCTGAAAATGTGCTTCTGCGCGATTTGGTCAGTGTTAGGTCAAATTGGTTCAGCCGTTCTCGAATTTTACCGAGACTTAACAATTATGTCGTACTTTATGGATGGTCCTTAAGGGCGTGTTCATATGACTACGCGCACAATCCGCGTACACGCAGCACCGTCTTTTCACCGCGTACACGCAGCTACCGCGCAGCGACCGCGCAGCGACCGCGCAGCCACCGCGCAGCGACCGCGCAGCCACCACGCAGCGTCCACTCGGTTGCTAGGGTATCTATAAATTCACCCGCAGTTTACTAACGGAATTCAGAACAATCAAAAGAAATTTACCTTGTTTATTTTTTTCTGCATCTGGCATTGTCTCAAAACCTTCTATTAATATAGTACATATTTCATGCCACGCTTGCAAAGTTTTACGTTTGTCTTTGTATATTTCGAGAGTCTTGTCCCACAAGACATCCCTTTCTTCTATTAACGAAATTAATAACGACATCGCACAAAGGCAACGGGCATCCGTCGCGCGGTCTCAAAGGGAATGAGTAATGACAGACACACTAGCCGCGCGAGCGGTGATCGTAGACTGCTCTGTCGCTGCGCGTAGGCTGTGCGGTGGCTGAGCGTACGCTGCGTGGTCGCTGCGCGGTCGCTGCACGTTCGCTGCGCGTACGCGGTTTTTGTGGAAATATTTGAAAATAAGCTTTATGTAATCAGCATAGAACCTCAAACTGCTTTAACGTTTGGGAAAACACGCAACGCGCGCTGATTCCGCGCGCGCAGAAAACGCGTACGTGTGAACACAGCCTAAAGCGTCTCCCAGACAGACGCGGCCTGCGGTGGCGGTGGCGGTCAGTTGGATGACTTGAGAGTTCTAGGAACGACACAGACACACGCGGCCACGCGGCCAAGTCATCCAACTGACCGCCACCGCCACCGACCCAATCGGTCGTTAACTCCTATAGGTCCCTTATCTTATCTTAAGTTGGATTACCGCCTTATGCCGCAGGTGATAAGGGCTATTATGTAATCAAAGAGATATATGACATCCGGTAAACTTAATAATAATAACGACTAGTTCAACTGAACTAGTCGTTTTGAAGGAATTTAAAATCCATACCAATATTATTAAACTAGATGACGCCCGCAACTTCGTTGCACCAAAATTCGTTTATCGCGCGGGAACTGTACTTACCGGGATAAAAAGTGTCCTATGTCCTTTCACAGGACTCATACTATATCCATGCAAAATTTCAGCAAAATCTGTTCAGTGGTTTGAGCGTGAAGAGCAACAGACAGACAGACAGACACTTTTTCAGGGATATTACTAGGGATTACTACGAATTTTCGATCAGGTCACGTGTTTAACTACGTCCCAAAAAGCGCATAACACCGCTAGAAGTTTTCACATCAAAAACTTGCTTCGACATCTACGAATAATAAATTCGACATAGTATTTTCTATTGTTTTGGCAGCCTATTTTGAGAAACCCTGGTTTAATCAATGTGATGTTAACATAACCGTTAGTCCTAACATGTATAATACAAAGTAACCAAACCTCTCGGAATTAGCATCAAGTTTCCATTCTGAATAGATTCTGGCGTTTCCAATGATTGGCTCGAAGGACCAAGTTGGTCCTGCGAACCGGATTAATTGATAATTGTGGATTAAAATTATTTAGTGTGTGTTTTTATATTCTTAATATGACAATGAATAAGCTACATAATGTATTGCTCTTGTTTGATATTATGTTCAAAAATTCAAATTGTGCTACATTTTTATTTTTAAGGTAGGGTTAAGAATAGCACTTAAATAATATTGGGTTAAAATAACTAGATGACGTCCGCAACTGTGGCGTTTATGGCGCGGAACCCGCACAATTTCCTGAGAATTGAGATAAAAAGTATATAATAATAATAATAGCTCCCACACCGATTTCGGTGACGGTGGCCGGTTTCATTGAAACCAGGCCAGCTACGCAGGAGTAATTTTATAGTGCCCAAGTGTGTGCGCAGTACACAAGAGCACTCTCTATTCCTTTACTCTCATAACCCAGTGGGACGGCAGACCGACACGACCGGCGAGAGATCAGGCGCAGGACCGACTTTTTACATGCCCATCCGACGCATGGATCATCTTACTTGTCAGACAATCAGAATCAGCCTGCTCCTAACCAAACTTGGAAATATCATGTTTCCAACGCGGGAATCGAACCCACGACCTCCGAGTCAAGAGCCGCGCTCTATACCACTAGTCCACGGAGGCGTAAAAAGTATCATAGGTACTTAAATGTCCTTTCCCGGGACTCAAAGTATTTCTATACCAAAATTTAGCAAATTCGATTCAGCCGTTTTGAGCATGAAGAGGTTACAATGGATATTATAACAATGGTGCTGTAAATACAGTCCGTTTCAGCGTAAAATGCATGAAATATTCAAAATAAAGTAGGCACGCCATGAACATCTGTTGGTAATGGGGAGCTCCATCCCACAATTCCCGCCAAATTGTGCTCGTAAGTCATTAGCCGAGTTAGATGTATTGTACATCAAGTACACTTGCTATAATTTTATGTACTTTTAACCCTCAAAAGGGGTCGTTTAATACTTGATTCTAATTTCGTTTATCGCGCAGAAACCGTAGGTAGTTGTGGGCAAACTCCGTTGCGCCAAAATACGTTTATGGGTCAATTCAGACCGCAACGCGATGAGGCGCGGCGCGGCATAAATTTGTATGGATTTGACAGATTTTGCGTGCGACGTCTTGCGAATCTGTCAAATCCATATAAATTTAGAAATTAATCTACGCGTCGCGTTGCGATCTGAATTGACCCTATCGCGCGGGAACCGTGCATTTTTCAACAACAAAGTCTATCCTATGTTCTTTCTCGTCTCTCAAAGAATACCATGCCAAATTTCAGAAAATCAGTTCAGTCGTTTATGCGTAAAGTGACAGACACTTTTGCATTTATAATATTGGTAAGAATTCTTATTAGTTACTAGCGACCCGCCCCGGCGTCGCACAGGTATAAAATATATAGCCACTGAAAAAATGATTAAAATCGATAGCCTATCACGATCCTTCATGTAGTCTACTTCTTATCTGTGCCAAATAACATAAAAATTGATCCAGTAGTTCGCGAGATAAACCCGTTCAAATAATTTCCCCCGTTTTTTTCCACATTCTCCTATTAGTCTTATAGCGTGATAAAATATAGCCTTCCTCAATAAATGGGCTATCTAACACTGAAAGAATTTTTCAAATTGGACCAGTAGTTCCTGAGATTAGCGCGTTCAAGTTAGCCCTTTCAAATAATTTTCCCCGTTTTTTCAACATTTTCCTCTATTTCTTCGCTTGTATATATATATCTTAGCGTGATAAAATATAGCCCATAACCTTCCTCGATAAATGGGCTATCTAACACTGAAAGAATCATCAAAATCCGTTGCGCAGTTTTAAAGATTAAAGGGAACAAAGGGACATGAGGGAAAAAAAGCGACTTTGTTTTATAATAAGTATAGATTACTAAAGGACTTTCTGCAGACGAGTATGAACGTTGCATAACATTTGACAGTGTCAGTTAAAATATACCTCGTTAAATTATTTCGTTTGAACGCACCATATACTTCCCGTTTGAAATGTCTTGTCATGACTAGATGTACTGATATAAGATGGCATCATTACGTTTCAGAAGACAGTTTAGTAGAAATATCGATTTATAGACAGGCCAGTAGCCCTAGCATGGCCACCAGTAGAAATGCGAAAGTATAGACAAACTGTGGACATAAACTTAAGGTGCCGTTCCAATCTTTATCGCGATTGATCGCGACCGACAAAAATTCAATTAAAATCATATATTGTAGTCTGTCACTTTATGACAGACTACAATATATGACATAAAGTAGGATATTATTTGAATTTAAGGACTATAGTCTGTCATGAAGTGGCATTTTAATTGAATTTTTCGCAAAAAAAAAAAAAAGATCGGAACGGCACCTTAAGTTTATCTCCACAGTTTGTCTATAGTCTATACTTTCGCATTTCTACTGGTGGCCATGCTAGGGCTACTGATGACGCCCGCAACTTCGTTTCGCCGAAATTCGTTTGTCGCACGGGAACCGTACATTTTTCTAGGATAGAAAGTATCCTTCGTTCATTTCTGGGACTCGAAGTCGATCCGTAGCAAATTTCAGCAAAATCGGCTCAGTAGTCCTGCAGAGGTGACAGACAGACACAGTATTTATAATATTGGTGTGAAAGACAGAATTACGTAATTTGGTTAATATTATAGGAATTATGAAAATCGATCTACAAACGGCAGAATGATGAAAGGCATCCGTTTCGATGTAGAAGACCAAAAGAAGTACCAATAATTATAGGGTCATAAAGTAATAAATGCGTAAACATGGTACCAAATTTGGATTATACTCTACGGAACAAAATAATCTGCTAATTGCGAGTCGGACTCGCGCACGAAGGGTTCCGTACCGGTATAGAGCGAAAGTTTACAATAAATTTTGTTTTTTGTATGGGAGCCCACCTTAAATATTTACTTTATTTTAATTGTATTATTAATTATTAAAATGCAAATAATTATATTTGTGAAAATTTCAAGTGCCTAGCTGTTACCATTATTGATTACGAGCAAAAAAATCGGTTGTCTGTAAAGTCGGTTTACTGACGATAGTTGAACGTGACAACGTATGACGTTGTCACGTTCAACTATCCTTAACCCCTTAACCCTCGCTTCCGAATCTCTATAAATAGAAACAAACTTTTTCGACTGTAACCTAAAGTTATTTCGATGTATTTCTTTCAAATGATTGTCAAAAAATTTTTATAATGAGTAAAATAAACTATTCGCAATACAAAACGCTACATATATTCGAACAAAGACGAAATCCAGTAAAATCTTCGAACAAAGCACAAGTCATACCTTGACACGTAGGAAATAGAGCACAATTTTAAATAGCCGAAATAATACTAACAGCTCACAGATTGTTTATTTATTTTTCATTCAGAGTGTGGTCAATGTATCAAAGGTCATAACTAACCAAACTTCTTCATACAAAAGTATTCTCTAAGTCATCGAAATACGTAATATAATCGAAACAAAGAGCGCGGGCCCAGGTGGGTTGAGTACGGTTGCTGAGAGGATAAATGGAACGCCTCAGAGCAGCTGTCAGCGAGGCAACGCCGCATGAACTGTCATGTTTTTCGGGCGCGCACCCCATATCGAATTATAAGACGTTATCACGTCAAAAAAGCCAAAAAATTCACGTTTCTTGTATGGGAGCCCCCCTTAAATATTAACTTTATATTATTTTTAGTATTTGTTGTTAAAGCGGCAACGGATATACACATTCTGTGAAAATTTCAACTCTCTAGCTATTACCGTTCTTGAGCAGCCTGGTGACAGACAGACGGACAGACGGACAGACAACGAAGTCTTAGTAATAGGGCCCCGTTTTTACCCTTTGGGTACGGAACCCTAAAAAGAACACATATAATTAAGGCTTCTGTGAAAATTTAAACTGCCTGTCTGATGTCATTATTGATATCGAGCGAAAAAGGACAAAAAAATAACGTTTGTTCTATGGGAGCCCTCCTTAAATATTAATTTTATTTTGTTTTCAGTATTTGTTGTTACTTAAAGCGGCAAAGGATATACACAATCTGTGAAAATTTCGGAACTCTAGCTATAGCGGTTCTTGAGATACAGCCTGGAGACAGACAGACGGACAGACAACGAAGTCTTAGTAATAGGGTCCCGTTTTTACCCTTTGGGTACGGAACACTAAAAACGGGACCGACAAATGGCCGAGTTATCGTTGAACATAAAAAAATATACACAACCGAATATAAAACCTCATCTTTTTGGAAATCGGCTAAAATATCCTTGGAGGACTTAACTTATTTGAAATCCAATTCGTTTGGAAGTTCCTAATTAGCGATTTCAACTTGGCTAAAGGCCTTTCTAATGTAATTGGGACAAACAAACGTTTCTTTTATTAGATAAGAAAACCACCAGTTTTTAGTTTTAGTTCGTATCTAAAACTTTGACTAAAAGTAATAAAACCGAACGACTTTCCGCAACTTTAGTTAACAAATATGGGTCCAATAAAAGACTTTAAGCACTTTAAAAGAGAGAATCTTGTATACACTCATTACTGGGTTCCAATTTAGTTCGATCTATATTTAAACTTTCATATTACGCGTTTTTATTAAAAACTAGCGACCCGCCCCGGCTTCGCACGGGTATAAAATATAATATAGCCGCTGCAAAAATGATTAAAATTGATTCAGTAGTTTTGATTATTCATTATTACTACCCGTGGCCCGCATTGGTCGATACCGCCGCAAAAGCTACGTCACACAGGAAATTGGAGCCTTTTGCAAGGTACCTATAGGCAAATCAGTAGGGATCATTGGTATTCTTGGTATATGAGCTAATTCACCAGCTGCAGGGCCGGTCATAATCTTCGCTACTGCGCATGTGGCCTTGGTAGCGCCCACTTCGAAACGGGCGTAAATCGCAATTTTTAATTTCGTCATAACTTCTAAACCAAGCGTCCAATTTTAATCATTTAAACACCAAATATTATCTACACAAACTGTACTTAGTGATGAAATAATTTATTTCGATAAGGATTATCAACATGAGTAAAATAAATGCGTTTAAATGTGGTCCAAGAAAAATCAAGATTTTTAAATAAAAAAATGGTTGTTGTGCCTCACTTGACATAGATAGGTATAGTGTGTCGCGGACATTTTTGTAGATATTTATAAGATCTACATTTACTTAGAACATTGTATGGTTCTATCTTTTATAGTTTAGGCAGCGTACGCAATATAAGTAACTTTTCTGGTTGATTTTTTTTTCACCTTGTGCCAGAAAAACCCAAATATCTTACGGAACCCTATATTTTACAAAATAAAAAGTAGCCTATGTTACTCGTAAATAATGTAGCTTTCGAATGGTGAAAGAATTTTTAAAATCGGTCCAGTAGTTTTTGAGCCTATTCATTACAATTAAACAAACAAAGTTTACCTCTTTATTATATTAGTATAGACTAGTATAGACTATACTAATATTATAAAGCGGAAGAGTTTGTTAGTTTGTTTGAACGCGCTAATCTCAGGAACTACTGGTCCGATTTGAAAAATTCTTTCAGTTTTAGATAGCCCATTTATCGAGGAAGGCTATAGGACATATTTTATCACGCTAAGACTAATAGGAGCGAAGAAAAAGAGGAAAATGTGGAGAAAACGGTGGAAATTATATGAAATTGCTTATTATCTTAAGAGCTACTGGAGAATTTTTTATGTTATTTGGCAAACATGAAGAATAGACCACGTGAAGGGACAAAGACTATTTTTTGCGGAAAAAAATACGGTTGCGTGAAATTCCTAAATTACGCGGGCGAAGCCGCGCGGAACATCTAGTGACTAGATAACGCTTGAAACTCCGTTGCGAAAAAAAAATATAATCGCGCGGGAAACGCACATTTTTCCGGGATAAAAAGTAAGATATGTCCTTTCCCGGGGCTCAAAGTATCTCCGTACCAAATTACGTCAATATCGCTTCAGTGGTTTAAGCGTGAAGAGGTAACAGACAGACAAAAAGACACTTTTGAATTTATTTGAAGAGAAAGAACCGATATTTAAGAGTCCCATAAAATAAAATTCACCTCTTAATTTCAAGTTAATTTTATATATTTTTATTCTATAAAGAATCGATAAAGAAAATGTCTTGGCTTAAGGGCCTGGATCACGTGTTTTATTGAAATATGTTATCAGTTGTGTTATTCATTATTTTAATGTAAGGCTCAACGACAGAGGGCTAATTTAATTTATATGTAAATGGTAAAACTTTCCCCTAGTTTTTAAGCTACTATTAATTTTAAGTGTAACAAATTACAGCTAATTTCCTCTATTAGTTCCATTTTAATAAGTTTCATGACTATAACCCCACTACGTAAAAAATACAAAAAAAACATTGGCCGGCTGAACGGATTTCGATGAGACTAGATGACGCCCGCAACTCCGTTGCGCCAAAATTCGTTTATCGTGTGGGAACCGTACATTTTTCTGGGATAAAAACTATCCTATGTCCTTTCACGGGACTGAAAGTATCTCCATGTCAAATTTCAGCAAAATCGGTTCAGCGGTTTGAGTGTAAGGTAGCGGTAAGAGGTAAAAGACAGACATACAGACAAACGGATAGACAGACACACTTTCGCATTCATAATATTAGTAAGCATAGTTAAGTAAGTAAGTATGGATTTGGCATGGAGATACAAAAAGTTCTGTCTCTATTTAGAATCCTGCGAGTCCGACTCGCACTTGGCCAGTTAAAAGAGGAACTTAATTTAAAACGTTCAGTACGTGCCGCCCCCCTAAACTCCTAACCCCCTTTTTAAACTCCTGACCCCTCTTCTCCAGAGCGAAGAATATTGGATTGACCCCTTCTTATACGTCTCGGACATGTATGCATCTTATTTAGTTTTAAAACTATTTTAATCAGATTCAGCTATTTGATACTGCTTCGTATTCTTCTTTTTAGGGTTCCGTACCCAAAGGGTAAAAACAGGACCACCCTATTACTACGACTTCGAAGTCCGTCAGTCTGTCTGTTTGTCTCCAAGCTGTATTTCGAAAATAGCTATAGCTAGGCATCTTATTGTTAAAGTATTGTGTATTGTGGTGAGAACAATAAATATTTTTTCATTCATTTTTCATTTTTCATTTTCATCTGAAATTTTCACAAAGGCTTTAATTATATGTGTGCTTTAATAATTAATAATAATATTTAAATAAAATAAAAATTTAAGGGGGCTCCCATGTAACAAAGACACAATTTTTGGCCTATTTTTGCTCTTTAACGGTACGGAACCCTTCGTGCGTTAGTCCGACTCACACTTGGCCGATTTTTAACCCCTGAAAAAAGAGGGGTGTTATAAGTGTGACGTGTCTGTCTATGTGTGTGTCTGTCCGTAGACTAAAGCTTCCAAGTTATCAAGCTGCTAAATATAAATTTACCATAATTAAAGTAAACAATTAAAACTGAAATGTTATAATTATTGTAGTTTATTTATTCAAGGATCCACTTGTTATTTCTAATTGTACACAAAATTAATTATACCAGGTCAATTTGATATTAAAATTACTCGTATAATATTAACTGGAACAATAATTAATTATTAAATATCCATAACTATCTAACATTATACAGCTGAATAGTTTGTTTGAACGCGATAATCTCAGGAACTACTGCACCGATTTTTTAAGTTATTTCACCAATGTGTAGCTGAGATGTCCCTGAGTGCTACAGGCTATATTTGTACCACGGGTGGAGCCGGGGCGGACCACTAGTGGTTTGATACAAAAATAAACTTTAAAAGGTTTAAAAAAGTAATACATATACACATATTATTTTCCGCGCGGCGGTACACTTTCCGGAATAAAAAGTATCCTATGTCCTCTCCCGGGACTCAAAGTATGTATCTCCATGCCAAATTTCAGCAAAATCGGTTTAGTAGTTTGGGCGTGAAGAGGTGAGAGACAGACAGACAAGCTCCGATGCATGGATCATATTCTTATTTGTCTCATGTCTGACAATCAGGTGATCAGCCTGCATTGTCCTAACCAAACTTGGAAATAACACACTTCCAACGCGGGAATCGAACCTACTACATTTTACCTAAGGTTCTTAATAAATTCCTTAACCTCCATTAAAGGCCTGCTCGAGTTAACGACGACTAAGTTAATTGAGTTTAACTGAGTTAAACTAACTTTGCCGTAACTTACTGTTACATTTAAATTAGTTTCGCTTTGACGTTTGTACATTTTGAAGTATAGCCGGGGAAATGTATGTTTGGCAGATTGACGTGTAAATATTCATACATTAACCCCGCGCGGTTATTAGGTACTTCCTATTATGCGCTGCGCCGGTGGTCTCTCGATCTATTCGGAGGTCTTGACTCGGAGGTCATGGGTTTGATTCCCACATTGGGAACATGTTATTTCCAAGTTAGGACAATGCAAGCTGATCACCTGATTGTCCAAGTAAGATGATCCATGCGTCGGATGGGCATGTAAAAGTCGGTCCTGCGCCTGATCTTTCGCCAGTCGTGTCGGTCGGCCGTCTCACTGGGTTATTAGCAGCGGCGTGCACAAGATTTTGACACTGGTAATGCAGCGATATCGGTTCAGTAGTTTTGGTGTGAAAGCAAAACAGACAGACAAACGGACAAAAAGAGATATTTTCGCATAAATTATAATAATAGTGTGGATATAAATTAAAAACTATGTTTTCTAAACTATTAGTATAATTACGTTCTGTTATGAAGAAATAAAAAAACGCCATCTGTTGTCACACGTTGGAACTACAATGAGAGTTTCTTTCATCGAAACCCATGGAAATATACCAATTACCATACAACATAATATTGTGCGCTAAAATAAATAAAAACGCCATCTATTGTTACGTATTAGAAATACAATGTGAATTTATTTTCATCGATATTACCATGGAAATTAGATACTATATTTTTGCCTCATCAAAATGTAGCCTATGGCTCTCTCAGGCTCTAGACTAACTGTGTACAAAATTTTATTACAATCGGTTCATTAGTTTTGGCATGAAACAAAACAAAACAAAAACTTTTTCTTTTACAACTTTTTCATTTTTATATCTAGTATATTTTAAGTACTCACCTAATCAGCTTAACTTTTGTCTTTTCACATAATCAAGGTTCCGGTTACTTGAGATCCGATCCATAATCCGATGTAAATAAATGCAAAATTTTGGCCACCACAAATTATTATCTTATCCAAGTGAGTGATAGTTATGAATGTACGCAATTATTAATGTTAAACTGTTAAATATTATACAAACTTTCAAATATTAAAATCTAAAATATTCTTAGAAAACTATAAAACCAAAAATAATAATATAATATAGTACTAACAGTGCTCGATCACATGAAAAAAGCAAATGGCCTCCCAAAACACAAAAAATTTCAGCTATGTAAAATGTAAACAAATATTATAAACCTCACAAAACAAAAATGCATAATGTACATATTATACGTAATTAGTTAGATTTGCGTCTATTCATTTTACTCGGATTATATCCGATTGCTCACGACTATTCACGAGTAGTTCCGATCGCCGTCGGCATGGATGGCGCGGGCGCCCGCGCCGGCCGCGGCGCCAGTGATGCCATTGAATTTCAACCAGAACTCCCCAACTATTATTTAAATATATTATTTATTACTTGGGGTACTTTCCACTGAGAGATCAAAACGCTGAAAATACTACTTCAGCCGACCGCAATTATTGTTTGCGGCAAAAACATCACTCATGATGTCATTATTTATATAAAAACAGTAATAAAAACCAAATAAATATACATTTTTGCTTAAAAAATTTCACGCCCATGAATATAATATAATATTTTTACTCCCTAAAATACGCACTATATATTTAATTTTTCCCTACTAAAAGTGGGATATCCCCATAATTGGCAACACTGCTGGGGTCTTCGGCAGAGCTTGCAGTACAATAATCACATTCGATATTCATGGTTGTGTGCGTTTTCGGCTGTGCACGGACACACTCACACATACGCGCAAGGCAGGCACCTCAACACTGAGCCTATCTTGACCTCTCGTGAACCCGTTCGCGCGTGTACCTGATTACATGTTGCTATTTTATAAATTGAGGCGTTTTAAATGTGTATTATTTATTTTTTTACTATATTTTTTACTATTATTATTAAAAAATTAACGTCATGAGTCATTTAAAAAGTACGAAAGTTAAATTAAAATATCTGTTATCTGTGAATGGCAAGCACTGCCTTTTTGCCTATAAAGACTGCACGCGCATGGTTATTAGAGTAAAGGAAGAGAGAGTGCTCTTGTGTACTGCGCACACACTTGGACGGTTTGAAATCACTCCTGCGTAACTGGTCTGTTTTCAAATGAAACCGGTGCAGGAGCGTTATTATTAAATTTCATCTAAAGAGTTAATAGGTTACAAATTATTTGCAACAGACAGGCAGACAAACATTCGCGTTTTCAATATTAGTGAGTATGGTAGCATCTTCGATTACATATAAGACGGATTTTTATTAATTCCCAGCATTGTACTCATAGAAAAAGTTGTTCATTTTGGCGGGCTCATTTGATGGTTTCAAGGACAACGGTGTTTACACAAACGTCTTGTATATTAGTGATCGAAGGGTAGCATGGATAATTGGATACCTCTAACGGCTAACCGATTAAATAAATAACTGCTTTATATAGATAAGTAATATGTAAAACCACTACCCACACAATAAGTACACAAAACAAATTGTCAAACATATCAAATAGTTTTTCTGTCGCACAAAAAGACGTAGATACCACGTAATTGTACGTGGCAGCTACGGCGTCTACGTAGCATCTACGTGGCATCTACGTAACGTGTACGTGACGTTTACGTGACGTAAATCAATACGTAGACAATAAATTGGATTGTGATACCGTAAGAGGCAAGAGCTCACGTCAGATTTAATGTTGAGATAAAAGTTTGATTCAGCGTTTTGTGAGGATATGTTATGATGGGTAACTATGATTGTAATGTTTGTAGTCATAAAAGATGTTGGTCATAGCAATCTAAAGGCCATTACGTTGGGCCAACAATGATTGTGATTTAAACTATTGCATAGCTTTTATCGCGGGCTTTTAGCGCGGCGGTCAAGAAATTCTGTAACGAAAAACCTTACACTCCCCACTCCAGCCAGAATTCGGCACGGTTTTTGTGTGCGTGAGACTAGACGTTTGCAAATTATAATTGCATAAGTTGATAAAAAATGCTATGCAATAGCTTTACCGCGGCAGTCCTCGAGTGCCACACACGGTGTGTTTTTAAAGGGGTTTGAAAAGTGCTTGTGACCCATACATTATACAGGATGTAAAAAAAGTAAGTGATATAATACGTTTAAGTGTGTGTGTCCCTCATAATTATAGAGTTCACTGTAAAAGAGCTAAATTTTTATTTTGCATTTTGTATGTAATTACCGCGTGTGTAATTACAATGTAACAAAGGTGAAAAAATTACGCTTTCAGCGCTGCTACTTTTACGGTGACCTCTATACAGAGGAGCCATTCCATAAAGTTAATATTCCTAGCGGAATAGAGAAACAAAGGCCTGATCAAGCGAGATGTCACTATCAGTAACACTGCGTGGTAGAAAGAGACGTGTGATACATGACAGCAAAACCAATTTTTTTTTCATCTGTTTGACGTCCGTCGGCACTTATCGGCACGTTGACAATTTAATCTCTTAGAAAGACGCTTGTGTAAGTGTATACGTATTACGTACACATATTTTTACACACAGACGTAAATCTATTTCGGTTTCGTTTGACAGCTCGATACGAGTATTGTTGCTCTATTCCGCTAGGTATATTAACTTTATGACCCATTCACACCCTAAAGTATTATCAGTGTGTTTTGTTACAGCCTGTATACATAGTGTATAGGGATTAAGGACAGACAGCGGGATTTTGTGTAGTGATTGTGTTTGAATGATGTTTCAACCGAAAGGGTTATTTCCTCCAACAATTAATCATAGCCCTGTCAACGGAGTCATCGTAAAGTGCGGTTTTGGGGCCATTTCATGAATTTATAAGTAGGATCTTTGCAGTTTCGGGCATTGAGGAAGGAGTCATTAGGAATTAGTGTCCGACCGAAGGTCTATTTTTGGCCGAAGCCGAAGCCGATTAATCGGCAATAGCCACAACCTTCGGCCGAAGCCGAAGCCGAAGGTTCATAATCTTAATCGCTCGACTCTCAGTAATTAATTTTTAACCGACTTCAAAAAAAGGAGGTTATCAATTGGACGCGTATGTATGTAATATTTCCAGAACTGCCCAATTTTCGTAATATTATATTAGTCTGTAATCTGTATCAGCGTCTGAACAAATGTGCCAAATTACAAGTGTATGTACATACATATTACATACACTTGTAATTTGGCACAACATAAAAACATACATACATACATACATACATATGTATGTATGTATGTATGTTTTTATGTTTGTGTTCGTATATCTCTGGAACTACCATTCCGATTTCAGTAATCCTTTTTTTGTTGTACTTACTAGGTACTGTTTAACTTAGGGAATAGTGCAAGTTTCAACAAAATCGGTTCTCTAGTTTTGGAGATACGGAGTTTCAATTCTTAATTAAGTACGTATAATTTTGAAGTCGGTTTTATCTTTTTTAAATACAGTTATGTTCAATATTGTCTACAAGCTACAATTAATATTAAAATTAAGTATTTCAAAACTTCAATATTGAAGGTTTACCTCTATATTGACTGTCTCATAGAGAAGTTGATTTAGAGATGGTAATAAAAGTTTTTGATTTCGTGATTTATTTATTAATTAGTATTTAATTTGTGGACTACAAATAATTAATTAAGTTTAAAGAATGACTCAATTAATGTGTAGTTCGAAAATGGATGAGAATTCGGAAAAGTGTATAGAATCAAAATTATAGAGAATTTAATAAGTTTTTTTTCATCGTAGAATGTTTTTTGCTACAACGCATCGTTTTTCAGTTATTAGTCAAAAAACAAAAATTGAGACTTTTGGCACTCTCCCCTCGCTCCGGCTTACCTCCTAGACTTCAGGACTTTTAGTATGTTTTATCCCTAAGCACCCTGAGTAAGGTCCAGCAGAAATCTCTTAGGTTACCGCTCACGCATTCTACAACTACTTTATTGACAAAACTATTGTAAAAAAAAATAATTTCTTATTATTTCACAAATAACAATAATTATGGCGCATTTTCACTGGTCGATAGGGCCCGCATGCGAGGTGCGGGAGATTTCTGAAACGCATGCCACGACCAATGACAATGCGCCATTAGTTGTCATAGACTCCCCGCATGCTGTATACCGTACGAGTTAACGACTAATGAAAATGCGCCCTTAGACCTATCAATCAGTCTTTGTTTTACTCGACTAGACCGAAACTAGACTAATAAATAAAATAAACAAACACTAACTTTTTAATAAATAATTAAATGATTTATTAAGAAGTTAGTGTTTGTTTATTGTATTTGACAGTGACTCCCAGCGGCCTCTGCATACACGACCGGTCCACCGTCCATCGGTCTCTCACGGCTCACTCAGTCTTTCGTAACAGTTTACAGTTCGTTCAATTTCGGCTCAAAAACCACCTTCGGCAAAGCTTCGGCTTCGGCCGGGTTTTAGGCCGAAGCCGAAGGTGGTTTTTTTGGCCGAAGGCGGCCGAAGCCGAAGCCGAAGCTTCGGTCGGACACTATTAGGAATAGAAAATATCTTTATGTACTAGTGGTCCGCCACGGCTCCGCCCGTGGTACATACATAGCCAATATCACTCAGGGACATCTTACAAAGAATTTTTCAAATCGGACCAGTAGTTCCTGAGATTATCGCGTTCAAACAAACAAACTCTTTAGCTTTATAATATTAAGTATAGACTTGATGACGCCCGCAACTATGTTGCGCCGAAATTCGTTTATCACGCGGGAACCGTACATTTTCCGGGATACAAAGTATTCTTTGTCCTTTCCCGGAACTGAAAGTATCTTTATGTACCAAATTTCAGCAAAATCGGTTCAGCTGTTTGGGCGTGAGAGAAGACAGACTCAATCCAGGTTGATCACCTAATTGTCTGACAAGATGATCCGTGCGTCTGATGGGCATGTAAAAAGTCCTACGCCCACTAGTCGTGTCGGTCGGTCATCCGTTCCACTGGGCCATGAAATACAGAGATTGTCATTGTGTATTGCGCACACACATGTTAATTTTTAAAGTTTTTTTGCGTATATTTCAATACAACGCCCACCATAATCACCAAAACCACTGGGAGCTTTTATATTAAACATACATAGTACATACCAACATGTATTCATATGTATTCATCATATTATGTAACCTATAATTGAAGTTTATTGAAGTTGTACAAAAGTCAGAAGTCCCTTTTCATTCGCATCAAAGCCGTATTAAAGGCTTTGTAAAAAAAAGTAAACACGAAATTCAAATTTTATATTTGGAATGTAAGAGAACAATTTTTCTCCTCGCATTATTTTAACATTTCGACTGTCATGTTATTTTGTACGCACGAAAAATTAGATTTTGTGCGAAATGTATTTTAAATTATTATTTTTTAACAAAAAAATAAAACCGACTTCCAAGGTAAAAACAAAAGTAATACTTATTCATAATCTAAAAAGAATCAAATAATTCTTATTCCTTATTATAGTGGCGTCTTCAGACTTCGCCTAAACCTCAACTATATTTTCTGTACTCAATCTTCGTACTTTTGAAGTCGGTACCAGCCCGGAAAAGTTCTGAGATCCTTGACATAGCAAATTTTACCGACTTCAAAAGCATGAAGATTGAGTACAGAAAATATAGTTGAGGTTTACGCGAAGTCTGAAGACGCCACTATAATAAGGAATAAGAATTATTTGATTCATTTTAGATTATGAATAAGTATTACTTTTGTTTTTACCTTGGAAGTCAGTTTTAATTTTTTGTTAAAAAATAATAATTTTACCTTTTTTAGTTACATCATAATTATGAGACGACAAGGTTATATTATTATAGCTTGTTGTCAGTTGTACAATGTACATATTACTAGCGGTCGCCCGCGGCTCCGCCCGCGTGGATATGGTACGGCTGCAAAAAGCCTACACAGGAAAGACTCGGTCAGCAAAATGATTCCCAGGTCAATTCACAGACTCCGACACTGACATCGACGACGCGGACGCAGTCACTATCCGAAGGGTGCACAGTGCACACTGCACAGATTGTCTTCCTTCCCGCACGCGCATCCCCGCTTGGTGACGCCCACTATCCTAATATTTTAATTTCGCCATAATTTCAAAACCAAACGTCCAATTTTAATAATTCAAAGACCAAATTTTATCTACATAAGCTGTACTTAGTGATGAAATAATTTATTTTGATAAGGATTAATAGCATGAGTAAAATAAACGCGTTTAAATGTAGTCCAAAAAAATTCAAGATTTTTAAATAAAAAAATGGTTATTGTGCCTCACTCGACATAGATAAGTACAGTGTGTCGCGGACTTTTTTGTAGATATTTATAAGATCTATAATTACTTAGAACATTTATGGTTCTATCTTTTATAGTTTCGGCAGCGTACGCAAAATAAGTAACTTTTCTGGTTGATTTTTTCACCTGGCGTCCGAAAAACCCAAATATCTTACGAAACCCTATTTTTTCCAAAATAATATTTAGCCTATGTTCAGCAGAAATAATGTAGCTTTTGCTTGGAGTAGTTTAAATAAAGCCAAAATCATCAAACTTGTATCTATAAGGATTCAAAAGTTCTGTTGGGTACCTTCAGAACCAGGGTACATCCTGGTGCAAAATCTTACTTTTTGGTAGTATATGCCTGAAATACTTCAGAAAAAATCAAAATCACCATATGTTCCCATATAAATTTCAAGGAGTCCCCTCGATTCCTCATGGATCCCATTATCAGATCACCACTTTTGTGAACATGGTACCAACCTCGGATTCAACCATGTACAACAACAAAAGAATCATGAAAATCGGTCCATAAACGGCGAAGTTATGGTTGAACATACAAAAAAAAATATATAAACAGACGAACATATAACCTCCTCCTTCTTGGAAGTCGGTTAAAAATGATTCTAAAAGTACAGACGTGTCTTTTTAATAGAGAGAAATTTTGTTTTAAAAATATTTTTGACGAATAAAAATAACTCACTATTCAGAAGTTTAACCCTTGAAACGCGCGTGTTGTTACATAGATAGACGCGTGGGAGTTTTTTGCTCTCATCACAAACGGTTATTAGTTTAGCTTGCTATCGAACATTTGAAATATTATGAGGAATGATAAACTAGATGACGCCCGCAACTCCTTGGCGCCAAAATTTGTTTATCGCGCGGGAACCGTACATTTTTTGGGGATGAAAAGCATTCTCTATGCCCTTTCCCGGGACTTAAAGTATCACCATACCCAGCAAAATCGGTTCAGCGGTTTGGGCGTGAAAAGGGAACAGACAATCAAACAGACATTTATAATATTGGTAGGTATGGAGTTTATATAAAGAGAGTTCTATTTCTTCTATGTATGCAGTGAGTTCTGGGGCATTTCGTTCCAATTTTGTCAAACAATAAGGTCAAAAGTCATTTGCAAGCTTTTGTAACATAAAGAAAACACTAAAAACCACTTTAATAATTACGATTCATTTGTTTCAGGTGACTAAGTGATAAGGTGACAAAGTGACAACTGACAAGTGACAGTGACAAGTGACAGTGATGTGCGGGCTACGCGTTAGAGGGAGATAACGATGGTGCCGTCTCCTTCGCACATCTTCTGTCTCCTTCTGGTGTGCGTGGTGACGCTGGAGGAGGTCATTATTGAGGAGTCGTGTGAGTATTTTTTTTATTTTACCTGATTGTGGCGAAATAGATGGTTGTAACAAAACTAAGTGATAAATTATTATAGAGTTTAGGCCTAAGGGTGTTTAGGGGTACATACAACACACACACACCATAAAGTACAAATATATATATATATATATATATATATATATATATATATATATATATATATATATATATATATATATATATATATATATATATATATATATATATTATAATATTATAGAAGTCCAGGGAAGGTTTTAAAATGACACGAAGTTCACCGGGACAGCTAGTTGTTAAATAGATTCGTAAGGATAGCCAGAGTAAAATAGACCTATTAAAATATGATAAACTTGAAAGCTGTGAGAGAAATGCTCATACGCGAGCGTTAGTGTCATTCATCAATATCTGGCACTGCAATTAAAAATTTTGCTTCTTTTGTTTGCTTACTCCCTTGTCTTATTACAAACGTTTGCATCTAACGTTTTTTGACAGAAGTTTTTACTAGCGCTTTTGATTGCTTATCGTTGAAATATTCACCAATTAACAACGCTGTCGGTTACCTCTTCACGCCCAAACCGCTGAACCGATTTTGCTGAAATTTGGTATTGAGATTTTGGGTCACGGGAAGGGACATAGGAAACTTTTTATCCCGGAAAATGTACGGTTCTTGCGCGATAAACGAAATCTAGTCTACTAAAGCTGAAGAGTTTGTTTGTTTGAACGCGATAATCTCAGGAACTACTGGACCGATTTCAAAAATTCCTTTACCAATAGCTAAGACGTCCCTGAGTCCTATAGGCTATGTATGTATGCTATGCTATGTATATAAACTCCTGTAAAAATCATCATTCATCAGTACCCATCCAAAGCCGTGGACTTAAGTCCATTATAAAAAAATGATGCGTTATGAAGTCCGCAGTTAACCCTAAAACGCGAGCCGACGCCCCCGGGGCTAATGTGGCCGTGACACTCTTAATTGTACACGGTATGTCAATTTGGCGAGGGTTAAGCGACATTCACATGTTACCTGCCAGCAGGATATAAAAACGGCACTCGGGGACTGCCGCGGTAAAGCTATTGCATAGATTTTATCAACGTATGCAATTGTAATTCGCATACGTTTAGTCGCACGGACACAGTGTGCCGGAGACTGGTAACGCCGCACGAGTGAGAGGTGTAGGCTGTAGCCACAGACATAGATCGTTACGGAATTTCTTGATTGAAAAGCAATGCAATAACTTTAAAATATTAGATTACTAGTTGTTGCCGGCAACTCCGTTCCGCCATTCCTGGGACTTCATACCGAATTTAATCGAAATCGGTTTAGTGGTTAAGACGGAGGACTGTGTCTTTTATTTTAACTATATTAAAGTCGAAATATTATGTCATGAATAATTATTAATTTATGTTTGAGATTTAAGCGATCACTGCATGTTACCGTCTTGCAGGACATATAAAAAGCAACACGAATAAGATCTTTTTGTGTTAAATTTATTTCTTTTATAATTACGTTTTTAAATTACAACTTGACATATCTTATTAGAGAAGCTCCTAAAATGTGCTTAGAAAACTTTTCATTGCTTCTCTCTATAAATAGTTAGGTAATGCAAATGCATAAAGATAGTGCTTATTTAGTTTCGGTAGGAGACTAACAAGTTAGCTTAAACTTTCAAAGATATGTAAACGACAATTCACAAAGTTTAGCAACTGTCTTGTCGTCGAAAAGTGTCGTATCTAACTCAAAGTTAGCAAACTTTGAGTTACAACCATTTGACGGCGTAACGCTTAAGGCTCTGCACACATATCAACTTGGAGAGGGATCGTTACCGTATCGCATTTCGCCTCGCAACCAGACGCTAACCAACGTATGCACGTAACCAAAGCACATTAGCAGCTCCTGTACGCCAACTCGGCTACGGTTAGGCCAGCCTTTCCCAAATTGGGCGATAACGCCCCCTTGTGGGCGCTGAAGGTCTGAAGGGCGGTGTGGGACCCAAAAAAATGGGGGCGTTGTGTAGAGGCTTGGGGGTGATTTATTTCATCAGGATGCATTTGAAATTGAAACAATAGGGGTGCTAAAATATAATTTGTTCTTAATGTGGGCGGTAGACAAAATAAGTTTGGAAACCTCTGGGCTAGGCGAAACTGCTCTCTACTACTCCGTACCCTATTCGGGTACGGAGAGACGTAAGCTTGAACGATGTTGATGCAAATGAAGTAGCTATGCAGAAGTATTGGAACACTATCGATCATGTCATCGGTGTAGATCATCGGTCCACTCGTTTGGATGCTGCGATGGCACGGACAGACACACCAACAGACAGACTCGTCAAGTCATAACACCCTTCTTTTTTGTCGGGGGTTACAAATAGCATTAGATACAAGTAGCGATATGATAAAATAATGTTACTTTGCTGTCCTGTCGATTTTGTTACATAAGTAGTTAGTAGTTACTTTTACCAAAAATATAAGAATAATAACAATGGTTGTGACTTACCTACGACTTACAGCTTATGTAACAAAAAATAAAGTGACCTGCATGAGGCCACCCTATTCTCAAGGTGTGCTGTGACCATTTTTCTGGAAATCGCTATCATGTAATAGACCTTTAAATCCACCCGCATGGGAAGTTCCCTTTTACACTAATTGAGTATATCTTAATTATTTCCATTAGGACTTTTATTCTAACGTTGTGATATGGAGATGTGAACATGAGTGATGAGTCTGCATCATCATCTTCATCATCATCATCGTCATCATCATCATCGTCATCTCAAGTTTGCATAGCAGTAACGCCATAGTAACGAGAGACATTATAGCAATGACTCAAAAGTACAAACACTTCTGTAATTGGACTTTATGGTACAAGCTTCTAGTATTTTATCACGTTAAGACTAATAGGAGCGAAGAAATAGAGGAAAATGTGGAAAAAACGGGGAAAATTAATTAAAAGGGCTAACTTGAACGCGTTAATCTCAGGAACTACTGGTCCGATTTGAAAAATTATTTCAGTGTTAGGTAGCCCATTTATCGAGGAAGGCTATAGCATAGGCTATATTTTGTCACGCTAAGAATAAATGGAGAATGTGGAAAAACGGGGGAAATTATTTGAAAGGGCTTATCTCGCGAATTACTGGAGCAATTTTTATGTTATTTGGCACAGATAAATAAGAAGTAGACCACGTGAAGAATCATAGGCTATCGATTTTCATAATTTTTTTAGTGGCTATATATTCTATACCCTACTATGACCAATTGGACTTTATAGTATTAGCTTGTAGTATTCTGCAGGCACCGGACATATTTTTATGGCAACGAAAAGTAACCTATGTACTGTCTTATGTCTGCAAAATTATCAAAATCATTTGAAAACTTTCTAAGGTACTCAATAGCTATGTCCACATTATGCAATTTCATCTTCAATTTTCGTCATCTTCTTTTTATTCAACTTTCGTTTGACATATTCAATAATTGAATGCGTCAAAATCCACCCGCGTTGAAAGAAAAGTGTCATAGCGAGCGCTACGATTTCAACGCGCGTCACGGGCATGCCTCACGTTTGCTGTTGACTGCGCTATAACGCATGCCCTTGATGAACAAAAAAAGGCAGTGTGGACAAAGCTAATGACGATTGACGTCCGCAATTCCGTTGCGCTGAGACTCGTTGATTACCTGGGAACCGTACATTTTTCGAACCAAGACTATCTATTAATGTCCTTTTCGGAACTCAAAGCATCTGCAAACCAAATTTCAGCAAAATCGCTTCAGCGATTTGGGCGTGAAGGGGTAACAGACAGACAAACTTTCGCATTTTAATATTAGTATGGATAGTGGTCAGACGTATAAAATACTAGTAAAAATTCTAACGCACAACAGAATGTTATTTAAAACCTCATGTAGTTGGTAAAATATGGGTTTTCACATAAACAGGCAATGTTTATGTAAAACACGGCAATGGGTATAATTTACCCCACAGGCGGTCTACGGGTTGTGAGAAGTTGTTTAAGTTATTTAGTCACTTAACGACTTGGCGTTTCACGGAAGCTGTACAAAATACTGTGTTATCTGATCGTAGTAAGTTGTGGTGTATGTGTGCTGAATTTCATTAAAATCGGTCGTGCAAATTCAGAGTTTTTTAACACGAATGTAGTTTACTAGATGACGCCCGCAACTCCGTTGCGCCAAAATTCGTTTATCGCGCCGGAACCGTACATTTTTTGGACTAAAAAGTATCCTATGTCTTTCCCGGGGCTCAAAGTATCTCTATACCAAATTTCAGCAAAATCGGTTCAGCGGTTTGAGCGTGAAGAGGTAACAGACAGACAGACAGACAGACACACTTTGGCATTTATAATATTAGCAGAGACCAGTATAATTATTACTCTATGATATTAGTATGGATTTTTAGTGTAGACGAATGTTGTGTCCGCAACTTTAGAACTGTTTCTTATCATATCCCGATACTCGAAAGTATATTTCGAACATAACTTAATCAATATCGGTTCAGTGGCTTAAGCGTGAAGTGAAACAGATACGCCTACTTATTTATAATATTAGTATGGATTTATAATATAAATGATTTCTCCTTCTTTAAAAAATTAAAACCGACCCCAAGGTAAAAACAATAATAACATCCTTATAATATGAACTAAAAAGTATTAAATAATTTTTCCTATCAAATTTTTTTTTCTTGTATTCGATCTACAATCAGTCGCCAGACTATGATTAGATGTTTTGAATGATTGAATGGCGTTTAAGAGGATCTGAAGCCAGTGCTTCATACTCTAATCAATTAAATAAGTGGTTTCTTTTCAATCTTTTAACCACGTTGCGGGAATTCCTATCTAATAGTGCCTTTTTCCGAATTCGGCTAAAACTCAACTATTTCTGTACTCAATCTTCATCATTTTGAAGTCGATCGAGAAGAAGACCAGATAGCTGAATCTTCAGTTCTCTGACAGAATATTTGAAACTTTTGGAACTGGCACCGACTTCAAAATTATGAAGATTGAGTACAGAAATAGTTGAGTTTTAGCCGAATTCGGAAAAAGGCACTACTAGATAGGAATAATTATTTAATACTTTTTAGTTCATATTATAAGGATGTTATTATTGTTTTTATCTTGGAAGTCGGTTTTAATTTTTTGTTAAAAATAATAATTTCACTCTTTTTAGTTACCTAGTAAACCCAAAGACTTCTATTTAATTGAGTAAACCATCGCGTACTAATTACTATACGTAGAATAATACACCTGTATATTTACGTATCTTATTACAGTCACACTTACAAAATATAATATCAGCTGCAGCCTGCATATAATTTTAAACAATACATTTAAAAAAATCGAAATGAACACGTGTGACGTGCTAAGTTTACCGGTCACCGGACTAGTTTCAATAGGCTGGCACTCGCTCGAGTTGTCGCACACGCAGCGCACTGTATAGTACCCGGCCCGCGCCGCACAGTGGTCCAAAATCGCTAAATGGTGGACATTCGCAAAAAAGTTGGATTTTAGTGTGAAAAAAAATACCATTCGATAGAGTTTAAGAAGAGTAACAATAAATCATCATTAAGTTTTTTACAAAAATGTGTTTTTTAAGGTGAAAAAAAATAATTACGAAAATGTTGAATGGGAAAGAATCTATAAATAGATTTTTTGCAAAAACTACAAGGGCATTCTGGTTCATTTTTGAAACAAGTAAAGTTCTAGTGGTATTTAAGGTTAAGAAAAAAAAATTACGCAAATTTACGTGCAGCCTTTTGCAGTAGAGGGGTTCAAAATTTTGAAATAATTTATTAACTTTTTAGTTGTGGAAAAAATACCATTGGATATATTTTTTAAATAGTAACAATAAATCTTTAATAATTTTTTTACAAAAATATATATTTAAGGTGAAAAAAAAATTATTACGCAAAATTCTGTTTGGGAAAGAATCTACAAATCGATTTTTTGCAAAAACTACTTAGCCATACTGGATCATTTTTGAAACAAGTGAAGTTCTAGTGGTATAAGTATAAGGTTTAGAAAAAAAAATACGCAAAATTCACGTGCAGCCTTTTGCAGTAGCAGGGGTTCAAAATTTTGAAATAATGGTACTTACTTTTTAGGTGTGGAAAAAAATATCATTCGATAGATTTATAAAAAAGTAACAATAAATCCTCAATAAGTTATTTGCGAAAATGTATTTTTAAGTTGAAAAAAAATTATTACGAAAATTTTTCGTGGGAAAAAATCTATAAATAGATTTTTTATAAAAACTACTGGACCATACTGGATCATTTTTGAAACGAGTAAAGTTCTAGTGCTATATAAGGCTTAGAATAAAAAGTGCGCAAATTTACGTGCAGCCTTCTGCAGTAGCAGGGGTTCAAAATTTTGAAATAATGGTACTTACTTTTTAGGTGTGGAAAAAAATATGGTTCAAAATATTGAAATGTTTGTACTAACATTTTAACGATTTTTTGCTATTTCTCTAATGGCTGTTGCGTTAGTTGTTTAGGTTTTTAATAATTTACTTAATATATCATTTTTGTACAGATTTACAAACCAACTTCTGGGTCTTGGGTCAACCCGGATATTTTTCAGGCTATCATGAACACATTGGTGAATAGGCAGATCGCTACAACCCCTAATTGAAATCCCCTAGGGAAATAGCAAAGCTTTATCCATGGTACTACATGCCTGCAAGTGTTCACAAACTCCTTATATTTACATGGTGCTGATATTTGTAAGCATTTTGGCTTTGTTCCAATTGGCTATTTAAGTGAAGAAGCTTCAGAGGCAAGCAATAAAGAATTTAGAAATACTAGTGATACATACTAGGAATATGAGTCGAGCAAAAACTAATGAAGATTTGTTGCACAACTTTTTAATAAGCTTTGATCCATATTTGTCTTACATTCGACCAAAGTTGTCTAAAAATAAACACCAAGAATTTCATCCAGGCACAGTCGACCTGTTGCTTGAAAGACTTTTTAAGGACTCGTTTTATATAATATTATACCATACGGTTTTGTGAATGCATTCTATAGCGGTACACAAAACTCAAAAGAGGTAGGTATTATAATTATAATATTTGGTTTTTCGGTTTAATTTTCAATTAGGGGTTATAGGGATCTCTGACTATTCACCAATGTGTTCATGATAGCCTGAAAAATATCCGGGTTGACCCAAGACCCAGAAGTTGGTTTTAAATCTGTACAAAAATGATATAAGTGAATTATTAAAAACCTAAACAATTAACGCAACAGCCATTAGAGAAATAGAAAAAAATCGTTAAAATGTAAGTAAAAACTATGGAGTGTAGATGAAAGGAGGACTATCTTATATGGGGGATATTTGAAAAAGTGTCCAGCTGTACGCAGTAAATAACAGTTGAAAAATCCTCCACGAGTGGCGCTAGCTGCAGCCAAAGGGTATGGAATGAATTATGGAGTGTAGGAATGAATGTAGCCGTTGGTGACAAAATATAAATTATTACTGGAATATAAATTATTACTAGAATACCTTTATATTTTGAAAAATATAACCTAAAATAGCTGAAATAAAAGTTGCTAAATGATTGAAAATTTACCTTGTTGCTACTGTAGTGCCACCTTAGTTTAGTTTAGTTTAGCTTTAGTTTCACCCTAATTTAACGCATTTCCGGGGACACTTTTTACACACAGAGATATTCCTCCTCTATCTACACTCCATAGTAAAAACATTTCAAAATTTTGAACCCCTGCTACTGCAAAAGGCTGCACGCAAATTTGCGCACTTTTTTTTCCAAGCCTTACATACCACTAGAACTTTACTCGTTTCAAAAATGATCCAGTATGGTCCAGTAGTTTTTATAAAAAATCTATTCATAGATTCTTTCCAACACAAAATTTTCGTAATTATTTTTTCACATTAACCCTGCACCGGTCGCGCTCTATAAAGTCACGTAAAAGGTCGCACGGATTACAATTGTAATCCATTTTCAAATCAAAATAAATCTCCAAAACAATTAATCAACATGCTTAAATCAACTTTAAACATATCAAAGAACTTCTTCTTAATTATTTTTTAAACAATTAACTCACTTAAAGTCTTACAACAAATAAATAAAAAATAAAATTGGAACATTGACGTTTTACTATAGAAAAATGGCACTTTAATTTCAAAATGAGATTAACAATCAGCCTTCTCGATTATGTTAACTTTAATCATTGTCCGCAATGCAAGAATAACATATATACTTAGAATGATTGGGACAGACGAATTTTTTACATGCTGTGCATGATCGGCGAGTGCTTTTGTTACGCGCTCTTCCGCAGTTGAGACAGCGACCTACTCGCTCATTATTTGAAGATGTAGATGTAGATGGACGGCTTTCATTTTCAAGAAGGTCAAGAAATATTTTAATTTTGATAGCTAGGCTTCGTGATAATGTTTTTTTTAATTCTCTATTGGGCTAAGGGCTTCATCCATGCCAATGCAAGAGAAATCGAAATCAAATCATTTCGTGAAAAATTTTCAAAATTTTTGTTTGAGATATTGAACACAACCTATTCAATGCGGTCAAATTCAGCAAATCGAAAAATACTGTCAAAGGCAATTGGGCCATAGAATTTCTTGAGACATCATATTATAGTGAGCAATTTTGTCTACCAAATCTACGCCATTCTTTCTTGTATTATGATACGTTATAATTTCTAGTTTATTCAAATTGCCTGTGTCACAATCAATATTCGCAACATTATGCATTGTTCACATAACAATTATTACTACTTTTGTAGATTTTCTCTTCTAACCAAGTCTGAATTTGAGATACCCGGCGTTCATCCATAGCTATTCTGAAAAACATAGAAGTTTATTAGGGAAAGTTCATATTACTGCTGAAAACTTATAAAAATACTCTATATATTATATAACTCAGTTATATAATACAAAATCGATAGTAAAAAAACGTTAAAATTTAATTAATAAACAAAAATAAGAAAAATTAATACTCACGTAATAAGTCGCGTGGATTACAATAGTAATCCAGTCCACTCTGAAGCGCTCCAGATAAAAAACCACGCGATGCTGGCACTCGTGCTGCACTGAGTGTACACGTCGGTTGTTTAGCTACAAGTACCTAAAGGCATCGGCGATTTGCTCGAAACGATTCTCAGAAATTAACTATTTTGTATCAATGGAGTACTATTGTAATCCGCGCGACCTGTGCTGGGTTAAAAATACATTTTTGCAAAAAACTTATTGAGAATTTATTGTTACTTTTTTATAAATCTATCGAATGATATTTTTTTCCACACCTAAAAAGTAAGTACCATTATTTCAAAATTTTGAACCCCTGCTACTGCAAAAGGCTGCACGTAAATTTTGCGTATTTTTTTTCTAAACCTTATATACTACTAAAACTTCACTTGTTTCAAAAATGATCCAGTATGGCTTAGTAGTTTTTGCAAAAAATCGATTTGTAGATTCTTTCCCATACAGAATTTTTCGTAATATTTTTTTTTCACCTTAATTATATATTTTTGTAAAAAATTTATTAAGGATTTATTGTTACTATTTAAGAAATCTATCCAATGGTATTGTTTGCACACCTAAAAGTTAGTAAAATTATTTCAAAATTTTGAATCCCTCTACTGCAAAAGGCTGCACGTAAATTTGCGTATTTTTTTTTGTAAACCTTAAATACCGCTAGAACTTTACTTGTTTCAAAAATGAACCAGAATGCCCAGTAGTTTTTGCAAAAAATCTATTTATAGATTCTTTCCCATACAACATTTTCGTAATTATTTTTTTTCACCTTAAAAAACACATTTTTGTAAAAAACTTATGAAGGGTTTATTGTTCCTCTTCTTAAATTCTATCGAATGGTATTTTTTTCCACACCAAAATCCAACTTTTTTGCGAATGTCCACTATTTAGCGATTTCGGACCACTGTGCGCCGCCGCGCCGCGCCGCTCGCTTGACAGCCCTGGCAGAACAGCGAGACGGTACTATGAACGCTAAACGCAATGCAAAAGGTTGAAATTAGGTTGTTTTCCAGAATATCTCGGCGAAGTGAGATGTTACAATCGAAGCATCTTACTTCTTAAAAGTAATGTCAAATGTGTGCCTTATGCTCTGGAGATAAGGTTGAATTTGGTGACATTGGTGACCCTGACGTGGTAATGATGATGATGATGAATGTAATTTGCATAGTAGCATATGCTTTCAGTTCTTAAAACAGCGCCTAAACTCCCAAACTTGTATCTTTTCACCACTTTTGTGAACATGGTACCAAATTGGAGTGAAACCTAATACAACAAAACAAAAATTTCGAAAATCGGTTCACAAACGGCGGAGTAATCGTTGAACATACAAAAAAATATATATATATCCATAGCCGCACATATAACCTCCTCGTTTTTTGGAAGTCGGTTAAAAATCGGTCAAAATTGTTGAAATACAGTGGCATTACCAGTCTACCACAGTTGGTACGACTGGTACACAAAAATCGCCCGAGTGCGAGTCGGACTTGCGCACGAAGGGTCCCGTACCGTTAAAGAGCGAAAGTGGGCAAAAATTTGTGTTTTATGGGATATATAAATTTTATTTTGTTTTTAGTAAGTATTTGTTGTTATAGCTGCAGCAACAGAAATACACAATCTGTATTTCAGAAGTCCTGCTAAGTATAGCGGTTCTTGAGATACAGCCTGGAGACAGACAGACAGACGAACAGATAACGTAGTCTTAGTAATAGGGTTCCGTTGTTACCCTTGGGTACGGGACCCTAAAAATGACGCGGTGTCATGACGTAGCGTCAATTTATCAATAAACAAGAATTAATGTCGACAAATTATCAATTTGATTGATGATTCCCTCCTTTTGAGGTCGGTTAATGTTGGACACAGGTGGTCTATACCATCATGGTAATTTCTATGATAGGAATTTGAACATAATTTATCATTTGTTCAATAAGAACGTGTGTTAGAGGGTCTTGGGTTTTTGTTCACTTTGAGAGTTGAGACTATAAGGGCCGCGCTACACCGGAATGGCAGCGGCGAGGCGAGCACTTTCAGTGTCATATCACATATGACTTTAAACTTTATCTTCATTATTGTAATACATAGCATCGCTTGAGAAATCGCTGCCGCCAGCATCCACGAGCGGCCACGGGCGGCCGTAGACTTCTCAAGCGATACTATGTATTACAATATTGAAGATAAAGTTTAAAATCATATGACACTGAAAGTGCTCGCCTCGCCGCTGCCATTCTGGTGTGTCGCGGCCCTAAGGGTGTAGCCAAACGAGCGTAATTTGTGAGTTGTGAGTCGCAGAATTTCGGTCGCGTAAATATCTTTTGATACAAATCACGACTCAAAAATTACGCTCGTGTGAATCGAATAGACTTTTGTATGAAACTGAATGCAGCAGAATTTCTGCCAGCCGAAATTCTGCGACTCACGAATTACGCTCGTTTGGCTTCACCCTAACAACTTTATCGGATACTTATCTATCTATAAAGTAAACAGATGTCTCCCGGAACTCCATTGCGCCAAAATTCGTTTATCGCGCTGGAATCGTACATTTTTTCGGGATAAAACAACAAACTGCAGACAGTAGTAAAGTATACTCCGTTTAAACAATCCTCAGCACGTGCAACTTGCTATAATGCCATTAATTTAAATGTTTCAAAAGATATACTATAGCACATTTTGCTGGAGTCTCTTACAACACTTTTCGATATTAAAAATTAAATTACTAAAAAGATGTACCATCGAGGAAATTGATTTCTAGGCAGTTAAGGCGACGCCTTGATAATTTGGCTGTAGCGATGCCGATTTTTCTCAGCAATGACTAAAGCTAAGAAATTGAAGTTTATTGTCAGTATTCATCATGTCTTTGTCTTTGAATTGCCCCTTAGCATAACACGATTGGACAACTTTTATAGCACAGAATAATCAATCGAAAAGACCTCTGTAAAAAAAGGGATTCCTATTTTTCCAACAGAGGAGAGTGATTTAAGGTTCCAAAATTTGTACATAAATTGGTTCAAGCATGCACTTTAATTTGTGCATAGCTTATATGAAATGTATTTATGGTTTTTAAATTATGCGACAAAAACCATTTTGTCGCTTACGCCCTTTCCATTTTTTGCTGTTCCATTGCTTGTTTTCTATGAGAGGCCGATCCGGCCTCTCATAGAAAACAAGCAATCTAAAACATATCCAACACGGTTTCTTACTTTAACGCTGCGTCACCTTAACAGACCAACGTCATTTGATCGGATCATGTCAATTCAATGGTAATTGTGATCTGTCGGCTGGGATTGACGTAACGCGACCAAATAATCCATCCTCCTCCTCCCCCCCTCCCCCATCTGCCTAGGAATCAACTTCTCTGATAGTACTATATTAAAACGCGAGCATGTGTTAACGCACGATTTAACGGCGCTTCTAAGCGATTTTCATTGTTAGTCGAGCGGTAACTAAGTCGATAGTGCTTTTATCCATCACATTTTGCCACTATAATCAACTAATTGGTAGCTTTTGCCAAACCACACACCGCAACTAAAATTAGCCCTATACAATTTTAGGTGGTAATATTATTATTGATGAACTGGGTTGTGTCAGTAGGGTAAGTGCGTTTGTGCACTATACGGAATTTTACCGTGCGGCGCGGCGCGGCATCCCGGTTTCTTAGGGTCAATTTAGACCGCAACGCGACGAGGCGAGGCGTGGCGCGGCGCGGCATTATGGATTTGACAGATTTCAATTGCGTGAGACGTCTTGAGAATCTGTCAAATCCATACTAATTTAGAAATGCATCTACGCGTCGCGTTGCGGTCTGAATCAACCCTTACGTTTTGGTATGGCAAACGTTAATATGAACGCCGGACGGTAAAATTCCGTGTAGTGCACTTCGTGTAAACGCCCGTATTTAAAACTTGACCGAGAGAAATCATTGTGTCTTGTACTCTGTGTGTCTGTTAACCCTTCACTCTAGCGCTGAACCTATTTTTTTTAATTTGGTATCGAAATACTGCGAGTCGTTGCGAAGGGCGACAGTTTTTGTCCCAAAAAATGTACGATTCTTTCTGGATAACGGCGTTTTTGTTAACAGATCTTATTCATTGTCTATATATTATATAGAAAAATATGGATAAGAAATACTTTTTTTAAGTTTAGGAGCTATAATGTCATATTACGAACATTTAAATACAATATTAAAAAAAGTCTTAGGAAAAAAAGAGAATATAATATCATTAATCATTATACAAAAGAACATAAAACTTTTTTTCGCGAAAATATTTCCAAGTCGGTAAAAAATTTAAGCGTGAAAAACATTTTTTTTTAATTTCCCACTTAAAATAAATTAGGTGAAATATAAGGTAACGAAACGCCTTAACCCTCGCGTTTTTAATTAATTTTAATTGTCAGCCACTTACAAACAGGTAAAACAAGATTCAACGGTGTAAATAGAACCATTTTAATAATTTAACAATCAATTAATTTAACCAAAATTGGGTTTGTTGATCATAAATTGTTAAATTTACAAAGGTTATAGATTATTTTAATTGGTTATACAATAATTTGTATTGCTGTTTTGGCTGAATGAAGATGGAGTTAGTTTGTTATTAGGCGTAAAACACGTTTTATAAGCTTGGGTTTTTACATATATCTCCAATAGTCTAATTCGAAACGTTGCATACGTAAGAAAGAACAAATGACAATGTAATAGTTAAATAATCGGCCAAGTGCGAGTCGGACTCGCGCACGAAGGGTTCCGTACCGTTATAGAGCAAAAATAGGCCAAAAATTGTGTTTTTGTATGGGAGCCCCCCTTATATTTTTATTTTATTTAAATATTATGATTAATTATTCAATTACAATAATATTTAAGGCTTTCGTGAAAGTTTCAATCATACATCATTGATTACGAGCAAAAAAGGCCAAAAAAATCACGTTTGTTGTATGGGAGCCCCCCTTAAATATTAATTTTATTTTTATTTCAGTATTTGTTATAGCGGCTCCGGAAATACACAATCTGGGAAAATTTCAGAACTCTAGCTATAGCGGTTCTTGAGATATAGCCTGGAGACAGACAGACGGACAGACAGACGGACAGACAGACATCGAAGTCTCATGAATAGGGTCCCGTTTTTACCCTTTGGGTAGGGAACCCTAAAAAAAGCATGTTTTTTAGACTTTTAAAACTATTATTTTTACGATATTCTTGCAAAATATGTATAATGTATCATACTTAATGTTTTTTAATAATAAGGATTAATAAGGACAATATTGTGACAGTTTTACATATTTTTAGTTATGAGCAAAAAACCACTAAGCGACTACTGTCGTAACAATACCAGAGGACTCAAAAGTGCGTTTCGAAAGTTAAACTCCAATTGTTCGTAATAAATATTTATGGCCACAATAAAGTCATCGAGTTTACAGTTGACGTTAAAGTTTCATCATAAAAGTTACAGCCGCGTTTAAAATCGCCATAAAACATCTCCGGCGATAAATTTTGAAGAATTAGGCTCTTTTATGACAAACGAGCTATGGATAGCCTGATGGTATTAAATTTTCTTTGCTCAAATATGCGCATTTGGCTTCGGTTTTCTGTAAGCCTGTGCATTCGAGCCGGTGCATACATCTCTTACGGCTTCTGCCCATAAGCTGTAAGAGAATAGTTAAATATTTTGAATGAGTATGTTTGTTGCTACTTAAATGAAAAACCACTGAACGGATTTGTCAACCTTTTTGGATGCTACGATGCCACGGACAGACCCACACTCGAATATACATACAACTTAAATATATCTATGGACGCTTCTCACCACGTTAGTCTGGCCCCGTGCTAAGTACCTGAAGGACTTGTGTTAAATAGGACAGGTGTTATAAGTTTGACGTCTGTCTCTCCCTCCCACCCTCTTTCTCTCTCTCTGTATGTATGTGTGTGTGTGTGTGTGAGAGAGAGAGAGAGAGTACGTCTATCATCGCGGGTTAAAATTATAGTTAAGTAGTAGAGTATATCAAACTATCAGACCCGTCAAACATATTGTATTACTAGCTTTTGCCGGCGGCTTCGCTCGCGTTAAGAAGTATTAATAACTATATACAATCTTCCGTCCCCTATTTAATCCCCTTAAGGGTGGAATTTATCAAAATCCTTTCTTAGAGGATGCCTACGTCATAGTAGCTTTATGCACGCAAAGTCTCAGCCCGATCGGTTTAAAATTGACGAAAGTTTCATGCAAACTTTCATTCCCTATTTTAACGCTTTGGGAGTAGAATAATTATTCAAAATCCTTATTTAGCGAATGCCTACGTCATAGCATCTGCCCTGCATGCCAAATTTCAGCCCGATCCAACCAGCGGTTTGGGCTGTGTGTTGATAGATCACTATGTCAGTCAGTCAGTCAACAGAGAGAGGGAGAGACAGAGAGAGACGTCAAACTTTTCTAATTATAAATAACTTAATATATAACTATATATTAAGTTATTTATAATTAGAAAAGTTTGACGTCTCTCTCTGTCTCTTCCTCTCTCTGTTCTTTCATCGGTTAAAAATAGTAAAGTTTATCGGAGTAAATCAGCCGCAATGTGTTAATGCCCCATCAGTCGCGCTTGTGGAAAATTACACGCTGTGTTTAGCACAGAGTGGGTCCCGACCACAGACATAGATCAAGATAGATACCGCATGTGTATGTACTGCTGTGTGTGCATGTGTAGGTGATGCTGTATATACCGGCTCCCCCAATATTTCTCGGCAAAATGTCACCGAGAGTCGAAACGAACTTGTGTCTAAGGTGGAGAATTCATTGGAGAAGGTCTCTGAATGGGGTAGACGTAATTTGGTCCAATTCAACCCCGCCAAGACACAAGTCTGCGCGTTCACCACTAAAAAGTCACCAATGGTCGTATATCCTCGTTTCGAGGGCACATCTTTAACCATCTCCCCTAGCATTGAGATACTTGGCGTCAACATATCGAGCGAAGTCCAGTTCCGATATCATCTAGAGGGTAAGGCCAAATTAGCCTCGAAGAAACTTGGTGTTCTTAACAGAGCGAGACAGTACTTCAGTCCGGACCAACGCTTACAACTCTACAAGGCGCAGGTTCGGCCTCATATGGAATATTGTTCTCATCTCTGGGCAGGGGCGCCTAAATACCAACTGCTCCCTCTGGATCGTATCCAACGAAGGGCCGCTCGAATTGTTGACTGCCATAGTGTTTCAAACAGCTTGGACCCCTTGGAATTACGCCGAGATGTAGCTTCACTCTGCATCCTCTATCGGTTGTATCACGGGGAGTGCTCTGAGGAATTGTTCGGAATCATACCACCGGCAACTTTTCGCCATCGTCCCACGCGAAAAACATACCATCCTCATCACCTTGATGAGTGGCAGTCTTCCACAGTGCGTTTTTCGCGTAACTTTCTGCCGCGCACTGTAAAACTCTGGAACGAACTGTCACCAGCAGTATTTCCGGACCTATACGACCTGCAAACCTTCAAGAAAAGAGCGTATTCCCTCTTAAAAGGCCGGCAACGCACCTGCAGCTCTTCTGATGTTGCGAGTATCCATGGGCGACGGTAGTTGCTTACCATCAGGTGACCCGTTTGCTCGTTTGCCCCCTTATTTAATAATAAAAAATAAAAAAACTTCGCGTGCCATATCGCGTTCCCAAACGACGAGCAATGCTCGTCTTTCGAAAGTCTGTCTTTTAGTCTGCTATCGAAATCAGACGTCAATCGGAATTTTTAAAATGCCTAAATGCCTGAAAGTGCTGTATTGAGCTGTAGAAATTCAAATAGAAACGTTGGCCTTGATAATGGACACGTTTCTTATCATCGGCACGTCATAGTGGTAGGAAAAAAGTGACACGCTTGTTTTCATACAAATGGAGCGACATGCGGTATCTATCTTGATCTATGTCTGTGGTCGACTAACCTCAGACTAAGGGTGTGTACTATAATTTGGTACAACTAATATAATATATTCTGTGCTATAATCAATATTAATCCTTCGATCGCGGATTCTTGGAAATGCTATTGTATTCTATTGTTGTCGCTATCACCGGTGCTCTTATGGGGCTTGAAGGATTAATCCTTCGATCGCGGATTCTTGGAAATTCTATAATTGTATTCTATTGTTGTCGCGATCACCGGTGCTCTTATGGGGCTTGAAGGATTAAAGTCATAGTCGTTGCAATTCATACTTCCATGTAACTAATATTATGAATGCGAAAGTGTATCTGTCTGTTACCTCTTCACGCCTAAACCGCTGAAACGATTACGCCGGGTATGGAGATCCCTACTTAAGAGTTCCGAGAAAAGGACATAGGATACTTTTATCTCGGAAAAATTTACGGTCGGCGCGAAAAACGAATTCTGGCGCAACGGACAATTAGTGGGGGTTATTTAGTAGGATATACATATAACTGCAATGTTTTCTCGCTAGACGCAGCACCAGCATAGACAGTAAAGTTTTGTTCGACGTTTGACAATGTTTCTGTCAATATACTGATATGACGTGTGCCACATGTCGGATTTTGGTCGGATTATTTACTGTATATGCTAGTTAAACGCCCTCTGCTCCGACATTAACGTAACATTCCCTTAGTTATAGTCAGCAGATAACGACGTCTTATATTGACTTGACGTAAGTCAACTTAAGGTGACGCAGCGTTAAAGTAAGAAACCGTGTTGGATATGTTTTAGATTGCTTGCTTTCTATGAGAGGCCGGCCCGGCCTCTCATAGAAAACAAGCAATGGAACAGCAAAAAATGGAAAGGGCGTGAGCGACAAAATGGTTTTTGTCGCATAATTTAAAAACCAGAAATACATTTCATATAAGCTATGCACAAATTAAAGTGCATGCTTGAACCAATTTATGTACAAATTTTGGAACCTTAAATCACTCTCCTCTGTTGGAAAAATAGGAATCCCTTTTTTTACAGAGGTCTTTTCGATTGATTATTCTGTGCTATAAAAGTTGTCCAATCGTGTTATGCTATGGGCAATTCAAAGACAAAGACATGATGAATACTGACAATGAACTTCAATTTCTTAGCTTTAGTCATTGCTGAGAAAAATCGGCATCACTACAGCCAAATTATCAAGGCGTCGCCTTAACTTAGCCTCGCGTCAAAGTATGCTTGTAGACCTGATATTGTGATGGTAACTGACCCACGTGTGGACACGTCACATGTTATAGGTGTTACCTAGGTCTAGGTGGTCTAGAATAACCACAGATGTAGGAAATAGTTAATTGATTTGACGTGGAAATAGATCGGAGTCAATATTTTTCGGTGTCACTGGTGGAGAATGTGATCGATTGAGGACGTAAGTGGATGATTAATTTTATAACATAAGGACAATTACTTACTTTTTTCCCTTATAATTTGAACAAACCTCTAACTCATCTACTTCATCATCTGGCTATACATAAAATCCACATTTTTTTATTTCAAATAATTTTCCCGGTCATAATTTTTGCCGGTTTCCTTAAATGGAAGCTCCATTTTTGAAAAAAAAAACTACAATTTCAAATCGCCCAATTCAACCACATAAGGTACGTCTTCCTTCGATTGTGACTAGATATGAGCGCCGTCACTCAATTCCACGGCGGCGGCGCCGGTCCAAAATTACTACGGCGGCGGCGGCGTCGGCGGCGTGACCTGCGGGGCGATTCACTAAGCGTTTCCGCGCGGAATCTTCCCGATTGCAGAAACTATTTCACTTTCAAGCAAATGACAAGTGAATACTTTCCGATTTTGATGTCATTTTGACAGTACTGACATTTCTTTTGTATGAATGAAATAGTTTCCACCACGGATTCGAGAACATCTCACCGGCCACCGCTGACCGCGGATGGGAGTTTGACATCCGACGACGGAAAATTATCCGAGGATTAGAGCCGTTTTCGCGGAATGTTACCGCCACCTCCGAGACTCGTGAAATCTTTCCACTTCGAGAACCGTGTCATGGCGGATATTGTTAGATGAAACTATTTAATGATAAGAAATAAGAATAAAACAAAGCAGTTATTAATGCTTAGTTAGTCGTGTCTTGTTTAAAATATTAAATAAAGGTCGTACTGCAATAATTATGTGTTAAATCTTTAGGAAGTGTTCATTGAACAATAAATGTTTTTTATTTATGAATGCAGTATTTGTATTAATATTTGGTAAGTACTTAAAGATTTAGAAATAAATAAGTATAATATTTTTTTAATTTTATATTAATCCTTCGACCGGGGATTCTTGGAAATGCTATTTATTGTATTCTATTGTTGTCGCGGCGCACAGTGTTTTTTTTTCGACCAAAATTTCGGACATCGTCTTTTTATTAGTTAAATCGAAAGGGTACTTAATTACGAATCCCCGAGTAAAACACCCAGGTGTCTCACTTAAATAGTTTTTGAATTATCTCAAAAAGAAAATCCCAATCCCGCGTTCATGAAAAAGTTAAAAGTTTTTATATTTCAAAATTGGTACAGATTAGACAAAAACACGTTATATAATGTTTGTAGGACATACAAAAAGCTACATTATGAACCCTTTTTCGGTCGGCTATCACTTATGGGGGCCATAAAAACAAAGAAAATTGATTTTCAGTTTTTATTTTTTTCTGACTAAGTCGATGCCGAAAGCGCATGTTGCTTTAAAGGAAAGCTAATCATTACCACTACCACGGGTAAAAGTGCCAAATCCCTAACCCGTGGAACTTTTTAGTTCTATGACTTAAAAAAATCCGGGATTGGCAGAATTCGTGGACATTGTTTTTTTATTACACTATTCGATCGTGTTGCTAACAAGGAACAAATTCTGCGAAGTAACTATAGTTATAAAACTTTAAAAAGTACCAATTTTCTAAAAAATTAATTTATTCATACATTTTGGCGAAATATCTAAAGAAAATGCCTAACAAGTTGCGACGCGCCGCCGCGGCGGCGCGTCGCCCCTTTTCCTCGGCGGCGGCGCGTCGTGAGAATTCGCGGCGACGACGGCGCGCCGGCGCGGCGCTCATATCTAATTGTGACCAACAAGATGTTGCCAGCGACTTCGTCCTCGTCAACACATCATTTCAACAATTTTCCCCGCTTTTTTCACATTTTCCTCTAATTCTTCGGTTCTAGTCGCAGCGTGATGTTATAACCTAAAGCATTCCTGAATAAATGGACTATCAAACACAAAAATAATTTTTAAATTCGAACAAGTAATTATTGAGATTAGCACACAAACTCTTCAGTTTGATAATACCATATAATACCATAAGCTATTATTAAGTTACCTAAATAAATTCCAAAGACACGTCATAATCTTTAAGTAGGTCTCCAATTCTAATCACTAACAGATGTGGGAGACAATATAAAATTTACGATGATTCGAATGAAGCCGTCAAACAATTTATCGTCGACACTCGACATTTCCAGATCTGTGATAAAAGTCCGAGTAAGACATAAATAGAGTACAGGGAATAGGCTAAAGCATTTTTTTTTCCTCTTAAACATCTGCAATCGGCTAGTTAGAACCATAATCAGATATTATCTATTATTGAATTGGGTTTTATTTGTCCAAACTCCATTAAGTAAGTCCAAGTTTGCTGTATTGGCCATTTTCGCCCTATCTTTTGTCAATGTCTAGTATATTACACTTTTTTAATCGTGATTTAGTATTAGTAGTAATTAGGGTTCTTGCCAGTGTGTTTACATGGTCCTGTAATCTCTTTTTGTACTCAGTACTGTGTCGTTTAGCTTCCTCTTTGACACTTAATTGTTTAGATGTTCGTGGATTTCTGTATTGCGTGTGAACCAAGGTGCATTGGTAATGGTCCTTAGGGCCTTGTTCTGAAATATTTGCAGTATTTCAAGGTTCGAGTTACTTGCTGAGCACCATAACTCTATTCCATAGGTCCAGATTGGTTTCACAATACTTTTGTACACTAGTATTTTATTGTGTACAGATAGCTGCGATGATCGTCCTATAAGCCAGTTTAGATTGTTTAGCTGCAAATTTGCCTCGGTTTTCTTGGTTTTCAGGTGTGTGGTCCAGGTAAGTCTCCTATCCAGAGTGAAGCCCAAATATTTGACGGTTGTCTTGTGTGGTAGGACATCTCCATCTAGTATAACTGGCTTACAGTTTTCTTTACGGAGAGTAAAGGTAACATGGGTAGATTTAGTGCTACTGGCCTTGATGCGCCATTTTTCCATCCATTTTTGTATTTTTCCTATGTGACCTTGCAGTATGTCTGAGGCCTTATTTGGGCTTTTATCACTCGCGTGGCAGGCTGTGTCATCTGCATATGTTGCGGTTTCTACGCCATCAGAAGTTGGGAGATCAGCAGTGAATAAGGAGTATAGGACTGGTCCAAGTACAGAGCCCTGGGGTACAGATGCTTCTATATTATATATTGCTGATAGTTCGTCTTCAAACTTGACTTGGAATTTCCGATCCTGTAGGTAAGATTTTGGGATCATAAAAAGTGTATTAGATAGGATGCTTTTTAATGTAAACAGTAATCCTTTGTGCCATACTTTGTCAAATGCTTGTTGTACATCCAGGAACACCGCTGAGCAATATTCCTTGTTTTCCAGGGACTGCCTGATTTTGTGGACTACCCGATGAACCTGTTCTATTGTGGAATGTCGAGGTCTGAAGCCAAATTGGTGATCTGGAATTGCTTTGTTCTCCTTGATTTCAGACTGAAGTCTTGTTAGTAACACCTTTTCAAATACTTTCGACAAGATGGGCAAGAGACTTATAGGTCGGTAGGAGTTTGGTTGTGTTGGTGGCTTTCCAGGCTTTGAGGTCATTTTTACTATGGATACCTTACATATGCTTGGAAAATGTAAGACTCTCATTATACTATTAAATAGTGTTGTTAAAAATATAATGACTTTTCTGGGTAATTTCTTCAAGATTTCTCCGGTTATCAGGTCATATCCAGGTGCTTTCTTATTTTTTAAGGTCTTAATAGTTCTTTCTACTTCCGCTGGAGTCGTTGGTTTTATAGGAAGGCTTAGTTGTTGGTCACTGTTTATTACTTCGTCAATTTCCTTCTCAAATTCAGCTGCAGAGGACTGATTTGGGGTAAATACACCTTTAAGATATTCTGCAAATGTGTTTGCTTTGTCGATGGGTTTTTGTGCCCATATACCATCAGGTCGTCTTATTGGCGGAATATGTTCTAAAGGTTTTTTTAGGTTTTTGGTCATTTTCCACAGGGAGTAATTGCTATGTGCTGTCGCAGATAAATTGGTAAGTTTTTTATTAAGTGATTCATCTTCAGCGTCCTTAATTAATTCTCTCAGTTGTCTTGCACATTTGTTTAGAGCAGTCTTGTCCTCCGCCAGTCTGCTGAGATGCCATCTTCGCCTGATCCTCCGTTTTTCTTTTAGTTTAAGTCTGATATTTAAAGTAATATCATTGTAACGTTTTTTTGTGTTTATTTGAGGAGTAGCTTGCCAGGCAGCTTCCTGTATTTTATTTGTAATATAAAGCGCTGTTTTATCTATGTCATCGTTTGTTTTTAGTTTAATTTTCAGGTCAATTTCTTTATCTAATATATTATCTGCAAACTCATCCCAGTTAGTGTGTTTATTACATAAGGTAAGTGGTTGTTCTTTTTCCATAGCGACATTGCTGAATACACCGATGACTGCTGAATGATCCGACGACGTATCTAGACAAGATTCTAGTCTGATGTAGTGTTCTCCTATGCCCTTGGTTATGAAAAAGTCGAGGAGATCAGGAATTTTAGCTGGATCTGTTGGCCAGTAGGAGGGCTCACCCGTTGAGAATGTTTTTAATTTTATAGCATCAATACACTTTTTGAGTTCTCGTCCTCTAGTAGTTATCAGTCTAGAGCCCCAATGTTTATGCTTGCTGTTCCAGTCACCTCCGCTGATAAATCTTGTTCCAAGGGTTCTGAAGTATTCAGTGAACATTTCTTGTTTGATGTTATGTCGAGGTGGACAGTAAACTGCACTTATGTTTATGCTGCCACCATGTTTCTCTTCAACGGTAACAGTGAAAGCTTGTAGGAAGTTTTCCTGATATTTATTTTGTAGGTAATGTTTGATACTGTTTTTGATGACCACTGCAGCTCCAGCATGACATGTTCCATCGGGATGATTTGCAAAGTAAGTAAGTCCTTTAATGGTTAGATTTTTGCTATCGTTCATATGCGTTTCAGATAGTAGTACTATGTCTAACTTATTTTCTTTTATAAGCAACTCTAGGTCATGCTTATTTGCTGGCAGACCATTTATGTTCCATATTGCCAGTCTTAAATCATGAAATTTTACTTATTAGCATTGTGATAATATTCATTAAGGTTGTTTTCTAACAATTTGTCGACTGTGGTGTTTTCTAACAATTTGTCGATTTTTTCTGCTTGCATTAGAATGAGTTTTTCTATGTTAACTATGTTCTGAGAGACATTTGATCTATCATCTGTATTCAGACTGTGATGTGTGCGCTGTGACTTCTTTAAGTCATCTGATACTATATTTGTATGTTTTATCTTTTGACCGTTTTTTACTATTTCGCTGTAGCGTGGTTTAGGGTCTAAGTGATTTTCTTTATTGAAGCATTCTTCGAGAGGTGTCCTAGGGATGGTTACTTTTATATTATGACTAGCTGTTGCCCGCGACTTCGTACGCGTTAACATAGTATAATAACAAAGATGGATAGCTTTCCCCTTTTTGTGGTTCCTTATACAAAGGGTAAAAACGGGACCCTATTTAAGCAAACGTCAAACACAAACGTCAAAAAACTTTAATGTTTCTAACTCAAGAAATGATGGACTTTCATTGAATCTTTCTACCCCAATTTCACTCCCTTGGGGGTAGAATTACCAGAAACGCTTAAGTACGTATCCATTCATTTTTAATCAGTAGCACAAAAATAAAGTTTCATGTTTCTAACTCAAGAAATGACGGACTTCCATTCAAACTTTCAACCCCAATTTCACCCCTTTGGGGGTAGAATTTCCAAAAACGCTTAAATATCTATCCATTCATTTTTAATCAGCAGTCCAAAAATAAACTTTCGTGTTTCTAACTTGAGAAATGACGGACTTTCATTTAAACTTTCAACCCCTATTTCCAAAAACGCTTAAGCACGTATTCAATCATTTTTAATCAGTAGCCCAAACCTAAAATGTCAAGTTTCTAACTTAAGAAATAACGGAATTTCATTCAAACTTTCAACCCCAATTTCACCCCCTTGGGGGTAGAATTTCCAAAAACGCTTAAATACGTATCCATTCATTTTTAATCAGTAACCCAAAAATAAAGTTTCTTGTTTCTAACTCAAGAAATGACGGACTTTCATTCAAACTTTCAACCCCGATTTCACCCCCTTGGGGGTAGAATTTCCAAAAACGCTTAAATACGTATCCATTCATTTTTAATCAGTAACCCAAAAATAAAGTTTAATGTTTCTAACTCAAGAAATGACGGACTTTCATTCAAATTTTCAACCCCTATTTCACCCCCCTTCGGGGTAAAATTTCTCGGTCGTACATTTCCTATTTTTCTTGCTAAGATCTCTTTGTACACTTCACATCCTTTATAATTGGCTGGATGGTGTCCGGTGCATAAGGAACATATAGCTGGCGCATTTCGATCCAGTGTACAAAGTGAGGTTTTGTGCGGGCCAGCGCATTTAACACATCTAAATGGCCGCATGCAGTTATTCTTTGTGTGTCCGTACTGTTGACAACGTGTGCACTGTGGGATGCTTCTACTTTTTCTTGGGTCTTCAATTATCACCGGCTGATGGAATATATATTTTATTTGCTTAATATTTTTTTTGTTATCGTGTGGCAACACGTTAACAAAGAACACATTTCCAGGTTCCTTTGTTCCTTTTTTACATACTGTGACAATTTCTCCGGTTACTTTGTTGCCTGTTTCTTCTATAGCCTGTTTAATTTCATCTATTGGTGTACTATAGTGAAGATTTTTAATTACATAACGCGGGCACCTTTGGTCCTTACGGGTGAATGTATGGCCAATTAGTCCTTTGTTTCTGATGTGTTCAATAATTGTTTTGTATTTGTCAATATTTTTTGTGGATAAAATAAGTTGGGATTTGGATACTATTTTGTATGTGTAGTCTCCCTTTTCAGTTACTTCTTCTATTAATTTTGATAGTTGGACCACATCCTCTATTCCATAGAGTATAATGGGTGGGGGCTTTGGAACTTTCTTAGTAATGGTATCGGTCTTATCTTGATTGTTTGGATCGTTGTCTAGTAGTGCAAATCTGTTAGATGTTACAATTTGAGTATTGATTCCTCTTCTTTCATCTACAAAATTCTGATTTGACTTTTTAGTCTTGGGTATAGTTACCGGTTCTTGGGTCTCAGGTGATCTCAGTCTTTTCTGTGATGGCATTCTCTACCATGGGATATTTGGGTTTGTATCTTGACTTTCTATTTGTGACAGATTGTTCGCTAATGTTCCTTGAGGTGTCCATTGTCGTTCTTTAAATGTACAAAGCGTTTTTTGTTTAGCTTCTTGGAGTGTTTGTTCCTGTTGTGATGCCGAAGACACATCGCTGAATGACGCTGACCGTGGTCTGTTAAACAGGCCAGGGTGAAAAAGTTGTTGGGTCAGTATTTTGTGTGGTTTTGACTTGGTTGTCGAATGGGATAGCAAAATTTTGTCCCCCCCAGAATACGTGGGACTGTCTGATTGCTCAGAGAGGGATTCTCCGGCATGGCCGGTACCCTCCTGGGGTAGTCTCTCTTGTTATCTTGCTTCCATTGTATTATTTTTTGGCTGTTTTTGTTTCAGGGTTTTCTCCCCTAGCTAGGAAAATTAGTTCGGCTATGGCGCCGAATCCTCGCCTTCGCCTTCATACTTAGCTGTTACAATCACGAAGTAGTTGTTATGTGCAGAGTTCGTTTAAGACTGTAACATTGTCCAGGGGGTACGACTCACAGATGTTGTGGTGAGCCCGTCACCATACCGCGGCGGCAGTAGTAGTGACGGCGTGGACGTGTATGATAGACTTGTCGGTTCGCGTTAAGTACTAGGCCAACTCTGCACACTCGGACATACGCTGTAGCTCTTACTCGGCATTTTATAGAGACGTGGCCCCTAGTATGCCACATCCCACCGAGGCTTAACCGACCTCCCCCCCTATTTCTAATCATGAGTTTCGATAAGGTTTTTGAGATTCGAGATAAGATGTTAGTAAGAATACTTTTGGTTGCATTAGAGATGCAACCAAAAGTATTAACTGCCCTTATTCCTTATCATTAGTACACTATGTTATTAATTATGCTCCTGCATGGTAATATGATTGATATTAATTACTGCTGTTGATTTGGATACCGGAAAGTTAAGCCCGTCCTTAGAACATAATATCTATTAGCAGAATTATTATCCGAGCTATCATTAATGCAAATTATTAACAGTAATGGATCTATCAAGGCTCCTTGAGGTATACCCAGCAATTATCTGAATTATGTGTACTTATAACGACGGGTTTCCGTGCTAGAGAGTAGAAACTCTCCGTCCATCTTATGGATTTTCGATCAGGTCACGTGCCCTGGCGTGAGTTTAATGTTTGTTCCTAAACCAAAAAGAACACAATGCATCTAAATAAGTTTACACGTTTAGATGAATGAAAATAAAACTTGAAATTTCCCAGTAGTAACCAGCTGATGATAATGTTGTATGTAAGTTCTGTCTCAATCGTTTTAATTATTCAAACAGGTAAAACTAAATCGAAATCGGTCTACTCGTTTGGATGCTATGCTGCCTCATGCCACAGACAGACAAATAGATAGACACGTCAAACTTATAACTCCTTTCTCTTTGTCGGGGATAAAAATAGATCTTATCGTATCTCAATTTAAGACTTATTGCAATTTTTTTGTTACAGCCAATATAGAGTCGCTGCACGCGCCGCGCGGCGGGTCGGTGGAACTGCCGTGTGACGTCACGCCGTCCCTGTCCGGGGACAGTATGGCGCTCGTCATCTGGTACAAGCAGGGACACGACGCGCCCATATACTCGTGAGTACAGTTGCATTGCCACAGAATCTCAGTAATTCTCACACAATTTGAAATTGCAAGTGTCCATGGGCAAAAGTAGTTGCTTTCCATCAGGTGACCCGCCACGTTAGTTCGTTTGTTTAATAAAAGTCTATCCTTATTGGGGAAGGAATTACACGTCCTCAAACAAGGACGCCCTGTAATTATAACTACATGCCTTTTGCAATGATAAATCTCACCTTCCTTCTTTGAGGACAGGACGGCACGTCCTCAAACAAGGACCCATAGACAGACAATAAAACTACACGCCTTTTCTAATGTTAAATCTCACCGTCCTTTTGAGACAAAACGGCTCGTCCTCAAATAAGGACACGTAGAAAATAAAACTTGAATTACCTCGGTAAAAGATATACTACTTTAATGCCCAATAAAGCGTAAGCGATGCAGTCAGTAAACTATTAGTAATATTGGATACGGAAAATCTTATAAAACTTGTAGGCCACTCGTAAACTAATATCGCTGCGAGGGAAGGCTTAAGGTTTATTAACTACTTACTAAAGACATATTAATAGCTTCGCTATACGAATTCTGTTGTATGTAATATATTGAGATATTTGTAACTTCTTTGTCGATTAAATTTACTGAGTTTGCCCCTGATTTTCCCCGCTTGTAACCGTTTCTTACATCTAAACTAATATTATAATTAATGTGAAAGTGTGTCTGCCTGTGACCTGTCAATCCGTCGGTCTGTTCTCTTCACGCCCAAAGCGCAGAACCGATTTTTCTGAAAGGTATGGAGATTTTTTGAGTCGTAGGAAAGGAAATAGGGTACTGTATAGTGTGTATCTCGAAAGAATGTACGGTTCTCGCCCGATAAACGAATTTTGGTGCAACGGAGCTGTAATTGCGGTCGTTATCTAGTTAAGGGCGTTCCTTCCGGAGATACCGCAATTTACCGTATTTCAAGCCCTATAAACTCATAATTTGAAAGCTACAAAGTTATAATAAAAATACAGCAATAATCTTCAGTATATCGACATTCCTTTCCCCGTTTTAAATTTTCTATTTTTGTTTATTATACTCATGGTATCAGCTTCCAAAGTAAAACCAATTTATTAAAATTCAAGCATACATTTAGCATCTCCTTAGGATTTACAAATTACTTTTATTTGAAACACACGCCAATAGATCGACAATATCATAAACTACATATTCCCCGTTTTAATTTTTTTTAGGTCAATTTTGAACTAAGATAAGTAAAAAAATAGGGTTTTGGTGCGCTCTCGGCAACGCGGCAAATGTATGGCCAAGGTCGTTTGCTCGGGGGACGGCCTTAAACATAAAATATATCTATGAAGAAAGCGCTAGGATAATGTTTTTTCAATCTATGAACATGGAAATTTGCGTTTTACACAAAAAGATTTTCATATAAGTTGTTTTAGTATTTTTCATTAAATAAACGAAAAAAAATATTCATCAATTCACGGTAGTTTTAATAATTAAATGTTTTATTCGGAGGGTAGTTTAATAAATAATTTCGGTAACGAACGTTCGAGTTAGTGTTGATGGAATCATCAAAATTGAATCAATATTGATTTGCATCAGTGATTGTTTGCGAATTCTGATTAAACTTTTTCCACATGAAATGGGAAATGAATAAATTAATGTCCCCCATAAAATGTTATGTGGTGATTACTGATAACTGATAAGGGAAGGCTTCTACTGGTAATGTTGTTACGCACTTTGTAATATCCATACTAATATTATAAATGGGAATGTGTGTCTGGTGTGTCAAGTTATGTTAGATGTGTTCTGTCGGCCGGGCTTCATATAACTCGACCGAATTACGTAGGTTTGAAATATATAAGGGTATTCACCATGCAAACGTAACAATTTTAATTGTGCAATGTGCCAAGTTAAAGTTTAGCATTTAGAGATTTTGATTTGGCTTCATCACCAGGTAACTAATAGAAAATTGCGTTGGTGGGTAGGTGCCGAGTTTACCCATGAATCCCCAAGCGCCACCCGGCTGCCGCATAACAATTGAAAATCCATTGTTTCTGCGATTCCCACGATCGAGGTATTACACCTTTAAAATATTTTAGTGTGTCATCATTTTTAGCACACAAAATATGTAGTACTATCGATTTGTACCTAGGTGCATTTACCATGGAATTACCATGAAGAGATTTTAATGTGGCGTCATTTTCAGGTAACTATACATGGATTGTTACGTTTGTGTGTATGTGCCAAATTAATCCTTCCATCGCGGATTCTTGGAAATCTATTGTTATTCTATTATTGTCGCGGTCAACGGTGTCCTTATTATGGGGCTTGATGGGTTAAAGTTTACCATGAATAAATTTTAATGTGGCGGCATTTAGTGGACTCATGCACATAACTTACGATTGTGGGTAGGTGCCAACTTAAATTTTGTGATAACAGATTTTTAATGTGGTATCATTTCTAGCTTACAAACATAACTAACCATGGTCTACCATTATTTTAATGTGGCGTCATGTTCAGGTAACTAACAGACAGTATACGTTTGTGGGTAGGTGCCAAGATAAGTTTACGATTAACAGAATTTTAATGTAGCATCATTTCTGCATACAAAAGTGTAAGTGCCAAGTTAAATTTTACGTATAGAGATTTTAATGTTCCTTTACTTCTAGCACACGTTACTCCATAAAGTTTACCTCTAGTTTTAACATGGCATGGTAACTAATATATCTATAAGATAGTAACATGTTATGGTAACTAATGGATAGTTCCATTTATGGGCATCTGCCAAGTTAAAGTTTACCATGAATCTCTTCATGGTTTTTGTCACGACGTCATTTCCAGGGTGGAGCTAAGTTTCCCTTTATTCCTTCGATCGTTTATTATTATCTCGGTCGCCGGTGACCGCTTGGGGCTTGAAGCAGTAAGAGTTTCTAATATTTGGTCATTTCTAGCAAGCAAGCGTAGTTGTCATAAGTAGGTGCCAAATTAAAGTTTAAGTAGGTACCTCTATTTCTAACATGGCGTAAATTCCTGGTAACTAATAATTACATTTGTGGATAGGTGCCAACTTAAAGTTTACCATGAAAAAAATCTATCATTGCGTCTAGGGAATGCAATCCCGCAAGAGAATTTCAATCCCGGTATTTGCGGGATTGAACCATCACAATCCCGCTGGATCCCGGTATTTGCGGGATCCCGCTGGGTGGATTTAAACTTTTAAAATAAATCGTTATAATGACTTTACTTGATAGACCCCGTTTTATTCTTAGAATCTCAAATAAAACAAACTTTGTCGGACACTTTTTTCAAGGGTTTAATTATTAACACCTCCATACTTCAGACTTTATAAAAAAATGAAAGAAAAACTAATAATTTTTTTGGAAATGGCTTCGTAATAATAATAGTTATTACGAATAATAGTTATTACGTACTAAAAAAATCGCTTATTTATGTCCGTCTTTTATCGATTTTTTTTCGAAATATAGGTAAAAATTGGGCCCAAAGATTCCGATACGGTTCCTGATATTCGACACCCTTGTGTCGAATATCAGCATTAGCAGCTGGAAATGTTCGCTCAGCATCCACGCTGGTTAGTTCAATTGTCATTTAAAGTGAATTATAGGTGAATTGAAGCTAAATTGTTAAGCGGGCTGCCTGTAGCCAGTTCACGCACCCCCGCGCGCAAAGTTACGCATATGAATCACATTTATTTGTAATCCCGCCAGTCCCGCGGGATCCCGAAAAATTTTCGACCGGGATTAGTCCCGCATAATTAACGTGACCATACGTCCCGCTTTGGGCGGGACAGTCCCGCTTTCAGGCAGTCTGTCCCGCTGTCCCCCGCGAGGCCGAAATTGTCCCGCTTTTGCAAATAGACCAAACATAATTGAAAAGTATTTTTATGTTTGAAATGCCTGTGCAACGCCTGGGAGTAACGCATACATATACAACAAACGTGATTATTCTGCCACATTTTGCTCGATATCAATAACTAGACGTTCCGCGCGGCTTCGCCCGCGTAAATTAGGAATTTCACAGACAAAATAGCCCACAAAAATAGCCTATAATCCTTCACGTGGTCTACTTTTTATGTGCCAAATAACATAGAAATTGCTCCAGTAGTTCGTGATATAATTAGCCCTTTCAAATATTTTTTCCCGTATTTTCCACATTTTCCTCCGTTTCTTCGCTTCTATTAGTCTTGGCGTGATAAAATATAACCTTAACCTCGATAAATGAGCTATCTTAAAACTAACACTGAAAGAATTTTTCAAATCGATCCTGTAGTTAGCGCGTGGGGGGGGGGGGGGGGTTCTGTATTTGTCCCACCCTGCCAAAAAAATAAATGGTCACGTTACGCATGCGGGATCCCGGTATTTCGGGATCCCGGTATCCCGGTATTGCATTCCCTAATTGTGTCATTTCCAGGGTGTATCTTAGTTTACCTTAGAGATTTTAATATATTGTCGTAATTTCAAGGTCTACGTTCACCTTTGAGAGTTTCTCACATGGCGTAATTTCCAGGGTGGATCTCCGCGAGGCGGTGACGTCTCACTGGTCAGACCCGTCAACCCTGGGTCCACGAGCGACCTTCAGAACCAGCGTGGAACCAGCTGTACTCGTCATCACCAACCTTAGGTGAGTCATAACTTGACTGGATATCTTGGTGGAACTGGCCCTTCGCCAAAACATTTTCTTTATCACTTTATTAAAATCGCCGATGCATTCCATCAGGAGACCTGTTGCTCGTTGGCCCCGTAATTTTTTTGTATGTCTGTTACTGATTCCTATTTTTCCAACAGAGGAGAGTGATTTAAGGTTTCAAAATTTGTACATAAATTGGTTCAAGCATGCACTTTAATTTGTGCATAGCTTATATGAAATGTATTTATGGTTTTTAAATTATGCGACAAAAACCATCTCTCTCATAGAAAACAAGCAATCTAAAACATATCCAACACGGTTTCTTACTTTAACGCTGCGTCACCTTAAAAATAGCTGATTGGGAAATGAATTTTGATATAGCTACAACAATATTGGGGAATGGTCAATGACCTTTACAGCACCCTGAATAGTTTTATTTTATTTTATTTAGAACCAAATGAAGACAACTCTGTTGCGCTAAAATTTGTTTACCGCGCGGGAATTACATTGTTCCGGGGTAAAAAGTATCGAATTTCCTTTTCCGGCACTCAAAGTATCTCCGTACCAAATTTCAGTAATATCGGTTCAGCGGTTTGGGCGTGAAGAGGTGACAGATAGACATACTGGCATTTTATCGAACTACGACTGAAGGGTAATGTTACTGAATGTAATAAATAATAATTGTATGTGTTTGTTTTTGCGGCCCACTACGCTGCGGCTCGACATAATTTGCACTCCAATACTAATTCTACCTTCTCTTCCAGAGCTGAAGATAGTGGCCAGTACAGGTGCAGAGTGGACTTCAGCAAATCACCAACTAAGAACACAAGACTGAATCTCACAGTACTGAGTAAGTATCTAAATAGCTCCTAAATTGAGTGGACACTCAAACTTAAAGTAGGTACTTAAAATTTGCGCAGACTTTAGTGGATTAGTTGAGCAGAAAAAGAAACAACGGATTACTTTAGGAGTGCTGGCAGGAGTAAAGGAAATAGCAGATAGGTATACATTTTCGCCGCGTGGTAGAAAGAGAGAGGGATATTACCTCTCCTACGCTGCGCCAACGCGAACGGTCTGTACTAGACTACCTCCATCTTACGAATTTTCGATTAGGACACGTGATCTCATGCGAGTTTTACAGTTTAACCCATCCCAACAATGCACCACGCTTTTACAAAAGTTTTTACTTCAATATAATTGAAGCTGCAATTTTCACAGTGAGGTATAGTTATCAATATTGTCACTTTTTTAACCGACTTCCAAAAAGGAGGTGGATATATATAGCAAGACCCACTTCGTCTTGAGGGTCGAGCGTTTGGAGTCCCGCCACAAAGTCAATTTTAGCTCCTTTGTGGTGAGGGTCCCGACGCATCATCTACCGACCTTCGAGGAGGAGTTCTGGCCGATTGGAGTCGTCTACAGGAGGTTCCGCGGACGACTTCCGAACACGTCGCGCCCCACGTCGCAGACAATACGTGTTTAGTTTAAGTATAAATGTTATGTCTTTAAGGTATATATAATATGGGCCAAGATGCCTGGTTTAAATAAATAAATAAATAAATAATTTTTTTTTATAGCCCGTATATTTTGGTCACTTCGACAATTTTGATATTAAAAATACCAATTGTAACAAGAATTCTTAAAGTATTTTACCATCAAAATACACCCTTTCACTAATTACTGCTAACATTAACCCTTTTGAAATATTTATGGTCCTCCGAGCCGGATGGCGTTACTGAGAAATGTTAAAACAGTGAATACAAATGTTTGTACAGTCGCGAAAAATTTATGTGTAGGAGATACTTCATGTTTTATTTATTTTAGTTCATGAAAATCGTGGTTGTGGTAGTTTTAATGATCGTCCTTGCTTAAAAAATATTAAATATACATCAAAGGATACACAGTGCGTTTGGGTTGAATCATAATAACTACAGAAATAATTGCAGTGGTACCAAAAACCGTATAATTTTTGGTGCGTAGCTGCGCATAACTTAAAGATCGCTTGAGAAGTGGAAGCTGGGAAAGCTATATTACTACAAGCATTAATTATTATCTTTCTTATGTTGACAGGTGTCAAAACAAATAACTCTATATTAATAAATCCTAAAAAATAGTTATTAACGCTATATTGACAAAACTGTGCTACAAATTAAATGACTATGTGCTAAGTGTCCAAGTGATAAAATAATCGTAACAAGAAACCACCAAATATTCAAATTACAGTGTTATTTATAAAACCTTTTTTCTAAAATTTATAAAGAACTAAATTACACGTTTCCATAGTGTTAAAAACAGTCTTACAAATTATACTAACTCATTTAAGAAGTTATCATATTGAAATAGTGGAAATAAATACAAAAAAAAATTAGTAGTGCAAAAAAGTTTTTTTTAAATCGTATTAACGGATCAAAAGTGCGACGTACCTGCCATCTGTTGGTGAATTGCTGAAGTATTTCTTATCTGCTGTATACCACACAATCTCAAGAATAGCTGCAAACATAACACTTCACCACAATAATGGATACATCCCATAACGAGTTTGTAACGCTAAGGAGGAATGCTAGATCAAACTCGTTGACAAACATTGATCACTCGTACACATTTGATGCATCTATGAACAGCTTACCTAACAATTCACTCACTAGCAGTAATGAATGCTTAGAACATATTAATAAAATTCAAAAATTATCGGATGATCTGCTTATAGCCAATCAGGAAATTGAAAATTTAAGCCTAGAAATCCTAAAGTTAAGAAATGACTTGGAAAAAAAGAACAAAATAATTGACATGTATAAAAAGATTGAAAACGGCAGCAGTTCCACCACACCAAACGCTAGGAGGAAGAGCAGAAATAAGATGTATGATCATAATAGGTGTCAGAGCTTAGAGACAACATCACAAAAAAGTAAAAAACTAGAAACTGAAACACCACAAGATACCGGCCATAGATAAAGTAATATAATATACATGTAACCTTAGCCCGTCATCGCGTGGCCATACATACAAGTAGTGTGCGTTTATTTTCTTGAATATTTCTATTTGTCGATCATTTCGAAGCACATTATAATCCAGAAAAGAAAGTCATTTAGTTCATGATATCGATAAACTATAGTTCAAGTAATGAGAATCCGTAAACACATGTAAAAAGCTATGCGATTTTTGTAGAAAAATTATTAATTGAAATGACATTTTTAGCACTAACGCCTTATAAAGCACGAATAATGGATTATTAAACTTATTTTATATCTTTTTAGCTTACAAAAATACCGATTAAAAAGCCCAAAAAACGTTGTTCAAAACTTACGTATTTAATGTTAAATCCACGTATTTGAGGCATTCTTTGGCCATTCTTATGGTTTATTATTTAGCGGAACCACTAAACTCGACAACATCTAGCATAAAATGTTAACTAAAAACCTTTATTAACACTTTTATTACATGAAATATGCAGACCGACTCCTTTGTTATGTCCGAGTAAGTAGGACAAAACATTACACGCTTTTGACGCTTATACACCGATATAAGGCTCTCTCCTAGTATATAGTATCTCAATGATAGCGGCAATAACAAACGAGAACCATTACGGGAAGAAACGGTGACACGGGTGACATTGACAGACAGCTGGACACAGACAAACGAAACTAATTATAATATTATGCAATGCAGCAACACTGAAATGGAGAATACCGCGAGGAAATCAGAAACAACAACCAATGACTATTATTATAAAGAAACGTCAAATATTCCTAAGAAGAAGATGAAGAACTTCAAACAAAAAAAAAATAAACAAAATATGTATTAGGAGTTTTGCCGGGAATGTAAAAGGGTGCTGTTGTGTTTTTATATTATTTTCCTAAAATTGTGTTAACTGGGTTTTTAGTGTGTAATATTGGTAGAATATTAACCATTAGATATTCGTGTTCATGCACAAGTGTAGGAAAGTGATGTAATATCCAGAAACGTGCTATTTTGTGTTCCCTCCAAAACTCCATCAAAAGTATCAGTAAAGCGTCTACCACTTTACTGAATCGACCGACTTGACTCCTTGACTGTATTGACTTTTACTTAGACTTTGACTAGACTTTAGACCTGACGATACATGAAAACGATGATGAAAATTATAATAGGAGGAATATGGTTTTCCCGCCATATTCCTTACCTTTTTACCTTGTCTGTGGCACAACATACACATCCTTTGTGTCAAGTTGCCAAAAAAGAAGAAAAAAAAATGTATTACGAGCACGAAACCAAATAATAAAATTCTAGAGCCCTTAATGCTTTTGGGCAAAATTATAATGTATGCCATTACATCTCGCCAAATTCTAATACTACAAACATTCTTAGTTCTTTAAGTACCAAACTTGATACATATAGTATGACCGATTTCTGCATAGTGTTCATTAGTGAAAACGATTTTACTATTACCAAAAATTACTTTGATCTAGTTATAAAAATAAGAAATATGTTACAGAATATAAAAAACACTAATATAATTCTATGTCTTCCAACATTTAGGTTAGGCTTTGATATGTTTAACTGGAGAGTTGAACATTTTAACAATCTCCTTTATTTAGATGTATTCACACACAAACATGTATACCTATTAGATTCTAATAAAAATCTTAAATATGACTATTCAATGTTTAACTACGAATAATAAAAAACTAAGGAAGAATAACTCCGTCAAAAAACATGCTCCAAAATACTTGTCAAAAAAGTGTACCTTAGGTTCACTTTTCATACATTTGCAATATTTAGGTGACCTTGAGCGGTACAAAGGCTGACGTTACATGACAGTTCGAATGGAACCAAATTTAAAACTGTATTAGTATGGGAGTTACGTTTCCTGGTTTTATTATTCGTAGATGTTTAACAAACAAACCGAAAAACTTAAAAATATAGGCTTTAATACAATTTTTCAAGAATTACAATATTATATTAATGACATTTCCTACACTTATAATATATCTGAAGACAATTATAATGTTAGTATTGAATATAATATGGAGGATACTAATCAGAAACAGAGCACAGAACTTATTCACAAAAGTGTTGATAGGTCCAACGATTTTTTATCTTAACAAATAAAATATTAATTCTTCACCAAAACATTGCTGGGCTAATACATAAGTGTGATTCTTTGGTAGCGAATTTATTTGAATTGTCAGATAGTAATAAGCTTGTACATATTATTTGTGTGACTGAACACTTTATAAAAGCTGGATTTGAAAACCAGCTTATAGTACCTAATTATATCTTGGGAGCCAGCTTTTGTAGGCAAAATGTAAGCAGGGGTGGATCATGTATACTGGTAAGACAGGGAATTTTGTGGAATGAATTGAATATTACATCCAAACTAGCTATGGAAGGTTCATTTGAGTGTTGTGGGGTAGAATTATTGAATCACAATTTAATCATAGTTTGTTTGTATAGAGTTCCAAAATTAACTAATCTAAATATATTCTTTGCTAAGCTAGAACATTGCTAACGACTCTTTCTAAGAAGAAAAATAAACAAGTTGTAATTGCTGGAGATCTTAACATTGACATTTAAAAAAATAATAATATGACATTTGATTTTCAATGTTTATTGACGAACTTTTCCTTTAAACTAGCCCTCAATGAGCCTACCCGATCTAGCAGCAAAACATGTATAGACAATTTTGCTCATAACTTGAGTACAATCTGTAAGACTGAAGTGATAGAATTAGCTTTATCCGACCACTCAGCGCAAATTATCCATTGCCCGACTAAGCATATGCCAACTATAAAATACTGGCGCAAAAAACAACGTGACTATTGTACAGAAAATATTGTCAAATTCAGAAATTGCCTTAAAAGCCTAAGTTTTCATGATGTGTATACTATTGAGGACGCAAACCAAGCATATAATTTTTTTTTGGAAACATTTTTGTTATTTTATAATTTATGTTTCCCGTATAAAATAGTAAGAATACCCGTCTATAGTAAGGCAACATGGTTATCTCGGGGAATCAAATTGGGATGTAAGAAGAAAAGGAAACTATTATGGTTATATAGGAAAAAATAAAATAAAATTTAAAAAATACTCAAAGACATTAAAGAAAATAATAAAATTAACCAAAAATCGCAAAATACTTATAAAATAAAAATGTCTAAAAATAAAACTAAGTCTATTTGGAATATTATAAAACAGTCTAAAATAAATTTACCTCGAGATAATATATCAGTAATTATAGTAAATGGCCACACGATAACAGAACCAAAGCAAATTTCAAACGCGTTCAATAACTACTTTGTAGACAAAATTGATCCCATCCCTGGACATGGCAAAAGTGTCACAAACAATATTTCATCCACGATGAATTCGTTTTTTATCGCCCCCAGCACACCTAAAGACATACAAAAAATTATTCAAGGTCTAAGAAACTCAAAGAGTGTTGGTTGGGACGACGTATCAACTCATGTGATCAAAGCTGTTAGTGAAATAGTGTCCGGTCCCTTAAGCTATGTCCTAAATCTGTGTATAGAAACTGGTGTATTCCCAGAAAAACTAAAAATCTCCGTCATCACGCCATTATTTAAGAAAAATGACAAAAAACTAGTACATAATTACAGACCTCTAGCCCTGACATCCGTTATCTCAAAAATCTTTGAAAAACATATAAATAATCAACTATACAATTATTTAGAAAAATATAACTTACTATGTAAGGAACAAAAAGGTTTTCGTCGAAACATGGATATAAACAGAGCCATTTTTGATTTCCTTAAGATAGTACTTAACAATGTAGATAATGGAAATCCAATATGCTCTATATTTTGCGACATGACTCAAGCCTTTGATTACATTGATCACAAAATCTTAATAAAAAAACTTGAGGCATATGGTGTTCGTGGAAATGCATTGAAGCTAATTGAATCATATTTATCAGATAGAAAACAGTATACAAAAATAAAGCGAATTAACACCAAAACCCTGCAGGAAGACGTGTTTATATCCGAGCTGAGACTCTTGATTCCTCTTCTATTTATAATCTATATAAATGACTTCCCTAAAGTAACTGACAAACCAATGACGCTCTTCGCTGATGATAGCACTTTAACAATACCTTGTGACATATTATGTAATTACGAAAATGACATTAATAAAACTTTGACATGTTTAATATCTTGGCTAAATGATAACAATTTGAAAATTAAACAAAACAAGTATCATGCACTTCACACAAAGAAAGTCTCCTCCTGAAATTGAAGTGCAATACAGTAATACAAAAGTTGACCGCGTAGATGACTCTAAATTTTTAGGATTAAATATTGATAGTAAGCTTAACTGGAAAACACACATAGAAAAACTTAGTAAAAAAATTTGTAGCTGCTCGTATGCACTTCTTCAGCTAGCTCCTATCATGAATTCTGATGGAATCTTAACTGCATATCATGGTATGGTTGGATCTATCTTACGCTATGGTATAATATTTTGGGGCAATTCACCTAATAAAGACATAATATTTAAAATGCAAAAGCGATGCATTCGGGCAATGTTTGGTTTGCAGGCAACGGATAGCTGTAAGCCATATTTTCTCAAGCACAAATTTTATCACTGCCGTCCTTATATATATTAGAAATGGTGTTTTTTGTGTATAAAAATCCTGAATTATTTCCTAAGACTTCTGAGGTCGTAAAGAGAAACAGGCGTGATAATGATAAGATATACACAAACAATTATAAAACCTCACTAGCATGTAAAAGTATATTAGGTATGTCATCCAAACTTTATAATAAATTGCCGCTATCTATAAGAAAAAATAATAATGTAAATATAAAATTGTTCAAAATTTCTGTCAAAGAACTTCTAATAAGCAAATGCTATTATAATCTTACTGAATATCTCAATGACAACATTAACACATTAGAAAGAGTATAATATCATTTTTAACCTCGACATTAGTAATTATTATTAATATTATTTAATTTTTATTATAATGAACTTATTGACATCACATATTATTTTTATTTTGATTTCGACTATTAATAATTGACATTTTATTTTATTTTATTAATTATTAATAACATTATTATTATTTATTAATCAATGACTTATTTAATACCTTTTAAATTACATTGTTTTTATTAATTTATTTAATCTGTTGACTGAAATTTTATTACAATGAATTTATTTATTGACATCACAATATATTATTATTATTTTATTGTTTTATTTAATTTCGACTGAAAAACATTATTATTATTTATTTATCAATGATCAATTTTATATCTTATGACATTATTTTTTTATTACATAATTAATTCAACCTGTTGACTGTTGTATCTGAGGACATTTTAGATGATGACAATGAAAAATATATTAAAACATTTTATTATTAATTATTATGTATCATAAGATGAATTAATTAGTGCTTACCTATATGACACTTAGCACTAAACCATTTAAATTAGATTTCCTTTTATGTTATTTTACTTAATTATTTTATTCTTGTTACTACTGTTATTTTTGTCTTACTGTTTATATTTAATACTATTTTATTATTTTGAAATATGAGAAATGAAAATTTGCATGCTAAGAATTTATTAGCGAATTGTGCGGAACTGTACTTTACTTTTGTCATCTTTTTTGTAACCACATTTCGAGCAAATAAAGATATTATGATTATGATTTCACAAGTCTCATTGTCGGTAATGCACTCTTGGTAGAAAAATATTTGAATAATTTTCGGTTTTCGAATCTGGACGTGAAGCTTTTGTTGGAGCTGGAAGATGGCCATAGGATCTCCGTAATAAATCCACGTAACCCACTGACCTCCATTATACAAGTACGCTGGACTTATGATACCTAACTGGTTGTTGTGCCTATTTGAGGCGGAATCAGCGCCCCCAACGCGGGGGAAGATAACTAAATCTGACGTAACTTGCAAATGGCCGCTTAATCGCTATTGGTTGTAGAAACTAGTATTAGTTCCAAGTACTCCCACTACTGCTATCAGCGCCAATATGGCGACTTTTAAACGTCATTTTTACGTCAGATTTAGTTCTTTTCCCCCGCATTAGGGGGGCGCTGATTCCGCTTCAAATAGGCACAAAAAATAGCTGTCATTTCAAAGGGTATCATAAGTCCAGCGTACTTGTATAATGGATGGAAGTCAGTGACATAACCCCATCGAGTTTGGGCTCGTTTGATTCGTCTTGATGAGTGCTTTCAACATTTTAGTTCTTTTTATCCGACTACGTCAAAGCAAAAAGGAGAGTTATGATTTTTCACCTGCCTGTGGCTTGAGATGTTCATTTGTTCTTTTTTTTATTAAATAAGGGGGCAAACGAGCAAACGGGTCACCTGACGGTAAGCAACTACCGTCGCCCATGGACACTCGCAACATCAGAAGAGCTGCAGGCGCGTTGCCGGCCTTTTAAGATGGAATACGCTCTCTTCTTGAAGGTTTGCAGGTCGTATAGGTCCGGAAATACTGCTGGTGACAGTTCGTTCCAGAGTTAGTGTTCGCACATAACTTCTCAACTAGTTATCGTAATTAGACAAATGAGATGTTTTTGGAAGCAAGAGATTGTCCCCTGGTTATAGGCTACATGACTACGTTAAAATAGTTACAATGCTTTCTAGGGGACATGAAGTAAAGTAAAAAAACATTCTTGACAGTGCACTTTTTTGTACTATCAGATTGATCCCTAGGCAGATGGCGGACCTAAGTAATTTGGTCGCGTTAAGTCAAACTCATCCGACCGATCACAGCTAACATTGAATTGACATAATTTATTAAGCCGACCAAAAGCCGCAGTTCTGTCAACTGCCTAGGAATCAATTTCCTCGGGTATACTATGTAGTGATGTGATCTTCTCTTCTGCAGTACCTCCCGACCGTCTGCTCATCCTGGATCAAGATGGGGAGGAGGTACGAGGAGGGGTCATTGGACCTTTCGACGAGGGAGTCCAAGTCAACGTCACCTGCGTCGCTATTGGAGGTGAGTATCAGTCCTGTTCTGTTCTGCGCATGTTCTGCACATGTTCTAATAATATAGCGGCTATATTATTAGAACACGCGCAGAGCACGCGCAGAACACGCGCACGTCTGAACGTAGCCTAAAGGGTCCGTTTGTCTCTGTCTAGTACATTCGAAATTTATGACAGACAAAAGCGTAAATAATTACCACAAATCCTAAGTAATCATAAGAGATTTTATGTTTTAATTGAAACAATAATTTGAAATTAACTGAACCGCTTTTGGTTGATGTTTGGTATGGAGTAGTTTTTATACCGGTAAAATATAGGGTTCTCTCGTAACAAACTACATTATTTGTGCGGCATATATTATTACATACTGCAACGTTAAGTACATAACGACGTCTGCTATATTAGGTACCTTTTATGTGCCTTTGATTTCATTTACAAAACGTACCTCAAACAATAGATACCAGCTGATTTCATAAGCCCATTATAATGGGTCTCTAGGGTCAAAGGGTTTTGAACAACCGATCAATTATGAATAAAACAAAGCGGCAAATGTATTGTTGGATTCTAGGGGGATTTGCTGATAAATGTGAGTAAGCCTCCCACGCCGGTTTCGGTGACGGTGGCCGGTTTCATTGAAACCGGAGAGTGATTTTGTATTATACACGAGCATTTTTCATTAACGTAACCCAGTGGGACGGATGACCAATACGTCTAGAGCAGTCTACAGATCAGGCGCAGGACTGTATATGCCCATCCGACACATTACCTGTCAGACAATTAGGTGATAAGCCTGCATTGTCCTGCTCTGACCAAAGTTGGAAACAACATTTTTAACGCAGGAATCAAACTCACGACCACCGAGTCAAGAACCACCCTTTCAACCACTGGACCTTGTTACATACCTATTAATAATATTTAGTCGAGCCATTTGAAGTTAAAGGAGAATCGGAAAATTAAAGGTACAATTCCGTGCACCGCGATCGATCGCGGTCGTGCACGACCTACGACTGTCGTCGGACGCTCGCGACCATAGTCAACGTATGAAAATGTATGGTACCGCTTCCGAGGCCCGCGACTGACGCGCGCGGCCTACGACTGTTGTAAGCCGCGCGCGATCGTGCCATATAACTTTGACACGGTCGCGCGGGGCCTACGACTGCCGTCGGTCGTGCGCGACTGTCATAACTTCAAGACACGATCACGCGCGGCTTACGACAGTCGTAGGCCGCGCGCGTCAGTCGCGGGCCTCGGAAGCGGTACCATACATTTTCATACGTTGACTATGGTCGCGAGCGTCCGACGACAGTCGTAGGTCGTGCACGACCGCGATCGATCGCGATGCACGGAATTGTACCATAAGACCACCTCTAATAGCAGTAAAATAAATGTCGTGAAGGGTCAAGGCTCAAGGGGGTAAAAGACTGATAGACACACTTTTCCATTAATCCTTCGATCGGAGATTCTCGGAAATGCCATTGTATTCTAGTGTTGTCGCGATCACCGGTGCTCGTACGGGGCTTGATGGGATCATGGGTTAATAATATTAATCTGGATTCTGACCGTGTGGAGTCAGTAGACCTATTCTAGAGATCTAAAAGAAAATAACCATTTCTAAAATCAATGGGTTTCAAAAGAAAAGATCTAAAATCTATATTCAACGACATAATAATATTGTGTATTATTCCATTGTCCTTTTAGAACTCAAGCTGAAGTCTCCAAATATTGATATTGAAAATGTTTAAGTATTGGATTGACTACTTGAATATTCATTTTATACTGCGCTAATCCTTAATATAAACACACTTATGAATCCCCTAGCATTGCAGATTTAAATACTAAGCATCAGATAAGCCTTGTTTGCGCCATTCAAAAATTAAGATTTTGTTGAAAACACGTTCCACTCAAACACATACGAATATGAACTTTATCGCACAGACTTAAAGTTCAAATCGCCATGGCTTTTAATCTTGTTAATATTTAACCTTTAACACCGTGCCTTAAGGTTGAAATTCGCTCGTTTGATGTTAGAATTAGTTGACATAATAAGGGTAAGTCTTTGTGAGACATGGGTAATAATAGATAGAAACGTCACCCATTTTCTGAGTATAATTAATTTTAAACAATGCGGCGAATATGTGGGAAGTTGAGCCTAATTAGAAACTGAAGGCTCCTCAGTTTAAGGAGACAGTTTGAGATCTCAAGTTGAGAAGACCTTAAGCTGACTGACGTTGAGGGTTTTAAAGTGTTCCAAAAATAATGGAAAACAACTGGATGACGCCCGCAACTCCGTAGCGCCAAAAGTCGTTTATCGCGCGGAATCATAGATTTTTCGGGATACAAAGTATCCTCTGTCCTTTCCCAGGACTGTAAAGTATCTCCATACCAAATTTCAGCAAAATCGGTTCAGCGGTTGAAGCGTGAAGACAGACAGACACTTTCGCATTTATACTTAATATTTTATAGTATGACTTAATATGAGGCACAATGCCGACATTGCTCCTTACAAATACAGGTGTTCCAAAGTTTTTATGTCTATTGTGGTTTTGACGCTCCAATTTTGATGATGTTTGCAACCTTTACCTCACCGCGTACTACCTGCACCGCTCATAAATGCCAACACAGTGCTCAGAGTTATCATTTTCAGACATAGTAACAGTCTTTTGCGATTGTTGTTGGTTCATTTCAACTATTGATTTTCCTGCGTGGTCTTTGTTGCTTCTGACATACCTACATTAAAAGCAGATAAAGTTTGAGGGTTCACTATCCTGTCACTACGGGCGAAGCCAACGAGTTGTGAGTCGCAGAATTTCAGTTCGGCAGAATTCTGCTGCATTCAGTTTCATACAAAAGTCCTGTTTTGATTCGCACGAGCGTAATTATGTGAGTCATGATTTGTATGAATAGATATTTACGCGGCAGAAATTCTGCGACTCACAACTCACAAATTACGCTCGTTTTACAGTCTTTTTTTATAAAAAAAGGGGGCAAACGAGCAAACAGGTCACCTGATGAAAAGCTACTACCGTCACGTCGCGTCGCCCATGGATACTCGCAACATTAGAAAAGCTGCAGGTGCGTTGCTGGTATTGTCTTGTAGTGTGCTGTCGCCAGCCAAAATGCAGGTGTGGCAATTGGCATACAACGCGTTGACGGTACAAAAGATAGCGGCTTACTCAACTTTACAAGACTGCTAGACAGACGAGGCTCAAAATTCTAAAAAGTATTGTCTCCCCTTCTAAATCCATTTTGTTCTCCAGGTCGTCCCCCGGCGCGTGTGTCTTGGTGGAAGTCTCACGCGCTGCTGGCCAACTCCGAGACCAGAGCCAGCGTCACCTTCCCGCTGCGCCGCGCCGACTACGGCACCAACGTCACGTGCCAGGTGAGTCGCGTGCCAGGTGTGACGTCACGCGCTGCTGGCCAACTCCGAGACCAGAGCCAGCGTCACCTTCCCGCTGCGCCGCGCCGACTACGGCACCAACATCACGTACCAGGTGAGTCGCGTGCCAGGTGCGACGTCACGCGCTGCTGGCCAACTCGGAGAGCAGAGCCAGCGTCACCTTCCCGCTGCGCCGCGCCGACTACGGCACTATCGTCACGTGCCAAGTGAGTCGCGTGCCAGGTGTGACGTCACGCGCTGCTGGCCAACTCCGAGAGCAGAGCCAGCGTCACCTTCCCGCTGCGCCGCGCCGACTACGGCACCAACGTCACGTGCCAGGTGAGTCGCGTGCCAGGTGTGACGTCACGCGCTGCTGGCCAACTCCGAGACCAGAGCCAGCGTCACCTTCCCGCTGCGTCGCGCCGACTACGGCAACAACGTCACGTGCCAGGTGAGTCGCGTGCCAGTAAAGACGCGTGTCAGGTGAGCTACGTGCCAAGGGAGTCCTGTGCCAGGTGTGACGTCACGTGCCAGGTAACTCGTGCTATGTATGTGTCCCGTTTGCTAGATGGGATATCATATTGCAAATTTTACTTTCCACGCGTTAAAACGTACATAATATTATCCTTGTCGGTAATAATGTTATGTTTTTGTCAACAGGCTGTGACGGACCCTTCTATACCGCCGCTGTCACAGACTCTGTCCATAGACGTCAATTGTAAGTATTTTGTGTTCATAGTTATAAGAAACTTCGCTAATGAGGATTGTCGATATATCATTTGCCACGAGGGACGGCAGCAGCGTTGCCAGATTTTTTTTGTGCCAAGTCGGGACTTTGGAACTTTTTGAGTGAAAAAGCGGGATTCTTCAGTCAAAAGCGGGACAAAGTAAAAAAGGTATAAAATCGAAAGTTTTTTGAATTTTTATCTTTTTATTTGCGTTAAAATAACGTTTACGTGACAATAGACAGCTAAAGTAGCCAAAGAAAATCCACCCCTCTACCTCCCACACTCTTATCTTCATTACGCACCTTTCTTTCTCTGCACGGTACACGTACGTTCGGGCTTTCCCCGAAAAGCGGGACTGAGCCTGTCCCGCGCGGGACATTTAATTTTGATGAAAAAATTGGGACGTCCCGCCAAAATCAGGACGTCTGGCAACGCTGGACGGTAGGGTCTTTCGCATTGAGATAATATACACTAGGAGAGAACCTTATATCGGTGTATAAGTGTCAACAGCGTTAATGTTATGTCCTACTTACTCGGACATAACAAAGGAGTCGGTCTGCATATTTCATGTAATAAAAGTGTTAATAAAGGTTTTTTATGAACATTTTATGCTAGATATTGTTGAGTGTTGTGGTTCCGCTAAATAATAAACTATAACAATGGCCAAAAAATGCCTCAAACACGTGGATTTAGCATTAAATACGTAAGTTTTGAACAACGTTTTTTGGGCTTTTCAATCGGTATTTTTGTAAGCTAAAAAGATAATTTATAAGTTTAATAATCCCTTATTCGTGCTATATAAGGCATTAGTGCTAAAAATGTCACATCAATTAATAATTTGGCTACAAAAATTGCATAGCTTTTTACGTGTGTTTACGGATTCTCATTACTTGAACTATAGTTTATCGATATCATGAACTAAATGACTTTCTTTTCTGGATTATAATGTGCTTCATAATGATCGACAAATAGAAATATTCAAGAAAATACACGCACACTACTTGTATGAAAATAAGCACAAAATGGCCACGCGATGACGGGCTAAGATTACATCTAGACTATAATACTTTATCTATGGTCTTTCGTGTCAAATGTCGTGTCAGACAGACATATTATGACAGCTATATCGTGACATGTGGAAGCTATTGCCAGAGTAGACAGAATGATAGAGTATGCCGACTTAGAACTGATGTAAAAAATTTTAAGTTTGACGTATTATGACAAAAGTCGTCGCTAGGGTCGTTACCTACAAATGTTTGGTTGTTTATATTTTGGCACATGCAAAGAAAACTGTCAGAATTCAATTTCAAAATCTTCTTTTTAAAAATAAATTATACCAGCCAGCGCGCCAGCCTTTAACTTATCCTGGCGAAACCCGACAGAAATGACAGATATTAATACTCGTCCGTCTCTTAGTAGTCGAATTACTGGTAGTTATGTCTATTGTGCTATTGCATGACATGAGATATATGTTGTGTAATACGTATTTTCTCGGGACTCAAAGTATCTCCAATCCCCATACCAGTTGGGCGTGAAGGGGTAACAGATAGACAGACAGACGGACAAACTTTCGCATTTATAATACATAGTATGGATTAAGATATAAAATTTTACGTAACTTGAATGAAGGAAAAAGGAACTAGATCCAACAATTAATTTCAAATCCTGATCGTCACTTAAACTGATTGAAATTGGTTCTAGGTAATAGCCAGTCTGGATCCTAAATTGACTTAGTATTTTGAATAAAGCCCGTGATGGATTGCCTAGAATTAGGTATTTGACGTCGAAAGCGCCAACTTTAGAATTTGGCGCACTCCCCAATGGCAATGTTAGGTCAACTTATTGACAACAGCTTTATTAAACGCCTACAGCCTGTAATAATTTTTAATTTGACACCGTACATTCTTCCGGCGTTTAAAAGCCTATGTCCAGAGTAAATTTTATTGGCCAGTCATTAAAGCCAAAACCCGAAAGAAATTAGTAACTTGATAAAATTTTAGGGGGTTGTTAAAGAAGGTAAAATAACTTACCGTGTGATTTTGCAGCGTTCTGGGGTGTATGGAAAGGGTTGAAAAGGGGTGAAAAAGGTTTTTTGTTAATAACATTGCGTAAAAAATTTGTAACACGCTGCAAATTTGGAATTAGGTTGTTCTTACCGTTTTGTAACGTGTAATAAATTTGCAGCGTTTTGCAACATACGGAACATTGTTTATTATTAAAAAACAATAAAATTTGTTAATAACAGGGGTAAAAAAATTAGTAACACGCTGCAAATTTGGAATTAGGTTTTTCTTACCGTTTTCTAACGTGTATTAAATTTGCAGCGTTTTGCAACATACGGAACATTGTTTATTATTAAAAAACAATAAAATTTGTTAATAACAGGGGTAAAAAAAAAATAGTAACTCGGTGTAAATTTAGAATTAAGTTGTTCTTACCGTTTTGTAAAGTGTATTAATTTTGCAGCGTTTTGTATGAATTTTGCAGCGTAATGTTCCGTTTTTGTGTTTCCGGTTATGTGTTCATCTGTTTATATATATATATATATATATATATATATATATATATATATATATATATATATATATATATATATATATATATATATATATATATATTATAACATACAATATATATATATATATAAATATATATATATTGTATGTTCAACCATAACTTCGCCGTTTATGGACCGATTTTCATGATTCTTTTGTTGTTGTACAGGGTTGAATCCGAGGTTGGTACCATGTTCACAAAAGTGGTGATCTGATGATGGGATCCATGAGGAATCGAGGGGACTCCTTGAAATTTATATGGAAACATATGGTGATTTCGATTTTTTCTGAAGTATTTCAGGCATATACTACCAAAAAGTAAGATTTTGCACCAGGATGTACCCTGGTTCTGAAGGTACCCAACAGAACTTTTGAATTCTTATAGATACAAGTTTGAGGATTTTGGCTTTATTTAAACTACTCCAAGCAAAAGCTGCATTATTTCTGCTGACCATAGGCTAAATTTTATTTTGGAAAAAATAGGGTTTCGTAAGATATTTGAGTTTTTCGGACGCCAGGTGAAAAAATCAACCAGAAAAGTTACTTATTTTGCGTACGCTGCCGAAACTATAAAAGATAGAACCATAAATGTTCTAAGTAATTATCCACTCGACAGTGGCATGCAAAATGGCAGATTTGTCATGTCTGTGGCGCCCTGAGGGGGTTTCGCCACATACCGACGTTTCTACACGACCAGCATACACTAAAACTGCAATGTCTTGTTCCTTGGTCTTGCAGGAGCCCATAAAAGGATCTAAATCATTGTTAAATTAAATTTTCTACCCTGAAAATAGTTCTTTTATAATATATTTGTCAGTAATAATGTTATACAGCTGGTATAATTACTGGGTACCAAAATGTTCAGTAGATTTTGGGTCATATTTTAATAATAAACCACTATTTAGCGAGCTAAGAGTATTTATTTATAACTTTATAGTACTATTTACAAAATAATATCACTCAAGTCATGACTCTCATACAAATATTTTATAAAATCAACGATTTAAGTACAGGACAAAAATGGAAGCTGCCTCTCAAACAGCTTCAAGTAGGCTGTGTATTACATGATATCTTAAAGTCATTTCATACTCTAGGCATTACAATATTATATAAACAATAAATTAAGGTTATTATCTGGGTGGTACAAGAGTATCAATATTGTAGGTTCAGTAAATGATATGTAGGACTTTCCACAAAAAGATATCTCTTTTGTTCATGAAAAATCCTACCTTGATACTAATGTAATTTACGAAATAAGTAGTAACTTTTATCCACAGAAGTTTGATTTTCTTATAATTATAATAAACTAGCGACCCGCCCCGGCTTTGCACGGGTATAAAATATATTATAGTCTATGTCACTTACTGAATAAATTATTAAAATCGATTCAGTAGTTTTTAATCTATACTAATAATATTATAAAGAGGTTTTGTTTGTTTGTTAGTTTACTCATAAATCTACTACTACTACTACCTACTACTCATAGATACATTACGGTATTACGGTACGGTACTCATAGATTTAAACTTCCGCGAGCGCACACCCGCGCCGCCTTGGCAATATTTTAATTTCGCCATAAGTCATATAACTTCTAAAGCAAACGCCTAATTTTAATCATTCAAAGACCTATTATTATCTACATAAACTGTACTTAGTGATGAAATAATTTATTTTGATAAGGATTATCAGCATGACTAAAATAAATGCGTTTAAATGTAGTCCAAAAAAAAATCAAGATTTTTAAATAAAAAAATTGTTGTTGTGCCTCACTTGCCATAGATAGGTATAGTGTGTCGCGGGCATTTTTGTAGATATTTATAAGATCTACATTTACTTAGAACATTGTATGGTTCTATCTTTTATAGTTTAGGCAGCGTACGCAAAATAAGTAACTTTTCTGGTTGATTTTTTTCACCTTGTGTCAGAAAAACCCAAATATCTTACGGAACCCTATATTTTCCAAAATAAAAAGTAGCCTATGTTACTCGTAAATAATGTAGCTTTCGAATGGCGAAAGAATTTTTAAAATCGGTCCAGTAGTTTTTGAGCCTATTCATTACAATTAAACAAACAAACAAACAAAGTTTACCTCTTTATAATATTAGTATAGACAAAGTACAAAATAAAATTCTCCAAATTACATGAATTAAAGGAAAACTGAGTAGAAACATGAAAAGAAAACTTGCAAAACTGCGAAAATTTTCTTAAGTGAGTGTAAGATTAGCATGGATAAGACCTTTTTCATCTAGTACTTGGATGCATTGTGCAAGCGTTTGTGACCCAAAATGTAACCCAAAATCAATGCCTCTTTTATTGCACAGCCAACTACTTCTATTTCATTCACAAATATCATGCACGCGGGAGAGCCATGCTTCGGCACGAATGGGCCGGCTCGACCGGAGAAATACCACGCTCTCACAGAAAACCGGCGTGAAACAGCGCTTGCGCTGTGTTTCGTCGAGTCAGTCAGTTTACCGGAGGCCCAATCAAAAAAAAAAAAAACCTGTATATTTCATAAATAAATATTTATTAATTCTTCGTAATATTCCATATATATATATTTTTTTAATCAAAAAGTAATAAATAAATTTCGACTCGCACTTGTCCGTTTATTTTTAAGTCTTTTTGTCTCAATGCCTCCTTTCTTGTAATCCAACAACAAAATGATTCCATGGAATACCATGTTATGCGAACATTCTAATATCGGCCATTAAAACTCAGAGGAGGCGTCTGTGGGGCCGCCCGATACGGGTTGTCACCTGTCTGTGACGAAACCCTTTCGGGGCTCTAATCGGACGGTACTAGTTTTCGTCATTATTTATAAAATATAGAACGTTCTAATAGTGGTAGAGTTAAGTTAAACGAAACTACGTTAAATTATCATTGCAGTAAAGTAATATGAACTGCATAAATATGTTATTTAATGTTCGAAAAGCCAAAATCATTGTGCGAGTAAGGGCCAGGCACGGGTTAGATTGCCGTTTTAACTCTTTTTTTTTACTTCTATTTGTTAAACACACACTTAATTCTAATAAAAACTGAAAGATTACTTACATAGTACTTCACTTCCCAAGTAAATAACTGTATTTTATCACTTTTTTTATAGTATACACTGCGCTGTCCTCACCTCGACGCGGCCGTTTTTTGAAGTGAGATTTCGCATTTCTTCCTTGTCTACCGAGAACTCAAACGACGCTTGCTAGCTGTCTTGTTCTACTGAGACGCGTTTTAATATGTTAGACAAAGACAAAAGTAGTTTTATCGCTGTGTTTGCAAAGGGCTGCGCCACAGACATTGACTTTTGACATGCGACCCTTAGGGTGTTTCGCCACTGTCGAGTGGCTATAGATCTTATAAATATCTACAAAAAAGTCCGCGACACACTGTACTTATCTATGTCGAATGAGGCACAATAACCATTTTTTTATTTAAAAATCTTGAATTTTTTTGGACTACATTTAAACGCGTTTATTTTACTCATGCTATTAATCCTTATCAAAATAAATTATTTCATCACTAAGTGTACTTCATAGACCAAATTTTATCTACATAAGCTGTAGCTTATGGAGATAAAATTTGGTCTTTGAATGATTAAAATTGGACGTTTGGTTTTGAAATTATGGCGAAATTAAAATATTAAGATAGTGGGCGTCACCAAGCGGGGATGCGCGTGCGGGAAGGAAGACAATCTGTGCAGTGTGCACTGTGCACCCTTCGGATAATGACTGCGTCCGCGTCGCCGATGTCAGTGTCGGAGTCTGTGAATTGACCTGGGAATCATTTTGCTGACCGAGTCTTTCCTGTGTAGGCTTTTTGCAGCCGTATTGCATATCCACGCGGGCGGAGCCGCGGGCGACCGCTAGTAATATGTACATTGTACAACTGACAACAAGCTATAATATAGCCTTGTCGTCTCATAATTATGATGTAACTAAAAAGGGTAAAATTATTATTTTTTAACAAAAAATTAAAACCGACTTCCAAGGTAAAAACAAAAGTAATACTTATTCATAATCTTAAAAGAATCAAATAATTCTTATTCCTTATTATAGTGGCGTCTTCAGACTTCGCCTAAACCTCAACTATATTTTCTGTACTCAATCTTCATGCTTTTGAAGTCGGTAAAATTTGCTATGTCAAGGATCTCAGAACTTTTCCGGGCTGGTACCGACTTCAAAAGTACGAAGATTGAGTACAGAAAATACAGTTGAGGTTTAGGCGAAGTCTGAAGACGCCACTATAATAAGGAATAAGAATTATTTCATTCTTTTTAGATTATGAATAAGTATTACTTTTGTTTTATATTCAAACGATAAGTTACTCCGCCGTTTGTAAATCGATTTTTGAGCTGCTATTGCATAGCTCTTATCGCGGGCTATGGACGTGGGGACCGAATCAAGAAATTTCGTAACGAAAAAATCTAACATACCCGACTCAGACCGGCACAGCATGCCGCATTGTGCTACAACCCACAGCATGCAGTGCGGCATTGCCGTGCCGTCTTTGGCACGGTTTTTGTGTGAGTGCGACTAGACGTATGCGAATTATAATTGCATAAGTTGATAAAAATTCTATGCAATAGCTTTACCGCGGCAGTGGCACACGTATTTTTCTATTTATTTAGTTCCCTAGATTTGTAGGAGGGTAACAAATAGGGTCACATTTTGCTTTGCTTGCGTGGGAATTAGGTATTTAGGTCTTTAACAAGCCCTGTGGGAATAACGTAATATGCGATTGTTTGTCTGTACCTGTATACCTCTTTGTTTAATATACCCTCATTTAAAAATCTAGACTAGGGAGATTTTTATTCAGTCATGTATATGAATTCTTCAGTCAGGGAGGGTAATGTTATTTTGTGTGAATTATGCCAACTAAAGTCAAGTTTTGTCAAGAATAAGGCTGCGTTTCCACTGAAGCGGAGAGGAGCGGAGCGGAGCTTAGCGGTGCCGAATTGACCAATCACCATGCTCGAAATCTTCGCTCCGCTTCGCTGTCATTCCGCTGGAATAGCACGATTGGTCAATTCGGGCAACGCTAAGCTCCGCTCCGCTTCAGTGGAAACGCAGCCTTAAAGGGGGGCTTAGGAAAAGTGTTATAAGTTTGACGTGTCTGTCTGTGTGTGTGTCTATCCATTGCACCGTAAAATCCAAATGGGTGGACCGATTTGGAAATAAGTTGAGTGCTCTTAGCAGTTTCTCATCATTAGCCTGCTCAGGGCTGGAAAATTTGGATTTATCTATACATATATTCTATTTCATGACACCTTTTTCTAAATCTCTTCATTTAATATTATTTATAGAGCGTCTAGATTGAGACAGCTAGACTAAACAATATCTTTTAATATCTCCTATCTCAATTTCAAAACTGTCTGGACGCTCTCATCTGTCAACAGCTGGAATTGCTTATTACGCTTAAACGGCATATTTAATATGAAAACAGCTTGAAAAATGCTTCCATTTATCTAAATGAAGCTCTCACCTTGTTAGGGGTGCAGAGTGACCCCTTTAGCTTGACCCCTGAGGGGGGGACCCCTTTAATCCAGCTGACCCATATAGTCGGTGAAACGTCCAGTTTTGTAACCCAACTTTAAACTTATCATATTCTATGTTTAATATTTTGCCTCGTTGGGGGAAGTTTTAAGATATGTGTGAAGTTTAGTGGTTAACCTACTTATTGGATGGCCCTCTTCTAAACCGGGTTATAGCTTGTCATCCGTTTTATAAATACCCATAATGAGAAATATAACATCATATGACGCTTGTGCGTCTAATGCTTGCTTGGTTTCTGAGATTTTTAAGGTACAATTCCGTGCATCGCGATCGATCGCGGTCGTGCACGACCTACGACTGTCGTCGGACGCTCGCGACCATAGTCAACGTATGAAAATGTATGGCACCGCTTCCGAGGCCCGCGACTGACGCGCGCGGCCTACGACTGTCGTAAGCTGCGCGCGATCGTGTCTTGAAGTCATGACAGTCGCGCACGACCGACGACAGTCGTAGGCCCCGCGCGACCGTGTCAAAGTATGTAGACTGTAGTAGACTATTTAACAGCGTTGTTGAAAGTTTGGTATTTTACTAACTACAAATTTTAGCTGACGTTGATTACTATCAAGTAGCAAAATAGTACTCTCACTTATTAAAGGTGTTTTGTCAGGTAATGAAAAACGACTTATTAGAGTACTAGCTGTTGCCCGCGACTCCGTCCGCGTGGACTTCAGCTTATAGCGCGCGGTAGTTCCCGAATAGCTGTGTCCACACTGTGCCTTTTCCTGTTCGTCAAGGGCATGCGTTATAGCGCAGTCAATAGCGATAGTGAGGCATGCCCGCGACGCATGCCCTCTGACTGTCAAAAACTTTATCTATTATGAATTTTTGGAACTGACTTAATTTGAACTTTGCGCATTTTCACCGCCTTACAACCCTTTTTAGGGTTCCGTACCCAAAGGGTAAAAACGGGACCCTATTACAAAGACTTCGTTGTCTGTCCGTCTGTCCGTCTGTCCGTCTGTCCGTCTGTCCGTCTGTCCGTCTGTCCGTCTGTCCGTCTGTCCGTCTGTCTGTCACCAGGCTGTAACTCAAGAACGGTTATAGCTAGAGAGTTGAAATTTTCACAGGTTGTGTATATCGTTGCCGCTATAACAACAAATACTAAAAACAAAATAAAATAAATGTTTAAGGGGGTCTCCCATACAACAAACGTCATTTTTTTGGCCTTTTTTGCTCTATATCAATAATGGTAACAGGTAGGTACTTGAATTTTTCAGAAAATCCTTAGTTGTATATGTACTTTAATCTTTCAGGCCCCGCGCGAGCACCGGTGATCGCGAGAACAAAAGAATACAATGGGAATTCCTAGAACCTCCGATCGAAGGATTAATATTTAATAATAATATTGAAATAAAATAAAAAAAATAAGGGGGGCTCCCATACAAAAAACAAAATTTTTGGCCTAATTTTGCTCTTTAATGGTACGGAACCCTTCGTGCGCGAGTCTGACTCAGACTTGGCCGATTTTTCCAGTTAAAAAGTAGCCTATGTCCTTTCTCAGGCCTTAGACTATCTGTGTACAAAATTTCATTACAATCGGTTCGGTAGTTTTAGCGTGAAGCGAGACTGACAGACAGACAGACAGACAGACAGAGATACTTTCGCATTTATAGTATTAGTATGGCTTGACCAATCACATCATAGTTTTATTATACTGCATCAAAACCATTATGTCGAAACCCTTAGAAATTGTAAGATTGAGCAGTATTTACCTCCTGGTTTCATAGTGTTTCTTTTGTCAACAGTGCGACTTCTTCGAGTGGATCTACTCGGTGGTAAGAGGCCGCTGGTGGCTGGAGTCAGCACGGAGCTGGTGTGCCAGGCGATCGGCGCTAGACCTAAACCCAGCATCTCCTGGTGGAAGGGAGGGGAGAGGCTGAAGACTGTCAGAGAGACGGTAAGCAGTTAGCAGACATGTCATGTTAGGAATAAATTGACATTTGACATGATTCAAATTCAAGTTCAAACTTTATTTGCAACCAAGTACATAATATCTACAGCTTATGTCTACTTAATTAGTATGTTGAATTGTTGTAATGGGTTCTCGCTCTCTAAGCAGCTGACGTCATTAATATGGGCCTATGTAGCCTGATATAAATAAAAACTTGAGAGGTGTCAAAGGACACCCGAATGGAATGGAGCTATTTCTTATGTTAAAAAAACAATAAAAATAATGCATAAACTCAAAAAAAATATTTAAAAAAACGCCATCTATTGACGCCCAGGAATACTAACAACGCGTCGCTGTTTATTCTAAAAAAAACGCCATCTAGTTGACGCACAGGAATACTATCAACGCGCAACGCCCTCTGCCCCTAAGATGCAGGTACTAAAAAAAAGTGTCGTTACAATTTTTTCGGCCTAGCCCCCTTTCGCAACGCGCGAAAAGGAACTCCGTTCATATAAATAAATATTAATAACAAGCTTCAATTTACTTTCCCGTTGTCCGTTTGTTTGTAATGGAATCAGACTTTTTGAACCACTTCCAAGTTTCTGCTTGTGCTGAAATTTTGCATGAATATTGAAATCGCGTGACAATGATGACGTAATCTAATGCTGGAGCTGGGAGATGGCCTTAGGAAATACTTAATAAAACCACATAACACTATCGAGTTTGGGCTCGTTTAATACGTCTTGATGAGATCCTTTCACTCTCCCAGTGTTGTTTTTTTAAGTTCTCAAATAATTACTTAATTTGTGTTCTTAGGTGTCTCCTGATGGCAACGTGACCAGCAGCATCCTGACGCTGGTGCCGTCCATCGACGACGCCGGGAGAGTGCTCTCCTGCCGCGCCGTGCAGCCCACCGTGCCGCACTCCACCCGGGAGGACGGCTGGAAGCTGGAGATACAGCGTGAGTACTGCCGCTGTACACACAGGGGTCAGCTGACGGTGGAGGGGGGGAGTGCTCTCCTGCCGCGCCGTGCAGCCCACCGTGCCGCACTCCACCCGGGAGGCCGGCTGGAAGCTGGAGATACAGCGTGAGTACTGCCGCTGTACACACAGGGGTCAGCTGACGGTGGAGGGGGGGAGTGCTCTCCTGCCGCGCCGTGCAGCCCACCGTGCCGCACTCCACCCGGGAGGACGGCTGGAAGCTGGAGATACAGCGTGAGTACTGCCGCTGTACACACAGGGGTCAGCTGACGGTGGAGGGGGGGAGTGCTCTCCTGCCGCGCCGTGCAGCCCACCGTGCCGCACTCCACCCGGGAGGACGGCTGGAAGCTGGAGATACAGCGTGAGTACTGCCGCTGTACACACAGGGGTCAGCTGACGAGGAACAGGGGGAATACTGTTTTCATTAACCATGCCTGCCTTTAGCCTATTGAGGAGTGATTGTGAAGTCAATCCTTATGAGTTATAAGTATTGTTTTGAAGAAAGAAATTACCTCAAAGAGGCAGCCAAGAGTACTCTTAAACCCAGACACAATTTCTGGCCACTGATAAAAAAAGGCTGTTTTAATTATAACAGAGCTGCCAAACCTTTCAATGATGTGCCATTTAAAGAATTAGGTCAGGGCTGGTCAACCTTTTCATCGGTTTTCGTCGAGAAACTTGAGAGGCTGAATATTTTAAAATATTAAATCCGTTCGACTTTTAAAGCGTTTTCAACCGAGGTCGATTTAAAATAAATAAACCAAAAGTACTTTATGAATAATTTAAAACGAAGAAATTTCGCAACTAGTTTTTTTTTTGTGCGTAAATAAATAAGTACTTTTTAGTAATTAATTTCTTATTCAGTGATCTATAAACTCTTTGGAATTTGCTTTCTTATTCAATGATTGTTATGTCTAGAATTTTGTCAAATGAGAATAATCACTAAACATTTAATGAAATCAGCTGTGTGCAAGTTTAATGACCTTTTCAATGATAAAGTTTTATTCATACATTTTTAAGTTATTGTTTAGCTATTATCGCCGGCTTTGAGCGCGGCGAACAAAATATCAATAAATTACGTAACGAAAAATACCTAACACCCATTCGGTCGGTGCTACGTTGCCAGGCTTCGGCACGGTGTTTGTGTGCGTGCTAGACGTATGCGAATCATAATTGCAAAAATGTTATGCAATAGTTTTACCGCGGCAGTCCCAGAGTTCCACGCGTATTTTTTTAAATTAATTTCTGCTTCTTTACATAGGCTGTAATGTAAACAATGAAAGAAAAGTTTCTGCAATTAAGTTTACCAGACTTTGTACCAGGAAAATATCTATGTGGAGTTACGACCATAATAATATATCATCCAGTAATCTGTAATGGCTGAAACTATGTTACTTTATGGGACAATTTTATCGTGGATCGGTTAAAGCTATGTCATAATTCTTAGTATCTTTCAGGATTTGAGTTGTCTTCCGTCCCATCTTCAATAAAATCGATTTGTATTTGTGAAAAACCTGTTACTTTCTATATACATCAGAGATAAAAGACTTTGTATCCTTTTTTTAACCGGCTTCCAAAAAGGAGGAGGTTTCTCAATTCGACCGTACATATTATGTTCTTTTATTTTTTTTTATGTTTGTTCGCGGATAACTCCGCCGTTTGTGAACCGATTTTCAAAATTCTTTTTTTGTTGTATAGGATATAGTCTGAATTTGGTACCATGTTCCCAAACATGGTGACCTGATGATGGGATCCATGAAGAATCGAGGGAACTCCTCAAAATTTATATTGAAACATATGGTGATTTTAGTTCTATGAGAAGTATCCTAAGCATATGCTACCAAAACGCAAGATTTTGCACCAAGGTATATTACGGTTCCGAAGATACTAAGAGAACTCCGGATTCCTTATAGATACAAGTTTGGGGGTTTAGGCGCTGTTTTAAGAACTGACAGCATATGCTACTATGCAAATTACATTCATCTTCTCCCTTAAATTACCTAGCACGTGATCACTTCGATTTTTAAATGTATAGTTTAAAATATTTACTTGATATTTGTGAGTGTGACTCTTAACAAATTGTAATAAGTAGAATATACGCGATGGTATACTAGGTAACTAAAAAGAGTGAAATTATTATTTTTAACAAAAAATTAAAACCGACTTCCAAGGTAAAAACAATAATAACATCCTTATAATATGAACTAAAAAGTATTAAATAATTTTTCCTATCTAATAGTGCCTTTTTCCGAGTTCGGCTAAACCTCAACAGCTATTTCTGTACTCAATCTTCATCATTTTGGAGTTGGAGTTTCAAAAGTTTCAAATATTCTGGCAGAGGAAGATTCAGCTGTATCTGGTACCGACTTCGAAATTATGAAGATTGAGTACAGAAATAGCTGTTGAGGTTTAGCCGAACTCGGAAAAAGGCATTATTAGATAGGAAAAATTATTTAATACTTTTTAGTTCATATTATAAGGATGTTACTATTGTTTTTACCTTGGAAGTCGGTTTTAATTTTTTGTTAAAAATAATAATTGGCTTAAATGTGTATGTAGGAGTCGCTGCACTCGAAAAGATGGTTAAAGTGGACGTAGCCCTACCGACTACAACTCAGCTGTACTCCAGCACTGACTTTGCCCAAGTCGCGGAAACACTAAGGGTTGATTCAGACCGCTACGCGACGCGTTGCGGTCTGAATCAACCCTAAGACGTCTGTGACAAAGATCGTTGATTGTGATATTACAGTGATTGAAGATCTTTCTGCCTATTTTTTTGTCGGTTTCTAACCTGACTGTGTGATCCATATTAAACTTAAAACCAGGTAAAACCGACTTGTATTAATACGACCTATCGGGCCCTTGTGTAGAATGTGTCCCTCAATTTCATATCACAGGAATAACTAGAGATGTAACATGATATTAATTCTGACAGCCTTGACTAAACCTTTCCCTTGACCAAATAAACCTTAAAGAAGATCTGCTTCTGCAACAAGTTTCTTACACCAGTCTGGTATTTCAGACCTGCCGGTGGTGTCCCAGCGGCTGGGCGCCAGCATCGACCCTAACGCACTGGTGTCTGCATCCCTTAGTGGTCCATGGCAGTTGCATTGGGCATATTCAACCAAGACTATGTCTTAATGGTGGTGCTCCCGTCACCAGTTTCTCATACCAGTTCCCTATTCCAGATCTGCCGGTGGTGTCGCTGCGGCTAGGCGCCAGCCTGGACCCGGGCGCGCTGGTGGAGGGCTCCGACGTGTACCTGGACTGCGCCGTCCGCGCTAACCCCTGGCACACCAGCGTCCACTTCACCCATAACGTAAGTATCCCTAAGATTTTTCATTTTTTCAATAACTGCCACACCGGTTTCAGTGACGGTGGCCGGTTCCATTGAACCGGCCACCGTCACTGAACGTACTGTAACGTACTGTGTGTGCAGTACACAAGAACACTCTCTATTCCTTTTACTCTCGTGGGACGGAAGACCGACACGAGTGGCGAGAGGTGAGGCTGAGGCGCAGGACTTTTTACATGCCCATCCGACGCAGATATCCTTAAGATATGGCAGTATGTTAGATGATTGAGTTGTATGTTTGATCCCAGTATTAGAGGAATAAGCAGAAGATCAGCAGTGCTCTCGAATTTGGTCGTGGATTTGATCGCAGATAACTAAGGCGTGTTAACAGGTGAAGCAGGCTGAGCGTGTATCTGACAGGAACAGTGCCATAGCTTAGCTTTAGTTTTGGATTAGAGATCGTAATATCATGCTTTGGCTTAGCAACTGCTCTGGACTTCAGTTGTGGGGCAACACCCACTTAGAGACAACAAAAGGTGGTTTCAAGTTTTAAGACAATCTAAACTGATTTATCTTTTAAGAACAGTGTGTGTTTTATGCAATACAGACACTTAGGCATGTCTGTCTAAGGCTTGGTGAGAGATCTAGCCCAGCAACCTAACTCGTGTCAACTGAGCCAGATTTCTCGCTATTGTGATGTGGGCTACGAATGCAAGGAGGAAAACTACCACCAGTTATGTTGGAGCAACGCACTTAATGCTCCAGTAATGGTTTGGATGACTTGGCCTCTAAGAGTACGTGTCTCCAGGGTGTGGTGGTGAAGCCTGGTCCCGGGGTGCTGGTGGCCAACCAGAGCCTGGTGCTGCAGCGCGTGGGGCGGCGCGCGGGCGGCGCGTACGCCTGCGCCGCCAGGAGCACGCTCGGCCAGGGCGCTAGCGAGCCGCTGCTGCTCGACGTCAAGTGTGAGTACCATCACCAGAGCCTGGTGCTGCAGCGCGTGGGGCGGCGCGCGGACGGCGCGTACGCCTGCGCCGCCAGGAGCGCGCTCGGCCAGGGCGCTAGCGAGCCGCTGCTGCTCGACGTCAAGTGTGAGTACCATCACCAGAGCCTGGTGCTGCAGCGCGTGGGGCGGCGCGCGGACGGCGCGTACGCCTGCGCCGCCAGGAGCGCGCTCGGCCAGGGCGCTAGCGAGCCGCTGCTGCTCGACGTCAAGTGTGAGTACCATCACCAGAGCCTGGTGCTGCAGCGCGTGGGGCGGCGCGCGGACGGCGCGTACGCCTGCGCCGCCAGGAGCGCGCTCGGCCAGGGCGCTAGCGAGCCGCTGCTGCTCGACGTCAAGTGTGAGTACCATCACCAGAGCCTGGTGCTGCAGCGCGTGGGGCGGCGCGCGGACGGCGCGTACGCCTGCGCCGCCAGGAGCGCGCTCGGCCAGGGCGCTAGCGAGCCGCTGCTGCTCGACGTCAAGTGTGAGTACCATCACCAGAGCCTGGTGCTGCAGCGCGTGGGGCGGCGCGTACGCCTGCGCCGCCAGGAGCGCGCTCGGCCAGGGCGCTAGCGAGCCGCTGCTGCTCGACGTCAAGTGTGAGTACCATCACCAGAGCCTGGTGCTGCAGCGCGTGGGGCGGCGCGCGGACGGCGCGTACGCCTGCGCCGCCAGGAGCGCGCTCGGCCAGGGCGCTAGCGAGCCGCTGCTGCTCGACTGGACACAACTGTACACGCTCGAGATAAAAATTATACTAGCAGCGCTAAATGAGATGGGCGCACGCGACGGGTGCCCGCTCGCGGATTCGTGGCCCGCGGCGGTCTTCTGACGCGTGCGCCCGCGCCCGCGCCCGCATCCGCCCGTGTTGTAGCGTTGGCCCTAAGCAGTACTTTATTATTACATATTCGCGATATAGTGTAGGAAACGAACCAAGTGAACCTCGGAGTAATTCCTCAGTCAGAAAAAACTTTATAGCATGGTAAAGTATCATGAATTAAAAGTTTTGTATAAATATCCAAAAAAAAAAATAGAAGTTAGGTATTTTTACCTAAATTCGTAATTAATTAATATCTTTATTAGCAAAAATGCTCCGTCGAATCTTTTTTCACTGGAAATATTCATGGAACGTATAGAAACAATGTATGAAATATCTAAAAAATTATCCCAGCCGAAACACCAAATTTTAATAAAATATGTTTTTTTGGCGTGACTTGAACGCCAAAATTGCTCTGTCGAACTTTTTTACGGGAATGACATTATATTGAAGTTTTATAGCCACAAAATAAAAATCCAAAACTTAAACCATGTATTTGTATTATTTTTAAAAATTGCCTTTCTACTAGCAGGGCAAAATTTCTCTATCTGTTTTATTTATTAATTTAAGTACACTGTCAACTTTCTTTTCAACTAGAAAAATATCCAAAAAAATCATCAAGCGTATTAAAAACTAAAAACATTTTACATAGACAGATTTGAATATAGCAATCGGGCGCTGCGCGGTGTATGCGCGGGGCGCGGGCGGGAGGTACAGGCCGCTCGCTGCGCCGCCCGCCACCCCTGACCCCGCTCGGTTCATTCGTGCGTCAACCAGGCTTCTATACCGCTACAAGCGCTATATTATGTATAATATTATGCAGCGGCACGTTAAACTCTAGCGCTTTTTTAATTTTAATCGAAGATAAAATATATTCTATCTCTATTAGTTTTCTGTTGTCTACGTAACGCACTATAAAGAAAAGAAAAATCGGCCTAGTGCGAGTCTGACTCGCGCACGAAGCACTACTACTACAAGGACCTATTTTTTTTTATTTGTGAGTGCCTTGTTTGCGATGAGTCCGACAAACTTTTCTATGCGAAAAGTTTCGGCGCTGCTGGGTTTGTGAATTGGAAAACAGCTGTGGGTCCAACAAAAATCATGCTGCGTATGGACTGTCGTAACTTGGATTTTGCGCAAAATCACTTTTTAATTGATTCTTGTATAAAAAAAAAACTGCGTCGAATGGTCTATGTAATGGGCGTTTGCACACTGCACGATAACGACACGACACGATACCACAGAATAGAGGGCCACCGCACATATTATACAATTTCAAGTTGGCCGGCTATCGTACAAACTAAATTGCGTAGTGTCACTTTTGTAGTATTGAATGCACCCAAAATATTCTCCTTTCTTTTCGCCTTCGTTTTATTAGTGCCACAGTAAAAGCGTGCTTTTTACGCATTTTAACGCGCACGTCGCTAGGCTAGCAACACCGTTACCAAATCTAAAAGTCTGCGGCTGGCAGCGTACCCGATGAAGTTGTCCAATTAAATTGTGACACTACGCAATTTAGTTTGTACGATAGTCGGCCAACTTGAAATTGTATATGTGCGGTGGCCCTTATCTATTCTGTGGTATAGGGTCGTGTCGTTATAGTCGCAGTGTGAAAACGCCCATCATCTCGTCTTTCTACGATAATTTCTTGTACAGATACCTTAAAAAAATTGTCGTAACTAGACGAAAAACTGCTGTTTTTGGATAAAAGATAGATACTGCCATGCGTGAGAAATTAATAAATGATACGACATTGGTTTTTTGGCTCTCTAGTTTGATTTATAGCCTAAAATACAACATTCACAAAGATACGACAATTTCGCTGCGGGATATGTTGTGTACTTTTATAGATACGATAATTTATTTCATACTAATTTCATAGATATGAGAAAGTTATTACATTTCAAACACATAATTTTATTCTTAAGCCTATACTTACAACCAATGAATATAGTTAAGTTATGAGTACAGAGATAAGTAACGCCATTTCATCTCCCTCCCGCCCCTGTATGATACCTTCGCCGGCGCTCCATAATATACACAGTTCTTAACGCCTTTTAGTTGATTGTTAGCGTCGATTTGAGAAAACGTGTTCGTGTGTATCAATGCACGTTTATTTTGAATGGAACTGAACACGTTTATTCTTAAATGAAGCTAAAGGTGGTTCGTTTCCCATACAAAAAAAAACAATCGACATTGGTTAGCTAATTTCATACTATTACTACATAAATTTATATGCACATCTATTTATTTTGCAATACCATTCCCGCGAAATATATTTAAAATACTTTATTTCACACAGAAGCCCACTTTTATTGATTTTTTTATAAAAAGTGACATAAGCCGCAAATGTCACTTTTTATAAAAAAATCAATAAAAATGTGACTAAAAGACATATAGTGAAATGTTGCATGTATGTGTCCACGTATATTTTTCCCTCAGCATTGCTCTGGATATCTACACACTTATTCTTGTATACATCATATTTTGTTGCTTTTACATGTTTGTAAAGATAAAAGCCCGTATATTTTCTGTTAACAAGATCGACTCATTTTTTATGTTATATGACTTTATTAGTGCATGATATAAAATGTAAATTTGCTGATATTTTTTTTGTTGATGGTTCAATAAAAAATATCGTTAAGCTATAATTGTTGTTGTTAATAAATATTGAGCTCCTTCGCGTCTATGCGTGGACACACACATAATATAAAATGGAGCACAACCATGCCTCTAGGTCCTTCAAGAGAGAGAGAGAGATGTCTCTGTCTGTGAGAGACTCGAGACTCTCTTCGGGAACCCGTGCATTCTGGTCACTGGCCCCAAAGCTATTGAAGGGAATTTCTGCAAGCCATCCCTACCATCCCTACAAGTAAAAAATGGGTCGCTGACCCACGACGCAAATGCAAAACCGATCTTCTGGGCAAGCTCTTTGCGTCAAGCTCGACCCTAGATGACGGGGGATAGAAACAGCGGATCATACCACGATGCACGAGCATCATGTTGGAGTTTCATCAGCGCTCAGTCCTGCGTTCCCAATTGATATCCAAAAGCAGAGTTGGCCTGACGGAATCCCTCCTATTGTGTTGGAAAAGTGTGCTCCAGAGTTGGCTCCGGTCTTAACGCGTCTTTTTCGGTTCTCCTACTCTTCTGGCATTGTACGGGCTTTTTGGAAGACTTCTTCCAAAAACAGCCTTGGTGTACCCGATCGGCAAAATAGGTGACGGGCGACCGCTCAAATCCTTCCTACTACACACCAATCGCTATAACCTTCGACGTCTCGAAGATTATGGAATCCATTATCAATAGCCAGCTCTTTCGATACTTGGGCGGCCAGGGATAAACAGTACGGGTCTGAAAGGGTCGCTCGGCTGGTGATCTTGGCTCAACGATGAGTTAGGTTAGGTTATAACTCTTATAACTCTTTACGTTGGACTCAGGCGATTGAGTCGAAGGGAGAGGCACTGGTTGTTAGTTTGGACATTGCAAAGGCCTTTGAACAGACCAACGGCATATTATGCAGATGATAGTACAGGTGATGCCCTATATACCGGCTCCCCCGATATTTTTCTAAATGTCATTGACAGTCGAAACAAACTTGTGTCTAAAATAGAGAATTCACAGGAGAAAGTCTTTGAATGGGGTAGACGTTACTTATTCCAATTCAACCACGCTAAGACACAAGTTTGCGCGTTCACCCCATATTATATCTTCATATTATATCTCCGTTTTCAGGGCACCTCTTTAACAATCTCCCCCAGCATTGAAATACTGCGTAAACATATCGAGCGAAGTCCAGGTCCGATGTCATCTAGAGGGTGAGGCCAAGTTAGCCTCGAAACAGCTTGATGTCCTTAACATAACGAGACAGTATTTCAGTCCGGACCAACGACTATAACTCTGCAAGGCGCAGGTTCGGCCTCATATGGAATACTATTCTCATCTCTGGGCAGGGGCGCCAAATACCAACTACTCCCTTTGGATCGTATACAATGAAAGGCCGCTCGCATTGTTGACTGCCACAGTGTTTCAAACAGGCTGGACCCCTTGGAATTACGCCGAGATGTAGCTTCACTGTGCATCCTCTATCGGCTGTATCACGGGGAGTGCTCTGAGGGATTGTTCGGAATCATACCTCCTGCAATTTTTCGCCATCGTTCCACGCGAAAAATATACCATCCTCATCACCTTGATGAGTGGCATTCTTCCACCGTGCGTTTTTCACGTAACTTTCTGCCACGCACTGTAAAATTGTGGAATAAATTGTCACCAGCAGTATTTTCGGACCCATACGACCTGCAAACCATCAAAAAGATAGTATTAGCAACGGGTAAGGCCGGCAACGCACTAGCAGCTCTTCTTATGTTGCTAGTGTCCATGGGCAACGGTAGATACTGGCTGGAAAGTAGCCGAAACGTCGGGATTAATAAAAGTGCTCCGCGACAAAATCCGTAAGTGTTTAAACTTATAATATCATGAGTGATACTCGCGAAAACTTAAGAAATCATTAAACGGTAGATACTTTCAATCAGGTGACCCGTTTGCTCGTTTGCCTCCATATGTTATAAAATAAAAATAATAACTTTAAATTCATGAGCATGAATAATATTAGGGCTTAAACCTTCACAAAGTACAAAAATCAAGAGAAATAAATGTTTTATTATATTAATTTTATTATAATTTTATATTTTAATGTTGATTAATAAAACAAAATCCCATTCCTTTATTTTATAAACAAATATCAGTAAATAGTCGTATTATTTCTTTTAATTTGTTCTAATGACATTATTTTAAAACAAACAATTCATTTAGTTTAAGATACAGCATTTAATTTTCACAACGTCTGTCGCCGATTTTGCACTTTAACCAAAAGTTGTAATGCAATTTAATTAAGTAAACAAGATACGGTGAAATGAAATGTGTAGGGACGTATTATATTTGAGATACGACAGATCCGTCGCTCAAAAAAACTATGCATTTTTAAGTTATCTATACATTTCCTCTCAAAGATATAACATTTCTGCTGCATAAAATAGAAATATTTTTTGTCGTAACTTGTTAAAAATCAATGAAATATCAACTTTAGAAAAATTTTAACAAACTCATCATATGGGCCCTAGATTAATTTAAATACGTTCCAATTTTTAGCGCTATCTTAATAAATATAGAAGTTATGACTTTTAAATTAATAGGCCAATTTTTGGCTCTCCTGTAAAGTTGGGTTTTTCGAGGTACGCCACTTCTGCTTTCACCCGTCGATATACAAGTACAACAACAAATATTTTGTTGCTTGTACTGGGGATTTCCGTCACAGAATACATAATTAGTACCTGCTTCCGTACCGTTATGAAGCAAAAATAGGCCAAATTTTTAGTTTTTTTGTATGTCCGTCTGTCTGTCTCCAGGCTGTATCTCAAAAACTGCTTTAGCTAGACTTCTGAAATTTTCACAGATTGTGTATTTCTGTTGCCGCTATAACAACAAATACTAAAAACAAAATAAAATTAATAAATAAGGGGCGCTCCCATACAAAAAACGTGATTTTTTTGGCCTTGTTTGCTCGATTTCAATAATGGTAACTATTAGACACTTGAAATTTTCACAAAATCCTTGATTGTATGTGTTCTTTAATAATTAATAATACTATTAAAATAAAATAAAAAATTGAGGGGGGCTCCCATACAAAAAACACAATTTTTTGCCTATTTTTGCTCTTTATCGGTACGGAACCCTTCGTGCGCGAGTCCGACTCGCACTTGGCCGTTTATTATTATTTTAATATTATGATTAATTATTAAAGTACACATAATATAACAATTGAATATAATTGTATAATTAATATATTAATATTTTATTTTTATTACTTAATTATTTTTATTTCGTTTTCGGTATTTTTGTTATGGCGGCCGCGGCAAGAGAAATACATAATGAATAATCTGTGAAAATTTCAGAAGTCTTGTTATAGCGGTTCTTGAGATACATCCTGGGCCCTGGAGACAGACAGACGGACAGACATAGAAGTCTTAGTAATAGGGTTCCGTTTTTACCCTTTGGGTACGGAACCCTAAAAATGCAATAAAATATTATGTAAAATGTAAAGAATCACACACCGACTCGCGACCCCTAGACCGTACGGGTCACGCGGTCAAGGTCGTACTATATGCACGAGGACGCTAATCTGGACCCAACTAGTACATTATTGCGTAAACACGTGATAGATACATAGCTTCGCTTCTAAAATTTCGGTGTTCTGGATGGTATTTCTTTTGGATATTTTGTATTTGTGTGTATATTTGACTACTTAACATAGTTTTGAAAAGAAATAATGCTGAGAAATTTTGCTTATTAAGTTTTTTATAGATTTTTAATATTTTTTTATTGGCATGGTTTTTTTTTTGGATTTTCTTACTCGTGATGCCAAATGACATTCTTAAGTCATATGCGAAAAAAAAATACTGAGAAATTTTGCTGTGAAAATGTGGTCAGAAAAAAGAATTATCATACAAAATCAATACTTATATTTGAAAAAAGTTTTGGATTTTTATAAAGTATCACATACTTGTATTAATAACTCATTTGGTAAAATAAATTTAGACTGAGAAATTATGGCGTTCGATATACACACAGATTTGTACTTTTAGGTACAAATAACTGACTTCCTAGTGTTATTTTTTTTGGATTTTTATATGATAGTATTGGCTCATACTATTCTATAACCCAGCAAAGTTTCATCGACTGAGGAATTATTCCGGGGTCCCCATACAAAGAATCGGTTCGTTTCCTACACTAATACTGCTATTAGACCTCGTGAGGCGTGGTCAAGTGATGATAAGTGTCGTGGTATGGGGATACAGAAGCCATTAACTAAAGTTAATGGTGTTAATAGTTAGTGTTTGTTACTGTTCTTAAACTTCTTTGCCTACAAACCCTAATATGATTTTTCTGTTCATAGACAGCCCTAGCTGTAGGGCTCAGCAGCCGAAGGTGATAAGGGCCGCGAGAGGCGAGCTCGTGGAGATAGACTGCGACGTCGATGCCAACCCTAGGGTAAGGGCTGGATCATAATTATTAATTATCACGAATTAGGGTTAAATCAGACCGCAACGTAACGCGTAGATGCATTTTTAAAATTATATGGATTTGACAGATTCGCACGACGTCTCACGCAATTGAAATCTGTCAAATCCTGGGACCACACCATGGCGTTATGGACTACAATTTATTAAAATTACTTAATAATATTATTTCAATTATCCTTGGTGCGAAAAATCAAGAATAAATAAAAAAAAAGGATATGGGCGAACAGCCCATAGACGGCCCCAATTTTCATAATAAAAAAAAATAAAAAAATGTGTCAAATCCATACAAATTTATACCGCGCCGCGCCTCGCCTCGCCTCGTCGCGTTACGGTCTGAACTGACCCTTAGACATTTGAGCATAACAATTGAATACATGACTGGATGGAGTGGGTAACTAAGAATTTGAAAATGTTCATTTTTTATGCACAAATGGAACTTTTAGAATCGGGAGAATTATTTCAACCCAGCCGACGCCCGCAACTCCGTTGCGTCAACATTCGTTTATCGCGCGGAAACCGTACATTTTTCCGGGATAAAAACATATCTTACGTCCTTTGTCGGAACTCAAAGTATCTCCATACCAAAGAACCATGGACAAATTTGTATAGGAGCTGGACTCGACTTTTATTTTTGATGTCCCAAAATAAACTATAGTTAGATTTGGTTGTTCTTATGCTCTAAACATAATTCCGTTTGAGAATTATGTCTAAATATCCACGGTTTTTTACAATAATTAATAACGTTAGCAATTATTTTGAGGTGAGACTTAAGAACTACCTTTTTCCCGACTGCGGTGTAGCCTACAAGTGTATATTCGGCGATCTCGTTTCTAATTATTTCAATTTTTCCTAGAGTATTACCCAAAAAATAGAACGAATGCGAATGATCGCCGGCTGTCAGAACATAACGAAACTAAAATATATTGATCTTTTTTTTTGTGGCTATTTATAGACACATTTCTAATGATTTTCGATGCCTTTAAAATATTAGGGAATTTTTGCTACTAATGGCATATCGGGACGCCACCGCCCACCTGGTACGATTTGGCCATTGTTCTTTTAGCAACATCTATTCAGCAGTTTGGACGTGAAGAGACAGACAGACATACTTTCGCATTTATGATATTAGTAAATATGGATATTATATGCTACCTCAACATAAAACAGTCGCAATAAATGCCCTAACATAAAATATATTATCTGCTAGTTCCAACCATCGTAGATTTTATTAAATCTATCTGAGCATCTCTTAAAATAGCTCCGACATATTTTCCAAGTACTTATCTCAAAAAATGAACGACATATTTCGTATCGTCATATCTCCGTATATGCTTTGAAAGCGTTTATTTATGAATCGCTGCTTTTAGGTTTTAGCTGGAAATCAGGGCTTAGCAAAGTTACAGCTCAAAATGGCGGATAAGGCTAAGCTTACACTTAATAATGGTTAAGATAATAATATTATGATTTATGGTCTATGCTTGTAAATTATGCTGTACACGTAGCTTAGTAAGGAGAGTTATGGATGACTTAATAAATTATAGTAAAGGTCAGTTTAAAAAAAAAAAGTGTTTTAGTTCCAATTTCCAAGTATGTTTAACCCTAAAAATGATATTTCACATTTCAATATTGTATCAAGCCGTTTCTATTGGATGAAATCTTTACAAAAATTAATAAAGGCCACAGAAATCGTCGATATAAAAGTGACATTTCAATGGGCAGAGTTATTTCTTTGTATTGTGTTTTTCTCAATACTTGCCAAACATACTTTTGTTGACTTGATTGAAATGTCAGATTAGCTAGCGCGTTATTTGACGATAAATAGCGATTAAGGATAGCGTGTGGGGAATTTAAATTAAAGTGAAAATAACATTGATATGAGGCCTTCGGCTGTCAGTGCCAAAAATATGATTTTAATAATAATAATAATCAACCAATGCCATTGTATTAATAAAAAAGACGGGTTGCACTCCGGGAGTGCTGGCAGAAGTGAAAACTTGATTATTAACGTTGTGCATTTTTTTAACCGATTTTTTATGAAAATCGATTAAGTATTAAAAAGTCGATTTTTTTTATTAATCGAAACCCTTACAATCGATTAAATTTTTAACCCATTTCTGGTTAAGGGTTTCGATTAATTAAAAAAATCGTTTTTTTTTAATTAATCGAAACCCTTACAATTCGAGTTCGAGTTCGAGTTTTCGAGAGATTGAGAGTTCGAGTTCGACACAAAACACTACTCTCCAACCGGCTTACGGTTTTTCTATGGTTTTTCGATCAACACGAAAATCTGACGCGAGTTTCACAGTTTTTACCCATCCCACAAAAGTGCTCAACGCCGCTAAAGAAGTTTTCACTTCAATAATTATGAAGTTTTGTAAAATCTAAAACAGGATATTTTGCTGTAATATGTTAGATGTACCATCGAGGAAAATGATTCCTAGGCAGTTGATAGACCAACGTCATTTGGTCGGATCATGTCAATTCAATGTTAATTGTGATCTGTCGGCTGGCTTTCACGTAACACGGCCAAACTATGTAAGTCCGCCATCTGCCTAGCAATCAACTTCCTGATAGTAGTATCAGAGAAGATGATTCATAGCAGATTACGTAGGTCCCCCACCTGAGTAATTTGGTCGCGTTATGTCAAACCCAGGTGACAGATGACGACGTAACCCTTGAATTTAATTGGCATAAACCGGCCAAATGACATAGGTCTGTCCACTGCCTATAAATCAATTTCTTGGATGGTACGTATGTTGTCTCGAGGGCTAGTCGAAAAAAAATCCAGTAGTAAGGTCAACGACTACTGCGGCAAAGATTGTTTTTTCAACTGTACATATTTTACAAAATATCTATCTTAATATAATATAACTCAAAGGTGACTGACTGACATAGTGATCTATCAACGCACAGCCCAAATTACTGGACGCATCGGGCTGAAATTTGGCATGCAGGTAGATATTGATGATTTAGGCATCCGCTAAGAAAGGATTTTGATCAAATCTACCCCCAAGGGGATAAAATAGGGGATGAAAGTTGTATGAAACTTTGTCAATTTTAAACCGATCGGGCTGAGACTTTGATACCCTTTTTAATAATAATACTTCTTAACGCGGGCAAAAGCTAGTCGTTACGTAATGATAATTTAACATAAAGGAAACTCAAATGTATATTTCCATAGCCCTTAAAGCACATTATGAGCAGGCCCTTATTCCAAACGATCCATCCAAAAGTCATATGCACGCACACTAGATTTATGATTCAGCCGTTTCGTTACAAAAATCCGACAATGGCTGCCTTTGATGTGCCTGAAAAAGTTTATCGCCTTTCAGTACCACAATATCCAGTATTCAAAATAGGCCGGGGATTTTGGCTATTGTATTGAGATTTGAGGTACATGTATGAAAAATCTAAAAAACATAATATTATAAAGCCGAAGAGTTTGTTTGAACGCGCTTATCTCACTACTGGTCCGATTTGAAAAATTCTTGCAGTGTTAGATAGCTCATTTATCGAGGAAGGCTATAGGCTGTATTTTATATCACGCTAAGACTAGGAGCGAAGAAACAGATGAAAATGTGGAAAAACCGGCCAAGTGTGTGTCGTGCCACGCGCAATATAGGGTTCCGTAGTACCGCTAGTTTTCGATAATTTTTGTATAGTTATTGAATACACATTTATAACGTGTTTTACAGTACTAACAACATCATCAACATTACGGCCAAACGTTGCCGAAACCGCTGAACCGATTTTGCTGAAATTTTGTATGGAGACACCTACTAGTCCCGAGAAAGGACACAGGATAATTTTAATCCTGGAAAAAGTGCAGTTCCCGCGCAATAAACGAATTTTGGTGCAACGAGGTTGTATGTAGCCGTAACTTCTAGTACCTACAATGAATGGAAAAGCGCGCCTACCCTGCAAGTGCGTCCTATGATTAAAACAATTCCATACTGCTGATTGGAGATCTCCAAACAACAGAATGGAATATATATTTAATAATAATGGTATCATAATATTTGTTATTTTGTACTAGGATCCCATGAGTTTCGAGTGGTGGTTCAACAGTTCTACCCATGAGAAACGAGAGCTGACAACCACCAAGACCATACAGTCGCCAGGTAAGTCATAGAAATTCGGACATTGACCTTTGACGTTCTTAAATCTAAATACATTGCTGATAAATTCGACCTTTGACCTTTGGCTGCTCTTAGTCAGCTCTGCCCTTAGTAAAAATAATAAATTTTGTTTTTATCAATATCGGTCCGTTTGAACGCTCTTAAATCTTAATTACATTGGCACTAATAAATTAGGACATTGACCTTTGGCCGTTCTTTATCAACTACGTTATCACTCTTACTATGATGCCACGGACAGACACACTCACACAGAAAGACAGTCAGATTCTTCGCTAATCACTCATTACACTAAGTGACTAAGCCATTGATTCCCAAAGTGGTCCAGGTGGACCCCCAAGGGTCCAAGGGAGCTCGACAGGGGTCTACGCTTGCGTGAAAAAAAAATGGGGGTCCACGAGTTGTTAACGGGGTTCTATAAAAATGTACAGCTCGATGAGGCTTTATATGAACCTGGCGAGAAAAGGAATTAACGCGTTTATCATACAAAAACGACATTTTTGACAGTTCTCCTTTAGGGTTGGACCTCATCTGGCAGCACGGAATCGCATTTGCTCCGCCTGTGCTACCAGGTGCTGCAGTGTGCTGCCGCATGCGAACGCGCGCTGTCGCATTCCGCAGACAAAAAAGCCGATCGCACGCGTCGGTGAAAGGATGCGTTAGCATGCTATCGCGCGCTTCAACGTTCCGGAGTCTCCCTGCCGACCATTGCATTTTGTCCGTGATGCCGATCGCCTCGAGGATTCCGCCGCGTGCTATCGCATTATGCTTTCTGTCTCGGTCTAGCAAATGGCAGGCATAAGCGACAGAAAGAGAAAGGGTGACGGAAAAGGCGATTCCGTGATTCAGATGAGGTCCAACCCTTATCAGCAGCGCCCCGTCTACGTTCATTTAAAGCCTTGGAGCACTTTATTTGGTGACCCGACTTGACTTCTCCTATGAATATAGGCAGCCAATGTTATTGAATTAGATTTAAATAGAAATTATTTTTGTAAGAACTTGCATATTCCATAGGTATTTAGAAAGAGTGTGTCAAGACTCGCCGATGCCGCGCTGCCCGCCCGCCTAGTTAAAGTCGTAGCTACGCGGGAACTACGTGCTAGAAGTCAAAGCTATATCATACCCCTGGCATAGCCTGATAATTTGTTGAAAAGCACAAGGGGGGTGTTACATGGGGTCCGCAGTATGCATTAATACCTTAAAAGTGGGCCACGAAATAAAGGAGTTTGGGAACTTCTGCACTAAGCGATGTCTGATACCTAAAGACCCAATATTTCACCTACGACTGTTAAAGTTAATGCTCGAATTAGTATCACATTACCTCTTTTGTTTTTCAAATGAATGAAAGAGAAGACACGACATTTTAACAAGTTGTTAACACTAACAGACGTTGGTGAAATTGGGCCTTAATCTTATACATTTTTGACATCTAACTACTGTACTGTTTCTACTTACCTGTGAAAATAAATAATGTTAAATAATTATGCGTGATGTTAAAAATTGTATTTAAATTACTACGCAAAAAATATATTTTCAACTTTAAAAATGCAGCCTCATTCGCAGAATTTAATTTTTTTTATTTTTTACGCATATTCCCCGTTGAAAACCATAAATGAAGGAAAGGCCAACGTCAAACATGAATACAACAAAATTGAAATTTGAAATTCTAATCACGTCCGACTCTGCATGCAAAATTTCATTTACATTCAGCACTTTAGCACGACAATATTTTTTGTAGTGAAAAAATTTACGTGAAAGAAAGGGACCAAAATGATGTATAATTTGCTTCGTTTCATAATGTTTGGTTTAATATTGAGGATATTTTGGGTCTGCACTCTACGCTGCTTATTTTAGATATACTGTACTCGGTGAAACATGGCGGTAGCGGTCATTAGCTTTGTTCACATTGTGCCTTTTTTTTGTTCAACAAGGGCATGCGTTATAGCGCAGTCAACAGCGAAGGTGTGGCATGCCCGTGACACGCGTCAAAATACACCCGCGTTGAAAGAAAAGTGTCATAGCGCGCGCTACGATTTCAACGCGCGTTACGGGCATGCCTCACGTTCGCTGTTGACAGCGCTATAAGGCATGTCCTTGATGAACAGAAAAAGGCACAATGTGGACAAAGCTCATACTTGTCTCTGTCCTAAACTTGTCCTGTATGACCCTGTCAAAAACTTGTCATTTTCTATGTAAACCGCGATTGACAATGAAGCGTCAGATGTTGTTAATCGCGGCTTTGTATAGAAAATGACAAGTTTTTGACAGGGAGTCAATGACCGCTACCGCCATGTTTCGCCGAGTACAGTATAGACGCTCAGATAAAAAAAAACACGCTATGTGCTTAATTTAATCTATTTTATCCGTTTACATCTGATTATTTCCCAGTTCTGAAGGATTTTTTGACAATAGATTATTTTTTCTATAGCATTGTTGACTATGGATACTCTTTAAAAGTTAGTCGTAAGCAAAATCGCTAATAAATAGATAAACTATTGTCAAGAAACCTCAGTAATTAATAATTATGCAAATCCGTTCAGAAATCATACCACACGACGCCACAGATGCGTCAAATTTTCACCCCTTTTTTGATCGGGGGTTAAAAATACTTTATTTATAGGTCGATAGGTCGATACTCCTATACCATCCAATCAATCCAGACAGGCGCCACAGATGCGTCAAATTTTCACCCCTTTTTTTGATCGGGAATTAAAAATACTTTGTTCATAGGTCGATACTCCTACACCATCCAATCTTCAAGCGACTACGGCTGGGTCCAGTGCGCTGGTTCCAACGTCGTGGGCCGGCAAGCGACGCCGTGCATCTTCACTATACTGCCAGCCGGTTAGTACTGTAAGTTATAGTGGGGGTGAAAATAGGGGATGAATTTTAAAAATCACCTTTTTCAAGGGATGAATAGAAAAATGTATTCTCAGCTAGCCTAAGTTATTGTAAGGGGAAAATTAGATAAATTGACTCCTTTTTGGGGGTGAATTAAAAAATCGGTCAGTATTAAACCTATGAAACTGAGTTAAATGTTGTTATATAGCTTTTTTTTTATAAACAGCAAAACAAATTGTTACTCCATTAATTTATTTCATACAATTTAATGTTTATACTCAGACATGGTTACTTATTCCGTTTCGAGGCATCATAAAAACCGTTTCATGCAAAAGCTTTGAAACATTTTTTTAAGTCGAAAGTACTTTCATAGCAAAAAGTTACTCATATTCAAGAAATATGTTTATTCTACAAAGTCACAAAACGGAATAAATAATAAATAACTGCTGTACTTTAATACATATGACACAACATAGAAGCAGATATTTCATATTCTGTACCATTCTAGAGAAACCGTCCCCCGTACGAGAGTGTACAGTTTGGAATGTGACGTACGAGTCGCTGCGATTATCCTGCGAGCGTGGCCATGATGGAGGATTGAAGCAGGCGTTCCTGCTACATGTAAGTACGCTTCGGTTGACTTCGGTGTGGATTCCGCTTCGTTTCGCTTCAAAGTGGAAGTACGCTTCGGCTTGCTTCAGAGTGAAATCCGCTTCGGCTCGCTTCGAAGTGGAGTAGCTTCGGCTTGCTTAGGAGTGGGACCGCTTCGTAGTTTGGCTTCGAAGGGGTTTCGCTTCGTTCTGTAAAAACAGTTATACAATTAATTTAGACGTATCTTTATAAAATTACATTGCATGCTGCTCTCTATTATACAGTCTTTATGAAAGCAATTTAAAATATAGCTGTATTTAAATAAATAACTATTGTCATACTCATAGGTTCAATTTATACCGCCTCGAAATGGAATGGAAGTGACTTTTTGCAACGAAACTGTACATAGAACAATAAACTTTATGTCAAGTGTATGACTAAATACGAGCCAAAAAATTGGACGCGCGTTTCCCGCAGAATTCTCTGGTGCCAATTCCGTTCCACTCCGCGGCGGTGTAAATTGAGCAGTTGCATGGAAATTTTAGTGCAAATATTGAATATCCGCATTCTGACAGGTATACGACCTGTCAACGTCGGTCCTCCTCCGCAACCTGACGAGCGACGAGCCGAGCTTCGTGGTGTGGGGCCTGTCTGACAGTGCGGCCGTCAAGCTGTCAATACAAGCGTACAATGACAAGGGGTCGAGCGAACCCGTCACTGTCACTACAAAGCTGATGAAGATATATCAGAAGCATACAGGTAGGTGTTTAAATCTTAATAATTAATTAGTAAAGGCCCAATTTCACCAACGTCTGTTAGTGTCATAAAGTTAACATACTTAGCGGAATAGAGAAACAATCCCGAGCTGTCAAACGAAACCGAAATTGAAATACATCTGTGTATATAAATCTGTTTACGTGTGCGTGAAATAGTACATTACGCACCTAAACAAACATGTGATCTGAGGCTTTCTTATTTACTGCCCATGGTGCGTATACTATTTTTCTCATCGACGGAGGCGGAAAACGGCAACATCGGTAAGCGCAGCGGGAAGAAAGTTGACGTTTTCCGCCCGGAGGTGAGAAAATGATGTTCCTAAATACATTTTTCTTAGAGCACAAATTGTCAACGTGCCGATAAGTGCAGACTGAATGTCAAAACAGATGAAAAAAGTGGTTCTGCCACTTCAAATCACGCATCTCGTTCTACCACGCAGTGTTACTGATAGTGACATCTCGCTTGCTCAGCTCTTTGTTTCTCTATTCCGCTAGTTTCTCTAGTCCGAATATTAACTTTATGGTTAGTGTTAACAGTTGTCTTCTCTTTAATTCATATGAAAAACGAAAGAGGTAACGTGATACTAATTCGCGAATTAACTTTAACAGAATTGGGCCTTAGTTTGGTAGAGAATATTACAATTAATCCTTATCCTAACTAATATTGAAAATGTGAAAGTGCCGTCTTTCAATATGGAAACTTAAATATTTTTCGGAGATAAAAATTGTCATTTCTTGGGGCTCAAAGTATATACCTTTGATCTAAATCAGTACAGCCGTTTAGCTATGAAAATGATATAATTCAATTCAATTCAAATATTCTTTATTGTGCACACAATACAGAGAGAATACAAACAAATATAAACAAGAAATTACATAAGTGTCACAATGGCGGCCTTATTACTAGGTAGCAATCTCTTCCAGGCAACCACGAGCGAAGGTGAAATAATTGTAGTAGATATAAGCGTGCATGTGCAAACAAAAGAATACAAATCTATATTGATGATTATATGAATAAATATACATATAATAAATAATAATACTATACATAAATACTAAATATATCATAAAATAATACTATATTTATATAAATAAGTAGGTAATAATGACATTGAATAACACGGACATCCTAATAATTTTAAGTGTAGCTCATAACATAATACTTAATCATGAATAATTTTTACAAATATTTAAGTAGTGTAACTTGACTAGACGTTTAAATGCATTTAATGTTTTTGCAAGTTTTATATGCTTAGGCAAGGAATTCCAGAGCTTAATACCGGTAACAACAAACGAGGAAAATTTGACGCAGATCGTAACTCCTTTACAGAGGCTTGGCGAAATTAAAAATTTTCTTTGAGGTATAAAGGTAAATTAGGGTCATATATGATACAGTAAACAAGTGATAGAATACGGGCATCTCGACGGAAACGAATGGGCAACCACTTCAGACGTGTTCGAAATTCTGACACATGATCGAATTTCTTTAACCCGAAGATAAATCTTATTGCAAGATTCTGAAGTCGCTCGAGCTTATTTAATTGAACCTTGGTGATATTAGTCAAACAAGCATCTGCGTAATCCAGAATAGATAGGAATAGAGACTCAGCAATCTTTATCTTGGTTGGGATAGGTAAGAGGTAACGTAGGCGACAGACAGAGAACCAGGTTGCATAAATCTTTTTGCTAATTTCTTTTAAATGATGAGACCAAGATAATGTGTCGTCAAAATAAACACCTAAATTTTTTACGCACTTACTAAAAGGAATCACTACATTATTTAAGCGTACGGAAGGCAAGCTGTTCCAGTCAATCCTAGACACAAGGCCAGGGCTGCCAATAATAATTAACTGAGTTTTCATAGGATTAACTACCAGGCCGTGACGCCTGCTCCAGTCATATATTAACTCTAATTCCCTGTTAAAAGAACCAATAGTACCACGTAGATTGAGCAGTGAGGTATGGGTATAAACTTGAAAATCATCAGCATACAAATGTGATCGTAAAGAAGTGGAAGCTGTAATCGAATTTATAAAAATTGCAAAAAGAAGTGGGGACAAGACCCCTCCTTGTGGCACACCAGCAGAGATAAAGTCCCAATCAGAAAAAGAATCGTCCAACTTAACTCTCTGACGTCGACCAGTGAGGTAGCTACGGATTAAGCAAACAACGGCAGGTGATATATTGATAGACCTTAGCAAACTCAGCAAAATGTCATGGTCGACTGAGTTAAATGCATTGCTAAAGTCTAACAACGCCAACATAGTTAGTAGTTTATTGTCCATACCATAGCGAATGTCGTCAGAGACTTTTATTAATGCCGTAGTGGTACTGTGCCCCCGACGGAAACCTGATTGAAAGGTGCTTAGAATGTTATTCTCAGTTACAAAGTTGGTAAGCTGATGGCTGATCAACCGTTCCAAAACTTTAGAGAGGAAAGGTAAGACTGAGATGGGACGGAAGTCAGACACCAACTTTGACCTAGAGGTCTTTGGCAAAGGGATTACGTACGCATCCTTCCAAGCACTGGGGAAAACACAAGTATCAATACTGTGATTGAAGATATGGACCAGTACAGGAGTGATAGAGTCAAGAATAGGGATGATCATCTTACGACTGATTCCATCATCGCCTACGGCATTCGAAGAAATAGATGCAATGTGTTTTTTGACATCTACCGCAGCCACAGGACTTAGTACAAAGGATGAGGAACCGGGGATAGGTAAATTGGCAAGATGATCGAGTGTACGGGCCTTCTGAGTAGGATTGAGTGAACTAGTGGCGCCAGTAAATTGTTTATTTAATACATTGGCATTAATTGGGCAACTCTTGTTGACAGCACTTTTGCCCACCCCAAGTGTCCTTAAAAACTTCCAGACTTTACATGGATCTCCATTTTCAACGGAGGAGTGGATGTAACGACGCTGGGCATCCCTACACATTTTATTACAGCGATTCCTTATTTTTATATATTTTTCCCGTAGAACACTACAATTGGTCCGTTTAAATTTTGCTTTTGCAGAGTGTTTCTGCCTAATCAAAGCTTTCAGATCCTCTGTGAGCCAAGGAGCAGGTAACTGCTTTAATTTAACTGGCCTGATTGGAGCATGTTTATCATATAATTGTGTTAGTAGTGTATTAAAGGCACTCAATTTTTTATCAATATGGTCAGCATCAAAGACAGGTGCCCAGTCAATATTCTTTGCATCAATTTTTAAATAAAATATAGGAGAGTTTTTGTTATGATAATAGTAGGAACAGACGCTCCGATTTGGTCGGTGCCGACCAAATGGGAGCTGACATACCAACTCACTCAAACTCAAACTCAAACTCAAAATTTTTTATTCAGAATAAATTTTTGCAAATATTTTCTGAAAGTCTACATGATGCCTACCACCGGTTCGGGAACTAACCCGGCGAGAAGAACCGGCGTAAGAAACTCGCAGGGGGCCCACTTTATTTACCAAAAAAAGTGAGAAAAAAATTAATCTTTTAAAATAAAGTTTACAATGCTGTAACTTAAAATTATACAATGTCAACATACATACATAATTGTAAGTCATAAAATAATGTAGAAGTAGCCTTGCAAGCAGCCATCCTACTCCCAAGATGTGCCGTCGTTTATGAAATCATTGACCTTATAATAGGCTTTGGCACACAAACGTTCTTTGACTACTTTTTTAAATTTATTAATGGAAAGATTTTGAACTTTTTCTGGGATTTTATTGTAAAGGCGTACACATTGACCTTTAAAAGATTTACTAACTTTACTAAGTCTGATCACCGGTATTTCTAGTTTGTACTTATTTCTAGTGTTTCTTCCGTGACTGTCACTTTTGGTTGTAAATTTACTAAGATTCTTTCTAACATATAACCATTCCGACATTGCTTCAGATTGTCCAACCGTCGGCCTTCCAACCGTCAGTTGACTTTGTTATGAAGTAGTGAACGGACGTCTTGCCAGCTATTGCCGTCGATGCATAAACATCATGCATGCCGCCGGTATTATCTAAAAATGCTAAAATAGCGTAATCTCTGTGAGCTAAGTCCCACAAACAGGGAATGTCTTTATATCTTTATTATTATTTCACGTTCTGTGACCGTCACTCCCTCGGCGTTCATAATGACGTCTAACAACGGCGGCGTTACGAATGCGACTGAGCCGATTTGGTCGGAACAAAGCTTCCAGACGTTCCAATTTGGTCGGACGGTTGGCTTGTCGGATGCGCCGGCCACGTCCGACCAATAGTAATAATAATTATGTCGGACCGACAGCTCTTCTCACTTTCCGATTTGGTCGTGGTCGGCACCGACCAAATCGGAGCATCTGTTCCTACTATAAGATATACGGTTCTCGCGCGAGAAACCAGCAGAATTGCAGCAACGTCTCTAGATGACGCCCGCAACTGCATTGCGCCAAAATTCGCTTATCGCGGGGAACGATACATTTTTCCGGGATAAAAAGTAAAAAGTATCCTATGTCCTTTTCCGGGACTCAAACTAACTCCATACCAAATTTCAGCAAAATCGGTGAAGCGGTTTGTCGTTTCAGTTCGGCAGACTTCGGCAGTCCCCGAGTGCCACACGTATTTTTTTTAAGTAACCTCATTAACGTAATAACTAATAATATTATAATATTATAGCTGCGTAAGATGCTCTAACATTTCTTTCTCTCTCTCTAGCCTCAGTGCCGGTCACGATAGAGCTGTCCACCGTGCTAGTGATAGTGTTGTGCGCGGTGGCGCTGACGGCAGCCGGCGCAGCACTAGCCACGTCCGTGTTGTGCTGCCGGTACTGCGGGAAGCGACGAGTCGGTAAGTGGACCCTTAGCCCTGTATCAGTGAAGATCTGTATCGTATAGCCTCTCTAGGCTCTAGTCTCTCCAGCCTCTCTAGACTCCAGCCTCGCTAGACCAGCCTCTAGCCTCCCCAGCCTCTCATATCAAACGTGAGTGATATTTCGAGGAATGCGAATAGGACCAGCAAATTTAGTTGTCGTTAACTACTACGTTAATCGAAAAAAATTATACAAGGGGTCCAAGATTCAAATTTTCAAACTTACACTATGACATAAACAAAATTCAAGGTATGTACTTTCAAGTGACATTTTAAAAATAATATGGCTTTTCGGGGCCAAAATAAAAACTTTTTATTTTGGCTACAAAAAGTCTTGTAAAGCTGTTATCATTTTTGTGTCATTAATTTTTATATTATTCTTGTATAAAAAAATTGTTTACTTTATTTCTTTTAAAAAAATATATGTAAGTATTCAAAACTTTCTAGAATTTTTCTCTTCAACAAAACTAGCTCCCGTCATTAGATTAGAAATGAGGGTAGACGAATAACTCGATAACTCGAACATCCTGTACAGCGCTGCGGAGTACTTTGTATACAGGTGTGTCATTTATTGAGTTACGCCTATTCCTAGTAACGTGGTTTTAGAAATGGTGGTGTTTTTTTATAAAAAATATCCGCTTATAAAGATATAATTTTTTGCTTAAATGGAGGCTTTTGAACCAGGAAAATTATTTGAAATAAAAGAAATTTGGATTTTACGTACATCCTGATATGTTAGCCAGGTGATGAAGTATAATATTTACAAGGTTTGATGAAATTATGAAGAAAAAAAAACGGGTTGCACTCCGGGAGTGCCGGCAGAAGTGAAAACTTATTAACGTTGTGCATTATTTTTTTTAACCCATTTTTTATGAAAATCGATTTTTTTAATTAATCGAAACCCTTACAATCGATTAAATTTTTAACCCATTTTTTATGAAAATCGATTTTTAAAAAATGTTTTTTTTTTTAATTAATCGAAACCCTAACAATTTTTTTAACCCATTTTTTATGAAAATCTATTTTTAAAAAATCGATTTTTTAAATTAATCGAAACCCTTACAATCGATTAAATTTTCAACCCATTTTTATGAAAATAGATTTTTAAAAAATCGATTCTTTTAATTAATCGAAACCCTTACAATCGATTAATAAATATCGACAATCGAAAAAAAAAAACAATCGATTGTTCGATTAATCGATTTCGATGTTACAAACACTACTCTCCAACCGTCTTACGGTTTTTCGATCAGCACGAGAATCTGACGCGAGTTTCACAGTTTTTACCCATCCCACAAAAGTGCTCAACGCCGCTAAAGAAGTTTTCACTTAAATAATTGCCCTTCTGTCATAAAATTTTAGCTATCCACTTCATCCACTTACCGTCTTCAATTACTAGTATATCCAAAATTGAGATAAATCAAATCCAGTTCTCAGTATATCTCAAATTTAAGATAAATATCAATGAAGATTATCCTGTATATTTGCTCAGACAATTTTGATTAAAAAAATCGGTTGTCTGTAAAGTCGGTTTACTGACGATAGTTGAACGTGACAACGTCATAGCCTTAACCCCTCAGTTCCGGGAAAAATCTATACAAAAAAGTTGGCAGGTCAATGTGCAAGAAAAAAAATGGCGCCCGGCCTACCCTCTTTGTAAAATTAATGTAATATGAAATATCCTTACATACAATCCATATTTTATGTTTGTGTGAACTACATTATAATATATGTTAAATTTTCTATCTATCAAGCCACCATAATATAGTATTTAGTCCGATGTGATATTAGTTCCTCAATTATAAACTTTCGAAACTATAATTAGTGACTTGTTCAGAAGAAATAAACGAATACTTTATTCTTATCTCAATGATAAACTCCTATACTAATTATTTTTGTAAACAAATCGACGAATGATGTTGAGATGTATAAAAACAAACTACTTGAAATAGGACACTCCTCTGAAACGAAAAAATAATCCACAAGCAAACATCGACCTTAGTGATATACAAATAAATTTCAAAATGGTCGCGGCCGGCAGAAAGCCCTTAAACATATTGTGTCAAATGTTTATCGGTTCCCTGCCTGTCTGTGTGCTTAATAGGGCAAGAAATCATTTCGTACAATAGTGACTAGTAGTTCTACAAGCTTTTAACGTAATTTATTTACAAACATAATAAGCATCGCTTCCGAATCTCTATAAATAGAATCAAACTTTTTCGAGTGTAACCTAAAGTTATTTCGATGTAATTCTTATCTAAAAATATTTATAATGAGTAAAATAAACTATTCGCAATACAAAACACTACATACATTCGTGAAATCCAGTGAAATCTTCGAACAAAGCACAAGTCATACCTTGACACGTAGGAAATAGAGCACAATTTTGAATAGCCGAAATAATACTAATAGCTCACAGATTGTTTATTTATTTTTCATTCAGAGTGTGGTCAATGTATCAAAGGTCACTAACCAAACTTCTTCATACAAAAGTATTCTCTAAGTCATCGAAATACGTAATATAATCAAAACAAAGAGCGCGGCCCAGGTGGGCCTTACGGTTGTTGAGAGACTTAGAGGATAAATGGAACGCCTCAGAGCGATCAGCGAGGTAACGCCGCATATTGCGCCATGTTTTTTCGTGCGCGCAGCCCATATCGAATAATAAGACGTTATCACGTCAAAAGATTATTATATTTTTAACCATCGATAACTAATATAGTTTAGTACAAAAATTTAGATAAATACGATTCATTTCCTAGTATATCTAAAATTTAAGATAAACATCAGTAACTAGAATTTCTCTATTCTCAGACAAGAGCGACAAGGCGCGAAAGGACGTTTCCGACAAACCGCTGACGGGGGAGTGCGATAGCGTCGACAGTATCGGTGAGTTACGAGAGTTAGGCGGCCAGTTGGATGGCTAAGGGTGGCTTTCCGATCCTCACGGACCGCGACCGAAAAAAAATCAAATTGCCACTATGACTAAGGGTCAATTCAGACCGCAAAGCGACGAGGCGAGGCGAGGCGCGGTGCGGTGCGGCATAAATTTGTATGGATTTGACAGATTTCAATTGCGTGAGACCTCTTGCGAATCTGTCAAATCCATATAAATTTAAAAATGCATCTGCCCGTCGTGTTGCGGTCTGAATCAACCCTAAATGCTTAAGGTGGCTTTCGGATATTTGCCGCGAGCGACCGTGACCGACGAAAATTCAAACGAAATGCCACTTTATGACATAGGCGATAGGTTTCATTTTACTCCACCTACTAGCTTTTACGCCGCCGCCGGCGGCAGCGTGGGTCGCCACGGAAATGTCAGTAGAAAATGATACTTATATTTTTTTGCCATAAAGTAGCATTTTATTTGAATTTTAACGGTCGCGGTCGCTTGCGGCAAAGATCCGAAAGCCACCTTTAGGTTTCATTTTGTACCGACATTTTAGCGACACAATACGCTGCGTGTACCTGTGTGCGCCTGTGGCGTACAACAAAATGAAACTTATAGCCTCGGTCATAAAGTTCTATTTTATTTGAATTTAATTTTGTGGGCTACTTATGGGGTGTTAATTTTTAGGCTTCTGAAAATTAAACTTAATATTTTGCACGTAACAAAATTGTAATAAAACCATTAAAATACTATCATTATTGCTCAGTTTTCAGTAATATCATCCTTATAAACAAATTAATTCTACAACGTATGAAACATAGAGTCTATAAATATTTTCTCATCATGTAGGTAGTCCAGCGTACCTGCTTTTATTAAAAAGGTTTTAATTAATTACTTTTTTTGCAGATAAAAACCCAGACATAATACCAATAGAGGGTAAATCCAGCGACACAAGTTCAAACAAGTCGACCATAGACCGAAGCACGGTTAGACCACTCATACCGAAAACCTTCAAATGTGACGACCGTTACTATGATAGCTACCCTTTCAACCAATACGTGGATCTGCCGCCAATGAATTTTAGATATCAACCTAATTTGCCCAATATTGGCATGTGTGGACCGCGCGCTGGGCAAAATTTGCAATGTAGCGGGAAAAACTTGCAATACGGCGGGCAAAACTTGCAATGCGGCGGGCAAAACTTGCAATGCAACGGGCAAAACTTGCAATTCAGCGGGCAAAATGTACAATGCAGTGTGCCAGAGGAATGCGGTGTGCCGCACGACCCCATGTTTGAAGATTGGTTGAAATATAAAAACTCTTTGCCTGTGAATGCCAGTACCTCGGTAAGTCGGCAATTTTTTAGCTACATTTTAAAACTAATAATAATTATTATAAAATCGATAGTCCATTGAAATGTTACATTTGCTTTGCATTTATTAGGTGACGCAATTTTATTTTTGGAATATGTTGGGGGGGTCAATAGAAGCTTAACCTCAAGTTTGTGGGGTCACCACTCTTGTCCCCCGGCCGCCATCTTGAAAAGAGGGGTGACAACACTATTTTCGTGATATCTCGGAAACTATAAGTCTTACAAAAAATTTATGAGAACATAATTTGTTGAAAATTATTTTGTTTAAATTATAAATTAAAAATTTAAAAAGTTGTGAGCAAAAAAGTCTGAAAATTTTTGATAAGTTTATTATCACTCTCTAACTTTGCTTAATACATTTTACAAATAAATTACCTTAGACCAACCTTGTAGATGATCTTTTGAGAAAAAGATACCCCAATCCCATGAAATTAATTTTCTGCAGATACAAAGGAAACTGTGGAACCGTGTGTGACTGCAGAAAAGCAGGCCTGAAATGCTTTATAGTATAGTAGGCATGTACAGACTAGTATAGTAGGCATACTATACTATAGTTTGCATATATTTATGTAGTGTAGTAGGCATACTGTAGACTGTGGCTGCAGAAAAGTAGGCCTGAAATGCTTTACAGAATAGTAGGCATGCTGTAGCATCTTATGCCTGCTTTTCTGCAGCCACACATGCTTTCACAGTTTCCTTTGCATCTGCAGAAAATTAATTTCATGAGATCGGGGTGGATTGGGGGATCTTTTTCTCAAAAAATCATCTACAAGGTTGGTTTAAGGTCATTTTATTGTAAAATGTATTAAACAAATTTAAAGAGCAATAATAAACCTTTTAAAGAAAATTATCACTTTTTTGCTTATAACTTTCCAAATTTTTAATTTAGGGTAAAAAGTTATATGAACATATTTGTAGGCAAAATAATTTGCAACAAATTATGTTCTTAAATTTTTTTTGTAAGACTTATAGTTTCCGAGATATCACGAAAATAGTGTTGTCACCCCTTTTTTCAAGATGGCGGTCGGGGGACAAGAGTGGCGACCCCTCAAACTTGAGGTTAAGCTTCTATTAACCCCCCCAACATATTCCAAAAATAAAATTGCGTCCTCTAATAAATGCAATATCCGGTCCTAAAATTGTAACATTTCAATGGACTAAGTAGTTAGCATGACCTTTAACTATACAATACCTTTCTTTCTTTTCTGTCAATCACAATTTAATACTTGTCTACACTCTACACTAATGTTTAAAAATGTTTGTTTGCCTAGAATCTACACCATGATATCATACTCGTACATGATACAATCTACTCGTAATCCTAGGATGATTTTGATTTTGGCAGTTAATATCCGAAAATGTTTCTGTGCAATTTCATGTTTTGCCCACCACTTCCTAGCTGACTTTAATCTTAAAGTAAACAGATTTTTGAGAGTACTTGGACACCAAGAGAGATTTTATACAGTTCTTCTACCCTCTAAATGACTCACGTAATTTACCCCCATCTACACATCAGCCTTTACACTACTCTTTTCCTCCACAGTACCCCACCGACCCGCTGTGTTCTTTGCCGGTGCAGTTCCGAGTGCGATCGCCACCCGGCCGCGCCTCGCCGCAAGAAAAGGTACAAATAACGGTAAGTCCATTTGTAGATCAAGGTAGTTACGGATCGGGGTAATTTTAGATACAGGGCCGAAATCTCATTGCATTCCTTCATTATTACTGTCCCTATAGCGTTTAAATCTGATTATCTTATTTCATTTGCTAGAAAAAGGATTACAATCATAGAACCGAAGTAAATTAATTCTGAATGGACTGTAGCGATAATCAGGGTAAGTCCAGATAACTCAAGGGTGCTAACCGCTTTTGAATAGGGGTTTGATATTTCTATAAATAAAAGCATGTCATTTCAGCTTGCTTTAGTTTTTTTTCACTCTGAGACATTTATTTACTATTTTGGATATAAATCTAGCTTTCCTAGCAGAGTCACCAGGACTCTCACAGAGGTCACAACCGTTACAATAATATTATGTTTGTATTATTATAATGTTGAAATCTTTTATTATTTTTTTTACATTTGTGGAGATGCAACGAAATTTTATTTTATTATTTGTACCACCTTGAATAATTTGGACTTACCCTGTTTCTTGAACTCACCCTGATTATCGCTACAGTCCATTCAGAATTAATTTACGGTGCGTCCACATTTGTATCATTTGCGCGATCAGATCTCCGATCAGATCTCCGTCGCGATCATCGCGCCGTATCAAAATGATACGCGTATCATGATACTTTGTATCATGATACGCGTATCATTTTGTGTCCACACTAGCGATCATGATACGGCGCGATGATCGCGACGGAGATCTGATCGGAGATCTGATCGCGCAAATGATACAAATGTGGACGCACCGTAGCGATCGGGGCGTATCATGATACGCGTATCATTTTGACACGCTTCGATGATACGCGACGGAGATCTGATCGGGGATCTGATCGCGCAAATGATACAAATGTGGACGCACCCTTACATTGTTTCCATGATTGTGATCCTTTCTCTAAGTCTAAGGGATTAAATTATTATAAGACTAAACTTTTGAGATTTGAACGCTATTAGGATAATAATAATGTAAGAAAGGCAATAAGATTTTTGAAACAATATACTTACGGCGTTATTAAGTGCTGACTGGCGCTGCTAAAAGGAAAGGGGTAAAGACTGTTTAGAAGTGGGACATAGGTATGATTCCTTTTTTTATTAAGAAAATAATTTCAATTATAAAGTTAAGAAACTATATAAAATTACATTAGTTTATATTAGTTTTTAGAGCTATAAAACACGTGGAAGCGTAATATAAAATAATATTCACAAAAGCTATTCTGATAAAAGCAAGTATTGAACATCAATGATTAAATTTCCAACGCTTTGATGTTTTGTTATTTTTGTCCAGGCAAATTATTATTGAAATTATTTTCTTAATATTTTGGAAAGCTTCCATTTTATATATTGACATTTTTATTGGAGAAAATATTTTCTAAAGAAACTTGAAACCCGTTAAATACACAGTGAATACAGGGTTTGCTTGGTTTTGTCTGTCATAGCTGCATGTGTCCATTAATTGCGTGAGCCATTTTTGAGGATTTTATTCTACCATCATTGGTGAGAAATAAAGATTTTCCCCAACTATTCCTCACCATGATTTTCAAAATCTATGTTTAGGTGAATTTTCAAACCCCCACCCCCCCTAGAGCACCTCACGTAGTTAATGGACACCCCTATATTGGAAATTTCATATGGCAGACAAAGGCAGCGGACCTTGAATATCTGTAAGTATAAATATTATTAATATTATTAGTTTGGGGAGTATAAACATGAATCAAACACATCTTAAATTCATTTATTTATTTCATAACATAATATTACAATATTACAGTAGTGTCCACTTTAGGGCTTGCGCCTGTCTTGGAGGTCCCCAATATTTTATTTAATGTTACTAACAAAATAATTTTATTGTGTGTAATAATTTAAGTGCGCCTTATGTCATCTACAATAATAATTATTGTGTTTGTGGGTTCGCGCGTGCGTGCGTGCTTGCGTGCGTGCGTGCTTGCGCGTGTGTGTGTGCGCGTGCGTGCATGAACGTGGGCGTGTGGCGTGTGCGAGCCGCGTGGCGTGTGCGCGGGTGCGCGGTTGCGAGTGTGTGTGTGTATGTGTGTGTGCGTGGGTGAGAGTGCGAGTGTATGTGTGTGTGTGTGTGTGTGTGTGCGTGAACGTGTGCGTGTGTATGAGTGCGCGCGTGTGTGAACGTGGGCGAGTGCAAGCGCGTGGGGTGTGCGCGGGTGCGTGTGAGTGCTCGCGCGCGTGCGCGTACGTGTGTGTGTGCGCGTGTGTGCGTGCTTGCGTACGTGAGCGTGTGTGTGCGTGAACACGTGTGCGATGGCGTGCGCTTACGCGTGTGCGATGGCGTGCGTTTACGCGTACGCGCACGCGTGTGTGTGTGTGTGTACACGCGCACGCACGTAAGCGACAACATACACAAAACTCACACGCCCACGCACACGCTCACGTACACCTACACACACGCGCACGCAAACGCACACACGCACACGCGCGCCCACGCACACGCGCACGCCCACGCATTAATATGCGTGCATGCATGCGTGGGCGTGCCTAGTGCCTACACACGCGTACCTACACGCAAACACACACACACACAACACACACACGCAGGTCCCGCGCACATGCCAGCGCGCCCTCACATACACACTCGCACGCGCGCACGCACGCACACACACTCCCACACGCACGCCCACGCATATGCTTATACGTGGGCGTGCGTGTGTGTGTTTGTGTGTATGCGTGCCTAGTGCCTACACACGCGCAAGGGCACCTACACGCAAACACACACACAACACACACACGCACGTCCCGCGCACACGCCAGCGCGCCTACACATACACACTCGAACGCGCCCACTCGCGCCTGCACACGCCCACTCGCGCCTGCACACGCCCACGCTCACGCACGTAAGCGTGCACGCACACTCCTACACACAAATTTATAATTCATTGTTAAAATTAAATCATTTTGTTTGTTGTATTATGACTGTGTACGTGCGTGCGCGTGTGTGTGTGTATATATGCTAAAACCTAATAGTTTATTTTTGTCCACAGCCGCAACAATGATACGAAAATCCAGTGATGACAAGTGACGTCTAACATTGACTATTTATAATTTATAGCCTATGTGAAAATTGGAATTAAATGTCCTAATTGAAGACGTAAGTGGACAATTTGAAAATTTTCTTTGTGTTTTTTTTTTTGCATAAGTAAATAAATGAATAATTCTAAAAAAAGTGAATTTTATGTATGTTTTACGTGATGAAGAATTGAAGATGAAGTAAGTCTCTTAAAATTATAAAGGAAAGATGAGTAATTGTCCTTAATATTATGTTATTATTATTAGTTGTACACTTACGTCTTCAATTATCACAAACTTAAAGTTTCTCAGGCTGTGTGGCAAGAATAATATTACAATTAAGAAATTGTAATATTATTCTTGCCACACAGCCTACGAATAATTAAAACTAAGGAAACGTAACTCCCATACTTCAACCGTTTTGAATTTGGTTCTTTTTCGCACACTCAAATATGACGATAGCTGCGAAACACTAACATTCAAATTTAGGGAATAAAAGAACGTTGACCAATAATAATGTCACTTATATAAAAACACAAAATTGTGTACCGAATACATGCATAAAGTATGCATGCATAAAGTATGCATGTATAAGGGTCACATTTTGTAGACTCTCGGACACAATTTTTAACACAGTTACTCTTCCTTAGTTTTAATTATTCGCAGCACACAGCCGTACAAGGCTTTTCTGGCACATTGTCAAAATCAGAACTAATACCGCCATTTTGTAAAATGTCACTTGAGACACCTGTTTGACAATCTCAATAAATCCTCATCCAACAAACGTCCTTATTTTATTATCATAATAACATACTGTACTAAATTTAAGCGTCTCCCAGACAGACGCGGCCTGCGGTGGCGGTGGCGGTCAGTTGGATGACTTGAGAGTTCTAGGAACGACACAGACACACGCGGCCAAGTAAAGCGTCTCCCAGACAGACGCGGCCTGCGGTGGCGGTGGCGGTGGCGATCAGTTGGATGACTTGAGAGTTCTAGGAACGACACAGACACACGCGGCCACGCGGCCAAGTCATCCAACTGACCGCCACCGCCACCGCAGGCCGCGTCTATCTGGGAGACGCTTTAGAGAAGAAAATTACGCAAAAATCGGAGAAGAGGGCGCTATTAACACATACAGTTATTATCCGACCTAAATCCGACATTATGCACACGTCGTATCAGAATATTGATAAACGTTGTCAAATGTTGTCGTTGTCAAAACTTTTTGTTTGCAATGGGCATTGTCCAAAAAAAAATCACATGTACTTTTTATATTTTTTTTTTCGTTAAAATAGGGTATTTTAAGAATATAAATTAAATCATTTTGAAATTCATTGGCTAGTTTTTTCTCAATAATTTTTTAAAGTTTCGCTCTGACGTCATCATCGGCGGCCAATTGACCTCTTATATGTTTTAAATTTCCTTTCAATCTTATTTATAATGGCTGGTTCGTCAAATGCAAGTTCTCATTATGTGAAAGCTGATACGAGAAGCTTACCAAAAGTTCGAAACGTAATGTTGGTCGAATTTATTGCTAATTTAACGCAATTGAAGGTCAAACTAAGGTTAAACATATTTGTTCAAAAATATAAGTAACTAATGGGTATTTCTTTCGTTTATATACAGAAAAACGATCACTGACCTTATTCCTCGAAATGTTTTTTTAATGAGCAAAAAAAAAAATGGACAATCCCCATTGACGGTGCCCCTAGCGTGAATCCATTGCAGTAATATTGCAAGTATTGTTGTTGGTGTCATTTTAAAAGACCATTCATGACTTGACGTAGTGACGCAAGATCCTTGCAAGCCTGTATGTTTGAATTGACGAGATCTAAGCACCATACTAATGTTATAATGTGACTGTATGTCTGTTACCTCTTCACGCCCAAACCGCTGAACCGATTTTGCTGAAATTTGGTATGGAGATACTTTGATTCCCCGAAAAGGATGTGTGATACTTTTTATCCCGGCAAATGTGTGGTTCCCTCGCGATTTACAATTTTTGGCGCAAAGAAGTTCCGGGCTCCATCTAGTAAATTATATCCAACTAGACGTACCGCGCGGCTTCGCCCGCGTAAATTAGATAATCACACAAAAAAAAGCCTATGATCCTTCACGTGGTCAACTTCTTATCTGATCCAAATAACAGAAAAAATGCTTTAGTAGTTCGTGAGATAAGCCCTTTCAAATAATTTCTCCCGTTTTTTCCACATTTTCCTCTATTTCTTCGCTCCAATTAGTGTTAGCGTAATAAAATATAGCCTATAGCCTTTCTCGATAACTGGGCTATCTAACACTGAAATATTTTTTTAAATCGGATCAGTATTATCGCATTCAAATAAGCCCTTTCAAATAATTTCCCCCGTTTTTTCCAAATTTTCCTCAATTTCTTCGCTCCTGTTAGTCTGAGCGTGATAAAATATAGCCTATAGCCTTCCTCGATAAATGGACTATCTAACACTGAAAGAATTTTTCAAATCGGACCAGTAGTTCCTGAGATTAGCGCGTTCAAACAAACAAACAAACTAACAAACTCTTCCGCCTTATAATATTAGTAGACTAGAATTTACTAGATGGTGCCCGCAATTCCGTTGCGCTAAAATTCGTTTATCATGAGGGAGCCGTACATTTTTCCGGGATAAAAGTATGCTATGTCCTTTCCCGGGACTCGAAAGCATATCTATATCAAATTTCAGCAAAATTGGTTCAGTGGTTTGGGCGTAAAGTGGTAACAGACAGACACACTTTCGCATTTATAATATTAGTATTGATTGTATTATGAATAAGGGTGAATGTATATAGAATAGTGTATATACATCTGTTTGTACATGTTACATTTAATATAGTGTACTTAAAGTGCTAAAGTTACAGATTTAAAATGTATGATTCAGCCGTTTTCGATAGAAAAAGTTTTATCCAGAATGTTAAAGTAATATTTACAATTAAATGCAACAGAAATGCATTTTTATTCAATCTAGTTTGTTTGCTATAGCAAAATAATCATTATTTTCAAATTATTAGTAAGTACGTCAAAAAAACGTGAAGTGACTGAATTTTGACTGGCCTATCTCTTTAACGATTTCTTGATGTGGATTGTGGATTAATGCACAGACTTTGACAGAATCTAAGGTCAAAATCTAAATTAAATTAATGTCAAGTTATATTTTAATTAGACATAATTAAACGTGTAACACTATATTATGGATATTGAATATGAGTATTCTGGATAAAAATTCTTCTATCGAATACGATTTAAAGTTTAATATAAAAATATTGTTGCCGCATAAAATTATTCTGTGTTTATAAGAGTCCGAATTAAAAATTTGTACATGTTTTAAATGTATAATTCTAATACTTAGTTAAAATAAAAGTAATTTTTATGTTTTGTTAAGATTATTGTAAATATATTTCGAAATAAATGATTTTGAAAGTGTCAATCTTTTTTTTACTTTATCCTTGTCCATACTAATATTAAAAATGCGATATAATATTATGTCTGTCTGTTACCTTTTCACGCCAAAACCGCTGAACTTTGGTACATACAACATAATGCTACCAACAGCGTCATAAAGACGAAGGCATATAATTGTATTTTGTCGAATCGCAATTTTTTTGGTTACATGACATTGAAAAGATACTTTAAATTTTAAATGCTAAAGCAACGCCCTTTCTTATCCCTAGCTAGGTAGTGCAGATACTATTTAAGTGAAACAGGAAAAATCCATACTAATATTGTACATTTGAAAGTGTGTCTGTCTGTCTGTCTACCCGTCTGTCTGTCTTCTCGCCCAAACCGCTGAATCGATTTTGTTGGGCATGAAGATACTTTGAGTCCCGGGAAAGGACATAGGATAGTTTCTATCCCGGAAAAATGAACGGTTACCGCGCGAAATATGAATTTTGGCGCATCGGAGATGTGGACGTCATTTAGTATCAAAATACATTGAAAAGGTCACGTATAATTTAAATATGCTGCAGCACCGCACCTTCTTATCACTAGGTAGTGCAGATACCACTCGTATATACCTAAGCGAAAGAGGTAAAATTTCATATAAAATCTCAAACTACTCCTACGGTAATATTAGGTAAAGCGTTGAAACTTATAAAGATATTCATTCAAGTTTATGTACGTCGATGTACCATTTATAGAGGTCGCAGTATGCTGTATGCAAGATGACGTGTAATGACTATTTATAGGTGACGCCGCGTTAAAGTAAAAAACCATGGATATTGGATAATTAATATGTTTTAGATAGCTTCGATGTCTGTTCGTCAGCTGTCTGTTCCTCTGTCCGTCTGTCTCCAAGCTGTAACTCAAGAACAGTAACAGCTAGAGAGATGAAATTTTCACAGACAATGTATTTTTGTTGCCGCAACAAACACTAAAACCAAATAAATAATTATACAACAAACGTAATTTTTAAAGGTTCCGTACCCAAAGGGTAAAAAGGGGACCCTATTACTAAGACTTAGATGTCTGTTTGTCTGTCCGTCTTCAGGCTTAATCTCAAAAACCGCTGTAGCTAGACTTCTGAAATTTTCACAGATTGTATATAATATCCGTTGCCACTATAACAACAAATACTAAAAACAAAATAAATTTAATATTTAAGGGGGGGCTCTCATACAACAAACGTATTTTTTTGCAATTTTTTGGTCGATATCAATAATGGTAATAGGTAGGCACTTGAAATGTTCACAAAATACTCAGTTATATTTAATCCTCCATACTTACTAATATTATAAATGCGAAAGTGTGTCTGTCTGTCTGTCTGTCTGTCTGTCTGTCTGTTACCTCTTCACGCCCAAACCGCTGAATCGATTTTGCTGAAATTTGGCATGGAGATACTTTGAGTCCCGGGAAAGGACATAGGATACTTTTATCCCGGAAAAATGTAGGGTTCCCGCGCGATAAACGAATTTTGGCGCAACGAAGTTGCGGGCGTCACCTAGTAATAAAGTAAAATTAAACTTAATAATTAATTATCATACAAAACACAATTTTCAGCCTGTTTTTGCTCTATTGTGGACTGTGGTACGGAACCCTTCGTGCGCGAGTCCAACTCGCACTTGGCCGATTTATATTAACATTTTTGCCCGGTATCAACGATGACAACGCGTAGGCACTTAAAATACTTACCAATTTTTTTTATTATACTCTAATAATCAATAATTAATTCATGAAGCCCCAAGCGGCCACATCCGGCCGCGATAACAATGAAAAATCTATTGTGTCTCGTTTTGCCACGACTGATGGGTTAAAATAAAATAAATATTAAAGAGGGGCTCCCATTTAAAAAAATACAATTTTTGCTCTTAAATGGTATCTACGGAACCCTTCATGCGCAAGTCCGACTTGCACTTGGTCGATTTTTTTAAAAGGGCATTTACAGTTATAATCTGTACTTACACTTAAATTATTACCTACGAGAGCTTTTACACTAGAATAAAATTAATTAATACTATAAATTACTACAACAAATAAAATAATGGACTCATGAATCATGACAGGTGAGGATCAACGCAAATAACGTATTTTTTTGTACTGCGACCTCCCTAGATGGTACGTCGACGTCTATCTCATACAATTTGCATAGAATAACGAAATAACTTGCGAGATAAGATGTCATGTGGTTTCATTACTTTTCCCACCCTTTATAGCGCTTAACTTAAGGCTGTATAAAGGTGTTCTGTTTTCACATTTTTTCATAAAATTAGGGAGTAAACGAGCAAACGGCAACCTGATAGAAAGCAACTACCGTCGCCCATGGACACTCGCAACATTACCGACCTTTTACGAGGGAATACGGTATCTACTTGAAGGTTTGCATGTAGAATTGGTCCGGAAATACTACTGGCGACAGTTGTTCCAGAGTTTTACCCTATACAAAACGTATATTATGTTTACAAAAACCTATATAATTATAAGGCATTATTAGGTATTTTATTATTAAGCACGGGAGTTTAAAGCACCACTAGATAAATTAAAAGTGCGTTGCTGCCGCCTAATCCTTAGTCCTTAAGGCCGTCCCCCGAGCAAACGACCTTGGCCATACATTTGCCGCGTTGCCGAGATCGCGCCAAAACCCTATTATTTTTACTTATCTTAGTTCAAAATTGTCCTAAAAAAAAATTAAAACGGGGAATATGTAGTTTATGATATTGTCGATCTATTGGCGTGAGTTTTAATTAAAAGTAATTTGTAAATGCTGAGGAGATGCTGAATTTTAATAAATTGGTATTACTTTGGAAGCTGATATCATGAGTATAATAAACAAAAATAGAAAATTTTAAACGGGGAAAGGAATGTCGATATACTGAAGATTATTGCTGTATTTTTATTATAACTTTGTAGCTTTCAGATTATGTGTTTATAAGGTTTTAAATACGGTAAATTACGGAATCTCCGAAAGGAACGCCCTTAAGTATAGTTTTCACAGAGCCAGTACTGGCTGCCAATAAGACTGGCAGCCAGTATTGGCTTGGTATATGCCGCGTGTGAACAGTTTTTCAAGCCAGGCCAAACTGTTCACACGCGGCATATACCAAGCCAATACTGGCTGCCAGTCTTATTGGCAGCCAGTACTGGCTCTGTGTAAACTATACTTTACTCCTTACCCTACATTGCCCTACAAATACATACTAATATTATAATTAGTGCGACAGTGTGTATGTTAACATTTTTATTCTGCACGTTAAAACCGCTCTAGCGATTTAGATAAAATTTGAAGACAATAATTTAAGAGACGGCAAAGGGCGATATTTAAGCTATTGCACAGCTTTTTTCCGTACCAAAAATAAACCTAATACCCCCCACGCCGACCGGCACAGCGGTGCGGCGTTAAAGCCGTGCATAATCTAACGTCGTTTCAGTCCGACATATTTCGACACGGTGTTTGTGTGCGTGCGACTAGACGGATGCGAATTATAATTGCAATGGTATGCAATAGCTTTACTTTATTTAAAACTGTATGCGCCAGTAGTGTCCTCTGCACGGTGCACCGAGCTCTGCGTAACACACGTTTAGAGTTCACCGTGAAAGTAGCAGCGCTGAAAGATATTTTTTTTTACTTTTGAACGGGAAAACTCATGACGCCGGGCCGCATGTCCATACAAATCTCAAAAAAAATTTGCTCTTTCAGCGCTGCTATTTTCACAGTGAACTCTCTACAAGAAACACATACACACCCTAAAGTATTCTCACTTAGTTTTGTTACACCCTGGCCTGTATACTATCTATACTTTATATTATAAAGGTGAAAGTTTGTATGTTTGTTACACATTCATTTCTGTGGTAGTGACCGAATGAAATTCCGTAACGAAAATAAACCTAACACCCCCCAATCCGACCGGCACAGCGGTCTACTCCGAGCTCTGCGTAATATTACGATAGACCTCACACTGAAAGTAGCAGCGGTGAAATAGTTTTCTTTTTACTTTTGTAAGCGTTTTGTTTGCTCTTTCAGCGCTGCTGCTTTCACAGTGAATGCTATATAAGGGAACACGAACACACCCTAAAGTATTATCACTTAGTTTTGTGACACCCTATATCTAGTAGAGCTTGTCTAGCTTAAAATGACGCGCGCCTCCCTCGTATTCTCAGTACAAAATTGTGTCATTTGTATCAACTATGAAGTGGTGGGGCGCGTCATTTCAAATTAGACAAGCTCTAACTAGTTAAAAGTATTGAAATACAATAGTTATTACAAGATCCATTGAATGTTACTGGTATTTAACTAATTTTTTGTACATCCAGTAATTTTAAAAGTTACATCTGGCAACAGTGTCTATAAGCGAATAACTGACTTGAAAATCTTACCTGCAGATGCAGCTGGATTTCGAAGGATCGTTGATACTGGACTTCTGTAATTCTGTAAAGAAAAACACAAAATCAGTAAAAATTTGACGACGAGAGTTTATTGCGCGGGAACCGCACATTTTTCCGGGATAAAAAGTATCCTATGTCCTTTCCTTATGGACTCTTAAAGTATTCGCAGCGGCGACGGTGGTTGCTTTCCATCAGGTGAGCCTTATTAAAAAAAAAAAGTAATACCCGAGTGGTGGCGGCACGGCGCCCCGCGGTACAGCTGTGTACGGCTCAGCACGGCTCGGCTCGGCACAGGCCGACGCGGCTCCGCTCGGCTTCGCTCGGCACGGCTCTGCTCGGCTCCGCTAGCTCGGCCTGTAGGCTCGGCATCGCTCGGCTCGGCATCGCTCGGCTCCGCTAGGCTCAGCTCGGCATCAGGTCGACGGGCTCCGCACGGCACGGCTCGGCCGCCACTACACTGCACCACACTCGTGTACGCACTGCGCCGTACACGCCACATGGACTTCCGTCTTCTATCCTATGAAAACAAAAAAAAAAAAAATACTACAACTATTGTTTTAAGAATATAAATAATCGGCCAAGACGTGCGAGTCTGACTCAAGCACGTGGGTTTCCGTAACGTTATAGAGAAATAATAACAGTAGGTACTTGTCGATATTATTGTATTGACTATTCACAATAAGTAGAGGGGGGCTAGAATTAACAGGGGTAAGTATTAACAAGCCTATAACTACCAAATTAAATGACGATACGGTAAGACGTTCAATGTCATAAGTTCGGGCGATGTCGGCGAACGATTTGGTACAAGTGTGTTGCCCATCGGCCATCGCGTTGTGAAGTTATTGTACGCCGGTGCAAAAATACAGGTAAGCGGACATTTTCACGTCTCGAATTTTTTTATTCATGCTTTAATTATTTGGTCTTCCGATAGCAGATTTTTATATAATTAACGGTTATTTAGTTGTTAATTACATTTCCGTGTTATTTTATTAAATATACCTATAGTTTCTTTTTAATAATTAGTTATATCCAAAAAAGGTCCTCGGGGAACAGTTTTAACAAAAGGAACGGGGTAAGTATTAACCGGTATTATAAGCAAGTTGGAGCTGCCACATCTGCCGAAAGAGGTACGTCGATCACTCTGGCGACACTCCGGCAACACCATATCCACCGATGTTCATATATCCGAGGATCAGATTCAATTTTTGTTGCAAGTGGAATACATAGGTGCTGGAAACAGCTCAGGTTGGATGACATAAAAGGAAATTCATGTTATTTGTAATTTGACAGAAGTTAATATTGTTTTTTAACATTTGTATGTGAAAAAATAAATAAATTACCATTTTAATATTGTTTTGTTCTTTACTTCCATGGTTTAATGAAAGTCTAACAAGTTTACTTAGTGTTAATACTTACCCCGTCACTGTTAATATTTTCCCCCGAAACGGGGCAAGTTTTAACCGCTGACTTTTTTTAAAAAGATGCGTTTCCCTCCGAATCCAAGTAATTTAGATGAATTTTTAGCTTAGTATATGCAAGTTATATAAATTTCCGTTACTCGGGTATAAAAAAATAACATAAAGTTTTCAAATTAAGAAGATAAATGACAATATTCAAAATCTGATAGAACTAGCCTGGTTTTTTCTTTCTTTGTTTTTCTCCTCTACCTAAAATCATGGCTAACAATATTGTAAAATACAAGAATACAATAGGTACCTAGTTCAATCATAGTTGCTTCTTCGTAAGAATGATATTATATTGAAGTACGTAGTGATTATATTCTCTTTGATTGAACTGACATAAACAAAGTAGACACCGGTAACCGGTATCGGTATCACAGATAATGTAATAATTATTATGTGACAGTAGTTGGTAGGTGGTTGGAGTACTCTGGTGTTTCGTCCCAAGGGTTTTGGGCCCACTGGGACCAATGACCAGATATGAATTTTTAACATTTTTTCATCTAGCGATTGGTCCCAAGTAATTATTTTTTATGAGTGTCGGGTTTATGTCCGTAGGGCTAGCAAAAAAGTTGTAGATTTGAATAAAAAACCAAACAATTACTTTGCATGAAAACATTTACCTATCGACATCGGTCAAGGCTCAAGACAAATTAAAACTTCAAACAATTAGTAAAAATATTAGGAAATAAATCAATACTTGGCCAATAATAAAATAAAGTACTATAAAAACTAATAGCGTATGATTCTTAGTACTTATATTGTTTGAAAAATTTGAAATAAAAGTAAAGTAGGTAATTATCTTATATCAATTAAAATCTCAGGTTTTATTCTGAAATAACATCTCAGGTGTACCTTTTAATTGTGATCTTATTGTTAATAATACAATTTACTAAGTTTAAAAATATTAAAATTGCCAGTTGGTCACTCAATATATTACTTAATATGTAATAATATAAAATTATTGAAGTATAAGAAATACTTTTCCTAGATTATTTTTTCTAATTTTCAATAATATTACAATTTTTTTTCATAAAAATAATCATATGTTACATTAAGTAATTTCTGTGGTTATAAATTTTTATGTTTTTATTTTTATTTTTATACAATAATATCTAATTATAAATCAAGTATTAAATGCCTTATATTATGCCATAATTTATCACAGACCGGGCAAACTTGTTAAATTAATGCCATCTCTCTCGCACACATTAAACCTATTGTGCAAATTATTGCACTTTTTATGTAAGGCGGGCAAACAAGTAAAATGGGCATGGCGCGGGCGTCCGCGCCGTATGACTAGTTAAGACTTTGACCAATGATAATATATTATGAATACTTTAACAGTAATTAACGTTAGTTAAACACTAAGTATTTACTTTAAATATTATTATGACATTTAAGATATATTATATAGAGCATTATTTTTTTTAAACCTAATTCGAATCAGTATGTTTAGGTAATAATAATATTAATTATAGTAATATACGGTTTAAGGTGAAAGTGTTCTATGTTTTAGATGTACAAAACAATATTATGGTTATATATAACTGATTATTTTTGTGCCAACCCTACTTTAAAATTTCTTGCCAGAAAACAATGGATCATAAAAGTGGGACCAATCGCTAGATGAAAAAATGATAAAAATTCATATCTGGTCAAAAATTATAAACTTTGGGACGAAACACCAGAGTACTCGGTGGTTGGTACCTATTTGAGATTCAATAAAAAAACTATAGACTATTATAATAGGTCTACCAGGATCTGATGGCCAGATTTTCAAAAAATATCCTTGATCGCTATAATTAATATATTTAATTATAGATGATAGATTTTATATTAGCATGCTTCACACACAGAATAAGCAGCGGCTTATTTTTTTTTTTCCTTTTTGATCCTTTTTTTTCTTTATAGCGTAAAAAAAAAAAAAGGATCAAAAATATGTTTTATTCCAATTACCCCGGTATTGGTAGTCAATTTTTGAAGTGAAAACTTCTTTAGCGGCGTTGAGCACTTTTGTGGGATGGGTAAAAACTGTGAAATTCGCGTCAGATTCTCGTGCTGATCGAAAAACCTTAGTAAAACCGTAAGACGGTTGGAGAGTAGTGTTTTGTGTCGAACTCGAACTCGAACTCGAACTCGAATTGATTGTAAGGGTTTCGATTAATTAAAAAAAATCGTTTTTTTTTTTAATAATTGATTTTCATAAAAAATGGGTTAAAAAAATGCACAACGTTAATATGCAACCCGTCTTTTTTTTCTCACTATTTGCCATCAGATCCTGTAAGATCTCACACTGTTATAGTATGCACACGCATTTCTCGTAAAAAGGGGTCCAAAGTTTTTCGCTCGCGTATTAACAACTAGCTGTTGCCCGCGACTTCGTCCGCGTGGACTTCAGTTTATAGCGCGCGATGTCAAAAAAATTGGTGTCAAAAGCTTTTATAAAAAATCGGTTGTCTGTAAAGTCGGTTTACTGACGATAGTTGAACGTCATAGCCTTAACCCCTCAGTTCCGGGAAAAATCTATGCAAAAAAGTTGGCAGGTCAATGTGCAAAAAAAATGGCGCCCGGCCTACCCTCTTTGTAAAATTAATGTAATATCCTTACATACAATCCATATTTTATGTTTGTGTGAACTACATTATAATATATGTCAAATTTTCTATCTATCAAGCCATCATAATATAGTATTTAGTCCGATGTGATATTAGTTTCTCAATTATAAACTTTCGAAACTATAATTAGTGACTTGTTCAGAAGAAATAAACGAATACTTTATTCTTCATATATTAAGTCATACCTTGACACGTAGGAAATAGAGCACAATTTTGAATAGCCGAAATAATAGTTATAGCTCACAGATTGCTTATTTATTTTTCATTCAGAGTGTGGTCAATGTATCAAAGGTCATAACTAACCAAACTTCTTCATACAAAAGTATTCTCGAAGTCATCGAAATACGTAATATAATCGAAACAAAGAGCGCGGCCCAGGTGGGCCTTACGGTTGTTGAGAGACTTGAGAGTGTAAATGGAACGCCTCAGAGCTGTCAGCGAGGTAACGCCGCATGAACTGTCATGTTTTTCGGGCGCGCACCCCATATCGAATTATAAGACGTTATCACGTCAAAAACCCTGGTGCCTCTTAAATGAAAACACCCAAAAACAGCTGTGTAGTGTGCACATAACTTATTTAATTTTTTAAATCAAACTTTATTTATGCCAAATAAAGTATATTTAGCCCCCCAATTACACAACTTTACCCATAAACTATTTATCATTGATTATAGGTTTAAGGTTACGTCATTGCATAAAGTACTAAGTTATTTAATAACGTAACAAAGTAATAACAATCGAAAAAATCGAAGCGCGAATGTAAGATGATACCACCTCTTATAGAAAGACGTTTGAGCAAACGTCAGCGCGATGTAGGCGGCGCCATCTATTATGAATTTTTGGAACTAATTTAATTTGAACAAATTTACGCATTTTCACCCCCTTACAACTATTTTTTCCATTTAAAAAATAGCCTATGTCCTTTCTCAGGCTTTAGACTACATATGTACAAAATTTCATTACAATCGGTTCGGTAGTTTTGGCGTGAAAGCGAGACAGACAGACAGACAGACAGACAGACAGACAGACAGACGGACAGACAGACAGACAGACAGACAGACAGACAGACAGACAGACAGACAGACAGACAAACAGACAGACAGACAGAGATACTTTCGCATTTATAATATTAGTATAGATAATTAACCTATCAAGCCCCATAAGAGCACCAGTGATCGCGACGACAATAGAAGAACAGGAATCCGCGATCGAAGGATTATTATATAGATGAAACCGACTTCAAAATTGTACGTAATTAAGAATTAAAATCCTATCCTATCTCAAAAATTATTACTGAACCGATTTTTATGAAACTTGCAATATTCCATAAGTTAAACAATAAGTACCTAATAAAACGAAAAAAGAATCTAGTTCCGAAGCTATGCGAACGCACAGACAGACAGACGGACAGACAGACATTGAAGTCTCATCGAAGTCAATTTCCTCAAGTTTGCCATGTAGATAATATTATGATTACTTTCCAGAAATGATTCCTTAATCCTTACATAATGTTATTTTGTATTGTAATAATTATACCTATTACCTTCTACCCTCGTTAACTTCTGTCTCCCATGATTTATGGCTGGTTTACACGTATTATGTAGATAAGTATTAAGTAGTAACTAAATTTTAACTTAATTTGAATTTTGAAGTGCCGGCCCGAAATGTGTCAAGTGACAAGCCCCGCCTGCCAACTTAGCAGAAAATAGTCAAAATTCTAAATTCCTTGTTTGGTACTTAACTAAATTTTAACTTGCTACTTACTACTAAATTTTGTGTTTACATGCAATAAGTAACTTAAAATTAAGTTAAAATTTAGTTAACTACTTATCTACTTAATACGTGTAAGCCAGCCCTTAGAGATTTTTTGTCATACAATAAAATGTTCTACTTTTCAAGCCCTTCCATTTTGCATAATATGTATCAAAGTCCTTAAAACTTATTTAGCACGTTAATAATTATATCCCTTTTCTATGTTTTGAGTTTGAATTTGAGTTTATGTTCTTTATGCGGTTTTACAGTACTCACCAGTATCGGAGCTGCGTAGGTCCTTGTTTTCACAATACAAAATCGATCATGAAACAAAGTCACACATGTTTTAAACATTTAAATTTCAAACCGAACACTCGCGAACACTACCGATCGAGGGATGCAATATCAACCTCGGATGCCGAACGAAACGCGCACAAAAGTCTGGAAACCGACAAGATATATCCCACGAAACTCGTACAAAAGGCAAAATAATATATCCCAGCGAACTCAACACGATTTGTCGGTACAAATCGGAGTGCCAGGGCTCCGGGGTGAGTCCGGAGTCCGGACTCATCATCGCGACCACGGAAACGACCGCGAGAGTTGAGAGTCAAGACGTAAATGAAATGGCGAACTGGCGCGGACCTGACAACTTGCTATTACTTAAAACTACCCGCCATTTATTAATATTTTGCGTAGACAAATAATTTTATTATTTTTGTTCAAAGTAATAAATTAACACAAAAAAATTATTCAAATAATATGTATTTAATGTGATTCGGAGTATTTTAGATGTTATTGAAGTGAAAACTGCTTTAGCGGTGTTGAGCACTTTTGTGGGATGGGTAAAAACTGTGAAACTCGCGTCAGATTCTCATGCTGATCGAAAAACCAAGGAAAAAACGTAGGACGGTTGGAGAGTAGTGTTGTAACATCGAAATCGATTAATCGAACAATCGATTGTTTTTTTTCGATTGTCGATATTTTTTAATCGATTGTAAGGGTTTCGATTAATTAATTAAAACAATCGTTTTTTTTTATTTATTTTTTTAAATCGATCGTCATAAAAAATGGGTTAAAAAAATAATGCACAACGTTAATAATCAAGTTTTCACTTCTGCCGGCACTCCCGGAGTGCAACCCGTCTTTTTTTTTTTTGTGTTCAACCTAGAGTATATATATATAAGTACAGTGTAAACTCTATATAACGTCACTGAAGGGACCGTGCATTTTATGACGTTATATAGAGTGGCCGTTAAATGGAGAGAAGGAAAATCAATACTTTTTCGTCAATATACAGTGATTTTCTTTTACTAACCATATTTACAGTTTGAAAGTTAATGTTCAACTGAGAATATGATAACGAATAGATAATAATCCATGACTCATTATTATTAGTCTAAAACAGCCTACACGTACAATCATACTCAATTTGTAAACAAAAGAACGAATTTCTTAGAAATTTCTGTATGCATGATGCCGAAAGTCGAGTTTATTGCGGGCTAGGATAACAATGCGACAAAAAAAACATACACAGCTGCGCAGTTTTTACTAATTTTAGTAATTTAAAAGGTACTTTTTAATGTTCAATCGTTGTGATGCTGTCGTTATTGGGAGATGGTGTGATGCTATAAAGAGTGTAATCATTGTATGGTAGACAAGCTAAACCAACCAAAGTCAATTGATTTCGACGCTTTAGAGAGTTTGTCGTTAAATAGAGTGACGTTACATGGAGTTTACAGTGTATATTTTCTAGTATCAACCTATGATTAAGTAAAATTATAGTTTTGTATTAAGTAGTTTTAATTATTAAATTAATCCTTCGATCGCGGTCCGCGGATTCTTGGAAATCTATTGTTATTGTTGTCGCGGTCACCGGTGTCCTTATGGGGCTTGATGGGTTAATAAACGAGCAAAACGGGTCACCTGATGGAAAGCAACTACCGTCACCCATGGACACTCGCAACATCAGAAGAGCTGCAGGTGCGTTGCCGGCCTTTTAACAGGGAATACGCTCGCTTCTTGAATATTTATTCCATTTCGAGAGTTTTAAATAATTACATAATATTATTATTATACTTACTCAATAAATATGTAACATTCTTCGACGGCACAATAGCATATATATATATATACAGGGTGACCGGTAATAGGTCTGTTTCCTTTTAACATGTAAAAATACATCACTTTTGCAGCCTAAAAAGCTATATCATACCCTGTCCAAAAGCTAACGGTTACCAAGATATTCAAGATTTTGTATTTTTTTCAAAAACACCCGATTTCAAAGGAAAACTTTAAATAAAAAAAATCTACCTATTAATTTCTTAATCTTTAACATAATTTTAGTTCTTAGGTAGATAAACTACAAATACAAAAGTTATTTATCCATCTAAACAGGAAACAAAAATTAGCAGTGTTTCAAAAGTCTTAACAAAAAAAAAATGAAAATGATTTTCCCTCATTTCACCCCTTATTGTTTAAAAAATCAATAAGACATTAGTCGTACAAATTACTTAATTAAATTCCTTATTTATTAAGCTATCCAAAAAGGTATAATTTGTAATGCAAAAATCTAAATAACATCTTACTTAGGGAATATTAAGGACCCTACGCCGATTTGTCCAAATGAAGAACCTGCTAACTACCTGAACTAGCAGGTAGTAAAATTCTAATTAGCAAATTGGAAAAGTCTAAATAAACATTTGCTACGTCAGGTTAAGTTAAATAAAAGTCTTTGAATAAAAATTAATATTTTATTTACATAATAAGTTGATAATTATTACGGTAAATCCTGTTCGAATTGTCGTCCTCGATTTCTGATGCACTTGCGTAATCTTAAGCGAAAATTAGATCGCGTTACTCTACTTGCTAAAGTTTCTCGGATTTCGTTTGCTGCATAAATTATTCTTCTCCTCAGTTCATGTACATCGCTAATAGGTGTTGCGTATACTAAAGACTTCATGTGGCCCCATAAATAATAATCGCAAGGAGTCAAATCTGGAGACCTTGCGGGCCAAGGTATTGGACCGCCGCGGCCAATCCAACGCTGCGGGAAATTTTGATCCAGCCATTGCCTAACTGTCACTCTGTAGTGTGCCGGGCATCCATCATGTTGGTATATCATACCTCTTCGGGTTTCAACTGGTATATCTTGCATGAGCTCGTGAAGATTATTTCTCAGGAAATTTTCATTCGACTCCCCGTTTAAATTGTCTGGTAGAAAAAACGGCCCAATGCAATGATTATGCAAAATTCCCATCCAAACATTCAGGGAAAACCTCCTTTGATGAGCACCTTCTTTTGCCAAGTGGGGGTTTCCACCCTGGGGAGCCCAAAAGTGCATGTTGTGGTAGTTTGTTATGCCGTCACGCTCAAACTTCGACTCGTCGGTCCATAAAATCTTTCTTAAGAAGTTATAATCGTTTTCATCGGAGTGCAGCATAAAGCGGCAGAAATCGAGCCTCCTTGCAGGGTCTCCTTCTTCTAATGCTTGTACTGGTGTGTAGTGAAAAGGGTATAACCGAGCGCTATGTACGGTGAACCACACTTTCCACTGCGTTAAACCCAGTTGCTTCGCTACAATTCTTGTAGAGGTGGTCGGATCTCTTGCAAAACGTTCCAATATTCTCTCTTCGTCTTCTGCAACATAACGAGGAGGTCTTCCTGCATCACGTCGCCTTTGATGAACAGAGCCACTTTCCCGCACGCGTTGGTACGCCGCGGAAAAAACTCCAGCACTTGGTACATTAATTCGACGGGGAAAACGACGCCGGTACTCTTCCCGTGCAGCGGCTGCGTTGCCATCACAAAAACCGTAGCAGTACAGTATGTCAGCGTACTCTTCATTGCTAAAAGATGCCATTTTTGATAAACAAACTTGATCAAAAGGAATCGCAAATAAAACGTCAGCGCGCTCAGGACGAGAAGCGTTAACTAAACAAAAACTCTACATATTGCTCTTTAGACAGACCCGAACTGTTACGAACCGACGCGAACAGTTACGAAGAAACCGGATTTTTTTAAACCGACCAATAATAGATCGCTTCTTCCTCCGATAACAAAAGAATTTGACTACCTGGCAACCTAACCCTGAACAAATTGTAAGCCAAAAAAATTGTGCTGAGAGTTATTATCTTACCTTACCAGATGTTTGTGAATTTTTTGCACACAAATTATACCTTTTTGGATAGCTTAATAAATAAGGAATTTAATTAAGTAATTTGTACGACTAATGTCTTATTGATTTTTTAAACAATAAGGGGTGAAATGAGGGAAAATCATTTTCATTTTTTTTTGTTAAGACTTTTGAAACACTCTGCTAATTTTTGTTTCCTGTTTAGATGGATAAATAACTTTTGTATTTGTAGTTTATCTACCTAAGAACTAAAATTATGTTAAAGATTAAGAAATTAATAGGTAGATTTTTTTTTATTTAAAGTTTTCCTTTGAAATCGGGTGTTTTTGAAAAAAATACAAAATCTTGAATATCTCGGTAACCGTTAGCTTTTGGACAGGGTATGATATAGCTTTTTAGGCTGCAAAAGTGATGTATTTTTACATGTTAAAAGGAAACAGACCTATTACCGGTCACCCTGTATATATATATATATATATATATAAACCCCATATATTTTATCTTTAAAATCTACATAAATAAAAAATAATTTAACAATGATAATAATTAGAATAAAAAAAAGGAAAAACAAAAGATCTTAATCAAAAAGGCCACCCCGCAGCGTACCATGCTCAAACGTCCCCGTACGTAAACGTAAAAAATTAGTATATTTTTTTTGATTAGTACTTACCTATAGTATTATTTAACCCAATATGCTATAGAAGTATTACATTTTAAAATAGGGTTTAGCGTAATTTATTAAGGTTTATGATAAGCCTTGTATAACTTTAGTAATATTCCAACTTAAGCTGCACTGTTTTGTAATTTGTTTCCATGCGCCAGAGGTTGCTTGGAAGAAATCGCTTCATGGCGATAAAGCCGCCTTTGTGCTCATGCTGAGTTCATGTAACTTCTTTTGTTATGTTTGTACTTTTGAGCACAATAAAGCACATTCATTCATTCATAAATAATTGGAATACACAATTCTCGTCAAAGAAATCAATTCCTGAAACAGTTCTAAAGTCTACATTTCCAACTCTGTGGCTTCACTCAGTAGAATTGCATTACGGATGTAAATTAGAAGCTTGTGGTTACATGAATTGTAAGATCACTGAAAGTATTGAAATTTTACGGACTTCTTAACCAACTTCCAAAAACGGGGAGGTTTTCGATACCGCGGTCTGAAGGAAACTCGATAAAATCTGAAGAAGTAGAAACAATAAACATAATATTAAATTAAGAAAATAATGTGTGTGGCACTCGGGAAAGCCGGGGTAAAGCTGTTTCATAGCATTTTTTACAACATGAAATTACCTATACCTAGTTCGAATTCGTCTAATCGCACGCGCACAAACACCGTGAACTGAACTGAAACCGCGACGTTAGACGATGCACGGCGACGTGTGCGCTGTGTCTGTCGGAGTCTTTGGGGCTAGGTATTTTTCCGTTACGGAATTTCTTGATTCAGTCGCCCACGCGGTAAAAGCGAAATAGCTTAAATACTACAGACTTCGTTTGTAATACCGCGGTCTAAAGGAAAACCGGTGAAATTTGAAAAAGTAGTACACATATCCTATGTTAAATTAAGACAATAAACATTAAACAACTAACAATAACTATTTCATAACTCTGCTAAATTATCTTCGGCCTTCGGCAGCACAGCCGAAGCCGAAGTTTCTTTCCTCCAAACTTCTTTGGCGTTGATTCGGCATCGGCTTTGGCTTCCGTCGGCGTCGGCTTCGGCTTCATTTCGGCTTCCGTCGTCTACTTTCAATGATACGCGTAAATGTTCAATATTTCAACATTAATCCGTTTACAACAAATCCTTATCGTGAAATATTACCGACGTACCCATTGTTGGCAGTAAAAAAATAAAAGGTGAAACGTCCGATTGTTATAAACGAGCTGACGATACCCTGATGGTATGGTTTTACTTCATCCAAATAGATTCATTCATTACTGAATAGTTACTAATATTACAAATAAGGAAGTGTATATTCTGTATGACTGTTAACCTCCTCACATCCAACCGCTGAACCAATTTTGATGAAATTTGGTATGGAAATACTTTGATTCCCGGGAAAGGACACAGGATACTTTTTATCCCGGAAAAATGGACGGTTCCCGCGCGATAAACGAATTTTGTACTTGATATACTTGGTCTTATGCATTCTATTATAAACTAGTGACCCGCCCCGGCGTCGCACGGGTATAAAATATATATCCACTGAAAAATCGATAGCCTATGATCCTTTACGTGGTCTACTTCTTATCTGTGACAAATAACATAACAATTGCTCCAGTAGTTCGCAAGATAAGCCCTTTCAAATAATTTCCTTCGTTTTTTTCACATTCTCCTATTAGTCATAGCGTGATAAAATATAGCCTATAGCCTTCCTCATTAAATGGGCTATCTAACACTGAAAGAATTTTTCAAATCAGACCAGTTGTTCCTGAGATTAGAGCGTTCAAGTTAGCCCTTTCAAATAATTTCCCCCGTTTATTCCACATTCTCTTATTAGTTTTAGCGTGATAAAATATAGCCTATAGCCTTCCTCGATAAAGGGGCTATCTAACACTGAAAGAATAATCAACATCTTTTTATCCCAGAAAAATGTACGGTTACAAATGTTGCGAGCGTCATTTATAGGGCCTGTTTCACCACTTCCTGATAAGTGCTGGATGGGCTATCCACCACTTAACTTGACAGACAGGAAGTGGTGAAACAAGCCCTTAGTGATGTAAATAAAAATAAATTAACTAGAAAATTATTCACCTATCTATAACTAACAATTTTAAAACAATATTGCTAGGGAACCTAAATAAACCTGAAACTAGCTATTTATTCGCTGAGTTTCTTTGATCAGAACAATTTTTCATCTCGTCTACAAAGTTAAAAGACAAGAATTATGTAGAACATTAATATTGTCTATAATACAAATCAGGGGCGTAGCTAGGTGTAGGTGGCAAAGGGGCGACGCAACTTTGGTTAACTTGATCCAAAACCCATAAAGCCCCGTACGAGCACCGGTGATTGCGACAACAATAGAATACAATAGCATTTCCGAGAATCCCCGATCGAAGGATTAATATTACTAATACGAAACTGTATCTGTTTCTCCTTTTACCTTTTCACACTAAAAGCTGCTGCACTATTTTTGATGAAATTTGGTATCAAGGATGTTCATGTCACGGATAAGAGAGAATTAGCATTAATCGCGGAAAATATATTATGTCGGTGTGGTCCCAGCCTCTAAACTGCGATGATAATGATGAAAGAGCTGATGATGATGAAATGATGAACTGTGGTTAATGACTACCCGTTTGGATGCTACGATGGGCACACTCATAGAGAGAAAGAGAGTGAGACACGTCAAACTTATATCACCCCTCTTTTTCATCGCATTTTAAAAACACAGTCTTAAGAGCGGGATGTCAAAATTTGCTGTGTTTTCTAATAAGTATTACGATCCCGGAAGACGATTGACTCAAATGAAATTGAAGTTTATTTAATCATTGTATATTTATCTAATATTTGGCTAACGGAAAACACGATTCACTTATTTTGACTCGATAGAACTAAATTTTTCGAAATTAAGAATCTTTTTGACAAATTATCTGTTACACTTATTGAGTTACTATCATTAAATAACTTGCAATACTACAATCGCACACTTTATAAAATAATAGTTAAATGAAATATTAATATTATTGTATTTAATTTTTAAGTATTTATTTCATCAAAAACATTTTTGGGACCTACGAACTTTACTTTCGTGCTATAATGCGGGAACCGTTGTTACGCGATATTGTTCACTATTAGCTGCAGCGTAAAGCACATTGCCCGGGAGCACATGAATCATGAATCATGGAATCATTGTATCACGATTGGAAGATAGCGTTGTGTGTAGGCGGGGCTAGCGTTTTGTCAGTAGGCTCTTAAGCATGCACCTGAGACTGCAGCGCTAAAAATGTTCTTAAAAAGTTATAGTTTTTTTTTCAAGGAAACTTTTTCCTCGAGCAGTGAAATATTTTATATTCAAATTTTAGATATCTCTTGCATTATATCCTGCTCCGTGCTTTCAGTTTTACAAACTTTTTTAATGTAAAGAAGAATCCATTGATAAATACATAACAAAACTAAGTAATAATACTAATTAGAGTTTAGGGTGTGTATGTGTTCCTTGTAGAGAGTTCACTGTGAAAGTTGCAGCGCTGAAAGACCGACATTTTTTTACACTTTTGTATGGGGAAACTCGTGACGCTGTGTCGCTTGCCTATACAAAAGTTTAAAAAATGGGTCTTTCAGCGCTGCTACTTTCACAGAGAACTCTCTAAATGGAACACATACACATCCTAAAGTATTATCACTTAGTTTTGTTACACCCTGTAGAGGTTTTTTAAAACCATTACATGGCTGGTATCAAATAGTTTTTATTAGTAACACTTGTTATAATCTCCCTTTTTTGCACCAATAAAGTTATTATTATTATTATTAAATAATAATAAGTGCAAAAGTGTGTATATTTGTTATCTCGGTAAACGATTTAACCGCTAAATGGATTTTGATGTTTGGTATGAAGATACTTCAAATCCCAGGAAAGGACAGCACAGCGGGGCAAAAATGATCACATTTAGGAATTCCTCTCAATCAATTCAGCAAATGAATCGTCAAAACTGTCAAACTGACGAATGTCAAATTAGTACGAAGACATGAATTGCAAGCAGAGTGACCTTTTTGCGATTTAAATAAAATAATCGGCCAAGTGCGAGTCGGACTCGCGCACGAAGGGTTCCGTACCGTTAAAGAGCAAAAATTGGCCAAAAATTGGGTTTTTTGTATGGGAGACCCCCTTAAATTTTTATTTTATTTAAATATTATTATGAATTATTAAATAACACATATATTTAAGGCCTTTGTGAAAATTTCAAGTGCCTACCTGTTGCCATTATTGATATCGAGCAAAAAAGGTTAAAAAATCATGTTTGTTGTATGGGAGCCCCCCTTAAATATTAATATTATTTTGTTTTTAGTATTTGTTGTTATAGCGGCAACAGATATACACAATCTGTGAAAATTTCAGAAGTCTAGCTATAGCGGTTCTTGAGATACAGCCTGGCGACAGACAGACAGACAGACAGACGGACAGACGGACAGACAACGAAGTCTTAGTAATAGGGTTCCGTTTTTACCCTTTGGGTACGGAAACCAAAAAAAATAATCATATTATGATTCGCTAAATCGATAATTTTAGCCCCGCAGATATTTTTATCCCGGAAAAATGCAAATTAGTACAAATTACTAGACATGAATTATTGCAAGCAGAGTGACCATTTTGCGATATTAAAATAATCGGCCAAGTGCGAGTCGGACTCGCGCACGAAGGGTTCCGTACCGTTATAGAGCAAAAATAGGCCAAAAATTGCGTTTTTTTTATGGGAGCCCCCCTTAAATTATTATTTTATTTAAATATTATTTTTAATTATTAAAGTACACATATAATTAAGGCTTTTGTGAAAATTTCAAATGCCTACTTGTTGTCATCGTTGATACCGAGCAAAAAATGTTTGAAAAATTACGTTTGGTGTATGGGAGCCCCCCTTAAATATTTAATTTATTTTGTTTTTAGTATTTTTTGTTATAGCGGCAACAGAAATACATAATCTGTGAAAATTTCAACTCTCTAGCTATTACTGTTCTTGAGTTACAGCCTGCAGACAGACGGACAGACAGACGGACAGACATCGAAGTCTCAGTAATAGGGTCCCGTTTTTACCCTTTGGGTACGGAACCCTAAAAATGAATCATATTAGGTATGGTATGATTCATATTAATTATTATGATTCTCTAAACTTAAGAGTCCAAAGTGACAATTTTAGTCCTGCAGATTTTATCCCGGAAAAATGTATGGTTAAATAAAATTGATAAAAGTAATATTGTTAGTATTAAGTCTGTTTTACATCGTGGCCTTTAACTAGGTGCCCCAGATTAGCTACGCGCCTGCTGCGGGCACGCTTGCGTTCCATATTGCGGGATAGATTCTTGTAAAACTTAGAATTTTTATATCCCTACAAAATATTTCACAAGTTACATGAAATCATTTTTATTAGGGTTGCGTAAACAGAGGGTAAACCCTATTACTTCGATGTCTGTCCGTCTGTCTCCAGGCTGTAACTCAAGAACCGCTATAGATAGACTTCTGAAATTTTCACAGATTGTGTATACAGAGTGTAACAAAACTAAGTGATAATACTTAGGGTGTGTATGTGTTCCTTGCAGAGAGTTCACTGTGAAAGCAGCAGCGCTGAAAGACCAAACATATGTATTCACTTTTGTATGGGGAAACTGACGCTGAGGCGCTTGCCCAAACAAAAGTAAGAAAAAATTGGTCTTTCAGTGGTGCTACTTTCACAGTGAACTCTTTACAAGGAACACGTACACACCCTAAAGTATTATCACTAGACATCGGATTATATGCATTTGCATACTTGCAAATGCAAATGCATATAATGGCACTTTTTAGGGGATAAGAAAATATGAAAAATCCTGGATTTTATGAAATTATAAAAATTGACGCTTTTATTAACGGCCCCACCGGAAAACTCTTCAAAAAAAAATATGTTTTAATATTAAGTGACTTTTTATTGTGCATATTTCGGCCATTTTTCGTGCATATTTGCATGCATATTTCGGCACTTTGGTCGTGCATATAATCCGATGTCTAATTATCACTTAGTTTTGGTACATCCTGTATACGGTAGCAGTACGTAGGTACTGCTTTTCTTAAAATGACAAAAATTGCAATCTATAATTTCAATTTGCCAAGACTAATAAAAACTATTCTAATATCGCTCAAAGCATTATTGTTTTTCCCCACAATTTTCACAAATTTCCCCAGCTAAGCTTGAACGTAATAAAACATTAACTTAAAACAATAAGCTAGGCCAAATTAAATTTGGGCGTACAATAAAATATAGTTGGGAAGTTCTGAACTAAAGTAATAAAAACTTCAGGTCGTTTAGCCATAAATAATGGTGAACAAAAAACAGATGTACGAGCGCGGAAAATGACCGCTTAGCAGCGTTATAATTTGCATGTTGTATATAAAGGTCAGTGAACATTGCTTTGCATTTTTATGACGAACACAGGGGTGTTATAAGTTTGTAGTGTCTGTCTGTATGTGTGTTTGTGTCCGTGGTATCCCAAAACACAAGAATTCCCAAGTGATAAAAAAAAAACTTTGAAATGCATAATATACGTTGCTGAAACTTGGCTGCGATTCAGAATTGTCCCCATGGCGGTGGTGAGTATTTAAATTTTTACACACTTTTGCTTACTTTCTGAGGCTTTTGACCGAAGTTTATTAACAGACTTCAAAAAAGGAGGTTATCAAATCGACGCGTATGTATGTGATATTTCCAGAACTGCCCAATTTTTGTATATTATGTTAATCTATGACAGCTTCTGAACAAATGTGCCAAATTTCAAAAGTGTAAGTACATTATATATATATATATATATATATATATATATATATTTATATATATATATATATATATATATATATATATATATATATATATATATATATATATATATATATATATATATATATATATAATTAATGTATGTTTTTATGTTTGTGCACGCATATCTCCGAAACCACAAGTTCGATTTTAGTGATTCTTTTTTTATTGTACTAGGTATTGTTCAACTTAGGGAATACTGCAAGTTTCATCAAAATCGGTTCAGTAGTTTTTGAGATAGAGAATTTAAATTCTCAATTACTTACTAGTTACTAACAATTTTGAAGTACCTAGGTTTTATCTTTTTTTTTATAGTACTATTTATCTTTTCAATAGCTTAGTCATTTAAGTAATAATGTAATTAATAATCTTATCTTGTTCCCGTACTCCTCCGAAACGGCTTGACCGATTCTCATGAAATTTTGTGAACATATTCAGTAGGTCTGACCGTCTGAGAATCGGCTACTGGGTACTTTTTATATTGATAAGTGCATTTGTTGAATAAATAATAGTAAATTATTACAACTCGAGACTGACGGCGACCATTGTTTGCATGCTATATAATAATTACTAGCTGCCCCGGTGAACTTTGTGTCACTTTAAAACCTTCCCTGGACTTCTACGAACATTTTAAGACTAAAATAAGCCCAATCTCTTCAGCCATTTTCGAGTTTTAGCGCGACTAACACATTTGAAAATCCATTTTTATATACATATAAGAAGATGGCAAAGCAATGTTTGCCAGGACAGCTAGCTATTAGTATAATTCGTCTCTGTGTGCGGCAGTTAATTTAAATTATGTAACGGACATTTTTGACTACCCGCACAAATTTAGCTGTGTTGTGAAGCGGGCGGGGGTGCTGTTAGATAAACGTTGATTTCTCAAAGCTCAAAGCCATGGAAAGGTTCCACAGAGTTTATAATGTGAGAACACGGCTTTTCAAACGGTTTGGAACAGAAATACATTTACGTGGCTTGGTAGAAAGAGAAAGGAATATTACAATCAGCCTCTCCTACAACGCACCAGCGGACTACTCTTCTTACGTGTTACCAATTTGCCATCAGCCATCAGGTCACATGTCCTGACGCGAATTTAATATATATTTTTAACCTATTGCAAAGCTTTTATCGCGGGCTTTGAGCTCGGCGACCGAATCAAGAAATACCGTAACTCCGACGTTGCCAGACTTCGACACGGTGTTTGTGTGCGTGCGACTAGACGGATGGGAATTATAAACCGCGGCAGTCCCCAAAGACCACGCGTATTTTTTTTCTTAATTTATATATTTATGTTTTCTGTGTTTGCCTGTGTCTGTGTGTGTGTGTGTGTGTGTGTGTGTGTGTGTGTGTGTTAGCTTATTCGCACCGAAGCCATATCTAATGCCCCTAGGTCTGCCCGTCACGTATCTGGCCCGATGCCAGCGTGACAGGCTTGTTAAGTTTAATTCTTGTGCACACGAGCTTGTCGTGCGAACGAGACAACAGCGTCAGAGCGAGACAACCTATCATGCGTAACTTGTTCATAATTAAATTAGGAATTAAAAAAAATGCAAAAAAAACTCTAAAAGTACTAAGCACATTATTTCCAATCACCGATGAAAACAGGGGTAATATAGTTCGTGTTTGTTAGTGTTATTTGTTGTTCTCATTCGTTCTAGATTGCTCTGATCCGCTCTCGTCTGCTCTCGCCAGCTCTCGTTCACTCTCTTCTGATCATACACGGACCGAGTGAGGCAACAAAACAAATACGATGGAAGAGATGTTTGAGGAACAAAATTCGTTTATAACGCGAGAACCCGCGAAAATGTAGACATTTTGCCATAAAAAATATCAAAAGCAATAGATTTAAGGAAAGCCCCGGCCCCATGTGTCTGTAAAAGAAATTTAATCAAAATCAGTTCTATGGTTTGAGTGTGTACTTAACAATCACACTTTTGCATCCATACTAAAATTATTAAATGTGAAAATATGTCTGTCTGCCTGATACCTCTTCACGCCCAAGCCGCTAAACCAATTTTACTGCGTATGCAGATACTTTGAAACACTAGAAAAATGTACAGTTCGGTTGGTGCAACAGAGTTGCGGGCAACTAGTTATTCATATTTCAACATGCCACATCTGTACATTTCCTGTATCTTCTCCATTTCCGGCATGGAACACTGACATATTGAATATTAAGATCTCGTTCGAAACGCATTTGAAGTTCATTCAGTTATTGAACATGTCTGATACCTCTTGAATCTAGATCCTTTAATGTTAGCAGTGCATAATGTAGTGCGAGCGTCAATGAAATATTAACTGTCGTTTGTCACTAGCTATTTGACCGAGCTTCGCTCGGTATTCGATAAAACACGAATAAAATGACATTTTCTAAAAATGATTCCTAGTTAGATCGATTTATCGCCCCCGAAACCCCATATATACTAAATTTCATGAAAATCGTTGAAGCCGATTCCGAGATTATAAAATTTTAGAATACCTTATTTTACCAGCTCTCGCTCGCCCTCATCCGATCTAGCGCTCTCGGCTGCTCTCTTCCGACGTGACCCGCTTTTTCCCGCTCTCACCCACTCTCACGTGGTGTCACCCGATGTCTTCAGCTTTCACCTGCTCTCGCTCGCTCTCACCCTCTCTATTCCGCTCTCAGCTGCTCTCGCCTGATGGCACCCGCTCACGATCGACGTCATCGGCTCTGACCCGCTCTCCCCTGCTCCTGCCGCTCTCGTCTGGTCTCGCCTGGTGTCACAAGCTTTCGCTCGATGTCTTCCGCTCTCACCTGCTCTCTCCCGCTCTCGGCTGCTCTCGCACAATGTCACGCGCTCCTCCTGCTCTTACCCACTCTCACTGTCACGCGTTCCCACTCGATGTCATCCGCTGTCATCTACTCTCACCCGCTCTCGGCTGCTCTCACCATCTAAAAAGTGCAAAAAGTGTAATTTACTTTTAAATTAATACCCCTCAACTCTCTGACCCATTTTATTACAAGTCTTGAAGAAATATCTTCTTCAAGACTTGTAATTTTAAAACAAGAAAAACATTTGATATTCTGAATCTTAGCGGGTTTATTGTGAACAAATCAAATTACATCCAAGAAAATACTGACTTAGTTGTACATTTATGTAGCACAAATTTGTCTTTTAAACCTACTACGTCAAAGCTTAAAACAGGGGTAATGATTTAAGTCAGTGTTTTTTAACCTGAGCATCTGAAAGGTCGCCAGAGCTCGAAAGAAATGTTTCAGTTACTTAAAAATTAATAAAAAAACAAGAAAGGTTGATATATTAGAAAAAAACGGGACCCTATTACTAATGGCCGTTCCCAATATTTGGTCTATCTCTGGTTTTGCCCTACTAGAGATAGGAATAGCTCTCATTAGACATAAGAGACATACCTATATTTTATGTCAATTCAATGTTAGCTGCGATCGGTCGTATGTCAAACCAGAGATAGATTGAATATTGGGAACGGCCGTAAGACTTCGCGGTTGTCTGTCTGTCTGTCCCCAAGCTGTTATAGAAGGGATAGCTAGAACGAACTAATACTGAAAACGAAATAAATTATGTATTCAAGGGGGCCCCAATAAAATATTATGATGCAACTTAGAATTTTTGGCTGTTTTTGCTTTATAATGGTATGGATTTTATAAAATCCATTATTATGATGATTCTATCCTGAAAATCACTCTGACGTAACGTACGAACGTAATATGGGTGATCCCTAACATTGGCAACCATGCTAATAATCCGACAATATGATTAAAGATTTGATAAACGACGCATTATGTCTTAATACACTTTGGCTCAGTGCCCAGCATAGTTTAATTATTTTGCCAATCACAATCTGGCAAAGTTATGGCTTGTGCATGGAATATTTTGTAAGGCTGGATTGATATGCGTAGCTAGCTAAATCCATATCTATAATATCTATAACGAAAGTGTGTCTGTCTGTCCGTCTGTCTGTTACCTCTTCACGAACAAACCGCTGAACCGATTTTTCTGAAATTTGGTATGGAGATACTTTGAATCCCGGAAAAGGACGTAGGATATTTTTCATCCCAAAAAATTTACGGTTCCCACGCGATAAATAAATTTTGGAGCAACGGAGTTGCGGGCGACATCTAGTAGTTAATACACCAGCATTTCAGTGGAATGTGCATAAATATAATATAAGCACTAAGATACTAATACTAGAAAAACAATCTTAGCGCTAGAAGTTGTAAAAGTCTAGCTCAGTCTAAGACAGCTATCCCCAACCCGCGGTCCGCCGGGACTTTATTTGTGGCCCGCGTGATGTAAAATTATTTTAAAGTTCACGCCCACCGGCAAAATAATGTAGTCTTCGTGAAAGTTGTGATTTTTTTTCACTTTTAAATCGTTATTTTTGAAGAATGTTATTTTTTAAACCTGAAAATGTTTGAAGCGGCCTGCGACACCTTGACCAAATTAACATGTTTGTGGCCCGCATGAAAAAAAGGTTGGGGACCACTGGTTTAAGACCTGGGGGATGGCTGAAGTTAATTTAAGTTTGGTCTGAACTCCTGTTCTGTAATCCAGCACTTGTTCTTATTGCTAGGTCTTAAACATCATCATTCATCATAATACGAGTAATGTATAATTATTTCTAAACAAAAAATTGAAACCGACTTCCACACTAAAAACTACGGTGAATAAACTAAAAAGTGTTAAATAATTCTAATTCTATATTAGTGGCTTTTTCAGGATTGGCCTAAGCCTCAACTATGTCTGTACTCAATCTTCATACTTTTGAAGTCGGTACCAGCCAGCTAACTTCTATGTCAAAAATCTCAGAAATTTTAGGAGCAATCTTGCGGGTTCTCGACGTCCTCAAATCCTGCCAGGCATAATAATTGTAGGCCTGAACATTTGTCATATACAAAAGTGATGGCTGCCCCAGTTTGCGGCTATCGTGCAACTGGCAACCATGGATATTCATGTACAAAATGCATAAAACTTTAATTTTGTATCAAAATTATTAAAAAAAATCGATGCTTAAATTTTGATGAAGAACTATGTCTGTTTACGGGCTGGCAACCCTAGGTTGCGGCTGACTTAGAGCTGGCAACCATTTATACTTTATTTTGTCTCGTCATTTTCTTTCAAATGATGTAAAATTTATTGAAAAAAAAAGATGCATGCAAATTTATGCATCTATCTCATGAACATTAAACTTTATTAGAGGTACTTGCGGCTACTTTTGAAAAGGCAACCCAACATAAATCCATTCTATACGTTCTATAGATTATTTTAAAATATATTTGATCGAAAAAAAAAAACGATTCATGCAGGATTTTACGGCCGGATCCAATAGTATAACGAACTGTTATTACTGAATAATTGAAAACTTCTTTAGGCTGGATACACAACAAGTTTTTGCGTAACAAAACTAAAGTGATAATATTATTTTAGGGTGTGTATGAGTACCCTATATTATACAGGGTGTCACAAAACTAAGTGATAACTGATAATAATACATTAGGGTGTGTATGAGTCCCGTGTATAGATTCACTGTAAAAGTTGCAGCGCTGAAAGAGCAAATTTTTTTCACTTTTGTATGGGAAAACTTGTGACGCCGCACTGGGGCAAACTCAAACTACAAATCATTAAAAAAAAAATTTGGTCTTTCAGCGCTGCTACTTCCACAGTGAACTCTCTGGGAGGAACACATACACACCTTAAAGTATTATCACTTAGTTTTGTTACACCTTGTAGAGGTCACTGTGAAAGTAGCTGCTCTGAAAGAGTACCATTTTTTCCACCTTTGTATGGAAAAATTCATGAGGCGGGGGCTCTTGTCCATACCAATCACTAACAAAAATTTTGAAAAATGAATTTGTCCAAAGTTGCTATAAATCTCTTATATAAGATTCTCACCAATTCTCCAAAGAATCCCAAAATTTACAAAGTCTTTGAACTCCTAATTGAAATGTAACCTTCACCGCCGCAAGTTTAATAAAGTTCGAAATTATCTCGTACTTATTGAAGATTAGAATTCCTCTCTTTGAGTGTGAATTCAGATTTAAGACTTCGACTTAAAGTTACGAAAGTTTGAATCTGAAAACAAAGTTGTGCTTATTATCTACAGCAGTGGTTCTCAAAGTGTGCTCCGCGGCCAGGCAAAGTCCTTGGGCTCAGCAAGCGATAGGTACTACATACAAGATTATAACGACGCGACATATAGGAGGAAAACATAAAAACAATAATATATTAAATTGTTTTTAGATACTATGCCATCAGTGATCACTGATCAGACACCAGCTTGGAGACGATTCCTTCAAAGACAAATCATTTTTTGGGGGTCCGCCAAAAATGTCACTTTTTGAAAGGGTTCTGCCACCAAGAAAGTTTGAGAACTGCTGATCTACAGCATGGTTTTATGGATTGAAAGTAAGTATTTTTATTTTTAGCTCCCGATAAAAAAGCTGGGTGTTATAAGTTTGACGTGTCTGCCTGTTGGTGTGTGTGTGTCTAGCATCGTAGCCTCTAAACGGGTAAACCGATTTCGACCATTTTTGAAGTGAAAACTTCTTTAGCGGCGTTGAGCACTTTTGTGGGATGGGTAAAAACAGTGAAACTCGCGTCAGATTTTCGAGTTGATCGAAAAACCACAGAAAAAGCGTAAGACGGTTGGAGAGTAGTGTTTTGTGTCGAACTCGAACTCGAAAACTCGAAAACTCGAAAACTCGAAAACTCGAAAACTCGAAAACTCGAAAACTCGAAAACTCGAAAACTCGAAATCTCGAAAACCGTAAGACGGTTGGAGAGTAGTGTTTTGTGTCGAACTCGAACTCGAACTCGAACTCGAAAACTCGAAAACTAGAAAACTCGAAAACTGGAACTCGAACTCGAATTGTAAGGGTTTCGATTAATTAAAAAAAAATGTTTTTTTTTAAATCGATTTTCATAAAAAATGGGTTAAAAATTTAATCGATTGTAAGGGTTTCGAATTTCGATTAATTAAAAAAAAACGATTTTTAATAACCGATTTTCATAAAAAATGGGTTAAAATAATAGGCCAAGTGCGAGTCGGACTCGCGCACGAAGGGTTTCGTACCGTTATAGAGCAAAAATAGGCCAAAAATTGCGTTTTTTGTATGGGAGCCCCCCTTAAATTATTATTTTATTTAAATATTATTTTTAATTATTAAAGTACACATGTAATTAAGGCTTTTGTGAAAATTTCAAGTGCCTACTTGTTGTCATCGTTGATACCGAGCAAAAAATGTTTGAAAAATTACGTTTGTTGTATGGGAGCCCCCCTTAAATATTTAATTTATTTTGTTTTTAGTATTTGTTGTTATAGCGGCAACAGAAATACATAATCTGTGAAAATTTCAACTCTCTAGCTATTACCGTTCTTGAGTTACAGCCTGGAGATAGACGGACAGACAGACGGACAGACATCGAAGTCTCAGTAATAGAGTCCTGTTTTTACCCTTTGGGTACGGAACCCCTAAAAAATGCACAACGTTAATAATCAAGTTTTCGCTTCTGCCGGCACTCCCGGAGTGCAACCCGTCTTTTTTTAGTTTGAAAGCCGACATGATCAAGGGTGTTCTTAGCTATAATTCATCATCATCAGTCCACTCAGAGATGGAAATTTTAGTTTAGTAGTTTGTGACGTTAACGCGTTCATATTAATTTAAAAAAATCCCCTTTTTTCCACATATTCCTCTTATTCTTCGCTCCTATTGACCACATCGTGTTGTAATATAGCCTAAAGCCATCCTCTACTCCACTAGTTCCTTAGGTTAGCGCACAAAAAACAATAATAAACTCTTCATACAGATAACAAACAATAACAAACTCTTCATACAGATGACGCCCGCAACTCCGTTGCGCCAAAATTCGTCTATCGCGCGAGAACCGTACATTTTTCCGGGATGTAAAGTATTCTATGTCGTTTCCTGGGACTCAAAGTATAACTATGCCAAATTTCAGCTAAATCGGTTCAGTGGTTTAAGCGGGAAGAGGTAACAAACAAATGGACTTTCGCATTTATAATATTAGTAGGATTATAGATCACCCAGCTGTGATTTTAATCCGGACTTAATATTGGCTAAAAAGCAGATATTATAAATATCTCCTCATCCGATACATTGTGGTTCCTTATAATAATTTATACTGGAATCAGAAATACGACATGGGACGCATGTGGCTGTGTTTACATGTGCTAGTAGCTTGAATGAAATATTGTACTGGCACGTTTAATTAGTACCTAATGCCCTTTCAAAATCTTATAAAATTGCACGTTACCCTATTGCTATTTTAATCCAAATATTTATATTGCTTAAGTCTAGCCCGGATCATAAGATCGACACTAAAAAGTTAAAAGTAAAGACATATTATTATTAATTTACTTTAAACAATTTTCAACAGTTCCTAATAACTAATAAATAAATTTATTATGCTTTGAGGCGTTGTTGTTGTATTGTCACACAAAGGTCAGAGCAGAGGGCGCCACTAGCACAGACTGTAAATGAACTCATCAAAATCCGACATGTTGCACACGTCATGTCAGAGTATTGACAGAAACATTGTCAAACGTCGAACAAAACTTTACTGTCTAGCGAGAAAACATTGCAGTAATATTATAAATTCGAAAGTTTGTCTGTCTGTTATGTCTGTACGCCCAAACCATTGAACCGATTTTGCTGGGGAGAAGGAAATAGGATACTTTTTATTTTGGAAAAATGGTGCTCGCGTGACAAACGAATTTTGGCGGCATTCTCCAGTCTCAATATACTTCTATCACACTTCTAAGTTGCAATTCCATGCCAGTATGAAAGTTACTGGCACACTCGCACTAGCATGGCCCATATCACTTCTAACAACTATCTCATACATAACTCCTAAACTTTTTTTCAATGCCAGTATGCAAGTTACTGGCACGCTAGCAACTGGCATGACCTGTATCGTTAATATTCATTCTGTTGTCGGCCGCATCAGCTTTTATGAAGTGACTCTTCGTGTTCAGCTGGTGACGTCACAGATTTGTAAATATAGTCTACTCGCGTTTTGCCAATGTCCCACGAGAACCGTACGTCTGGCAGAGGTAAAGACTTTTAAAATTATTAATATTAGCTGTCCAGGACGTTTCGATGGCAGACTATCTCTCTCCCTCCTCTCTCTCTCTCTCTCTCTCAGTAATTCAAAATATTCGTCAAAAGTCCTGCCCTATGTCATTGGCTTTGCTTCACTGACTGCAAGTTGTAAGCGGGTGTACGGTCGGAGAAATAAATGTTTAGCAGTTTTAACATATTAGTACTTCGTATACGTACATCCATACTTCCATACTAATATTGTAAATACAAATGTGGGTCTCTCTACCTGTCTGTCTGTCCACATTAAATTTTGATGGAATTTGGTATGGAGATAGTTTGAGTCCCTGGAAAGTATATAAAATACTTTATTACTTTTTATCCCCGAAAATGTGTGGTTCCCCCGCGATAAAAAAAATTAAGAACTCCCACGCCACCACAGCGGTCTACTCTACCAACGTCTTATGAATTTTCGATCAGATCACGTGCCCTTACTCAAGTTTAACATTTTATACCCCAATAAAAGTGCACAAAACTAAAGCTGTTTTCATTTCAATAAAAATATACTTACTGAAAAAACTCAATTTCCGCGACTGTACAGTGTCCATGTATCAAGTTACACGTCTCACAGTAATTAACGATAAGTGTACAGCCAGCGACATTACTAATTGAACACATGTGTCCTAAAGACGGCTCCTTTGATTTTTACATTAAAATAAAACTAAAAAGTAAGTAAGAGATCTGCCTAAAGTGGCAATTTGTATTTAAAATTCATATTATCATCTTCAAATGATGGGTTTTTCTTTGGGGTTTTCTGCTTTATATACGTAGCATTTAGAAGATATTGTCTATGTTCTATAGTCAAAATGCGGAGAAGAAGTAAACACGGTCATTGACCTGACTAGTCTAGCACGGAGTGCAAAATACTGCTTGCTAATTGTTGTGAACATTCGTAAAGACAAAAACTGAATTTAATCGGATTATAAATTTACCTCTCGGCAATATTTAGATAATCTGCTAATAGTTCAAAGCGATTTACTGAATACTTAGTTTATATGGTTTTATAATATCCCATTAACTCTAGTCTAAATTATAAAATACAGGGTATAACAAAACTAAGTGATAATAAGGGTGTGTACCTTGTAGATAGTTCACTGTGAAAGTAGCAGCGCTGAAAGACCAATATTTTTTTTCATATATGTATGGGGAAACACGTGACGCTCGGGCCCTTGCCCATACAAAAGTGGCAAAAAATAGGTCTTTCAGCGCTGCTACTTTCACAGTGAACTCTCTACAAAGAACGCGTACACACCCTAAAGTATTATCTCTTAATTTTGTTAGACCCTGTATATGTATCTAGACTGATATAGGATGAAGAGACATTAATTAAAATCGCAGCACAGAAACCGACGAAATTCGTCAAATTTTACGACAGGAGGTCAATGACTATCATTGACTCGATTCACCGCGTAAACTATGGCCCTTTAAAATAGCTAATATTAAATCAAAAATTAACTGCGCAATGTGTAACTGTGTTACTTGACCCTAGGTTACTTTTTCTCAAGTAAACAATATACCAAGACAATTGTAACAAATTAAACACAAAACAAATAAAAGAAACATCAAACGAGCAATGCTGTATCCAAATTGATTAGATTTTAAATAAAACGCAATACAAACGAGCTGTCTTTCGCCTGATTTATTGTGTTTATGTCAGAACAAAGGTACGGAAACAGGTGGGTGATTTAATTGACAGTTAACTAAATAATTAATCTTTTGTAATAATCCTTTCTAAACTGTACTAATAACTAACCAGGTTTTGCAACACGTTTGTAAATAATGGTTTAACTAGATCTTGATCGCAACGTTGTTGATCCGAAAATATCGCTAAAACCGTACTTTTTTCCAGGTTTTAAACTATGTCCTTAACCAACATTCATCTTGTCTTTTAACAAGTGCATTGAGCAACAGCCAGACAGACATACTTTCGTATTATTAGAGCAAGAAAATTGTATTTTGGTTGCGTCCATACTAATATTGTAATTGTGTCTGTCCGTCTATCCGTCTGTCTATCTCTGTTACCTCTTCACGCCCAATCCGTTGACTCGATTTTGCTGAAATTTTTGTATGGAGATACATTGAGTCCCAGAAAAGGACATAAAAGTTAAAACACTTTTTATGCCGGAGAAATGCACGGTTCCCGCGCGATATACGATTTGGGCGTCATCCAGTAGATTTAAGTAAATTTAAAATTGGTAACTCATTTAATGAGTTAAAACTTTTTAACCCACTTTTTGTTGGTCAAAAACTAATAAGAGTTTAAAACTTGGAATATTAAGTTGAACTCGTAACTGTCACTTAAATCCGCTTAATTAACTTCTGGTTAGTTTCAGAGTTATTATCCGGAATCTTAAAAAAAATAAAAAAATACGTGTGGCTCTCGGGGACTACCGCGGTAAAGCTAAAGCATAACATTTTTTATCAACTTATGCAATTATAGTTCGCATAATATTATGTCTAGACTCTAGTCGCACGCGCACAAACACCGCGCCGAAGTCTGCCGAAATGAAACTATTATAAATGCCCCGGAATGCTGTGCCGGTCGAAGTGTTAGGTTTATTTTCGTTACGGATTTTCTTAATTCGGTCGCCGCACTCAAGCCCGCGATAAAAGCTACGCAATAGCATAAAACTAGCTAAAAGCCGAGCTTTGTGAGGGCTCGCGTCGTCACACCTTGACTGACTGATGATAACACATATCTAAATATAAATAAAAATACTATGTTAAAGCACAAATCAATATAGGCGTGATAGTTTTTCCGTAAAGTGTAGCACAAAATGTACAGGTTGTGGGATATACTAGGGCTCGCTTTGCTCGCCCTGATTATTGGATATGTCGTAGGATTATTTGATAAATCGAATTATCGCGAAAATCCTAGGGACATCGCGAAAACACGGATAATTAGACAATGGTGACTAAATTTTTCAAACTTACTGACAAAAGGTAGTGTTTTCGCGAAAACACGAGTCGCCTTAGTAAGATTGCGAAACGAATCGTTAGTTTTTATCGAAAAAAATCACTGATTGGTCGGTTTAAGCGCCCCACTACAACATCTTCTCTGATTGGTTGAAGAGTTGACACTTTAAATGTCAATTGATATTTGATTGTCACGCGTTGTTTTGTTTGTGGTTGTTTTTGTAAGCGAACTAGCAGTTTTTAACATTTAATGTGTTTAAAATTGCAGTTCGATTTTAAAAATAGTGCAAAAAGTTATATAAAAGTGAAACCAGAAACTAGTTCTGAGGTTATGTCCGATAAAGAAAGATTCGACATAGAGCTAAGAAAGTTTTACGCTAATAGAGAGGACGGATGTACGAAACCTGAATGGACTAAAGAACGAATAAATATTGTAATAGTTTCAATAATTGAAGGATTCAACTCTGCTAATGTACTTAAACAACCAAAAACCCAACAACAGTATAGAAATGCAAAAAAATACGACGTAATCAGCGTAGGAGATAAAAAAATTCTTATTATTAAAAGACAGCATATTAACTCTCCTGTCATTCAAGTACCTTCATCTAGTGAGTACTATGACATTATTAACCAAGCACACTTATCTACGGGACACAGGCATGGCGGTCGAGATAAAATTATGTATTTCCTAAAACAGAAATATTTAATTTGCGTTTATATTATGACTAGTAACTTTTCTGTGATAGATATTTACCAAAGAAAAAGGTTAAATAAAAAGTAAAGTTCCTATGAACAGGCATTGTCATTTCTTACCCTTTATAAGTCTATGGTATAATACCTCAAAGATACATAGGGAAAGATAGTAACCAATCAGAATAAGAGTTGGCTAGTAAGTAAAAATCAAGCCAATCAGCGTTAAGAATGTGCAATGTTACTAAGGCAACTCGTGTTTTCGCGAAAACACTACCTTTTGTCAGTAAGTTTGAAAAATGTAATCACCATTGTCTAATCATCCGTGTTTTCGCGAAGTCCCTAGAATTTTCGCGATAATTCGATTTATCAAATCATCCTACGACAGATATATTATTGCTATTCGTAAAGCGATTGTGAAAGACTTTTAGAAAGGCTTAATTCATGCCAATACAATAAATTATGCTTAGACACGACTTCTCTTACTAGGACCTCGATTCTCCTTTTATCGATGCAGGGGCCGTACCACGAAACCGTTTTGAGACTGAAACGATCGAATCAGAATGCCGCGTCCTACTCTAACAACGTCATTAGCCGCGTACTGACCAAGCGAGCCGCCTCACTGCCTCGCCCGAGCGTGCCGCGGCCGAGCCAGAAGTTGTCGGTTTTTTGTCGATGCTCAAAGGCGCCTCGGACGTTTGCCGCGCGCTCGCACGTACTGACCGACCGAGCAACTGCGCGCGAGGCTGCCGCGGCGAGGCGGCTCGCTTGGTCAGTACGCGGCTATTTCTTTGTGTAGGACGCAGCATTCTGATTCGATTCTTTGAGTCTCAAAACCGTTTCGTAGTAGGCCTACAGCTTCGATGTCAATTCGATTCATTATGTAATCAAACAGTAAATCGCTTAAACACATTTTGCGTGTGCGATTTTCGAACTTGTTTTCCGAATTCAGAAATCCGAATGCATCAGTTGGCATCAGTTTTTTCATTTTAGCCCTGACGTCACTGCAAACCTTGCAGGTCTATTGTGACTCTGGCATCAGTAGAAAATACACACGTTCGTTTTTTTCACGAAACGCTACGAATTCCGCACGTACGTAAGTGCAAGCCGGCGCGTTCCCGCGTGAAAAAAACGAACGTTTGCACTAGTGTCACGGAATTCAGAATTCGGAAATCGATACGGAAAATGTGCGTATGCTGCCAGCCTTTTACTGTAAGTATATTTTACGGACGGACGAACGAACAAAGAAGAATCGGAGTAGAGGTTTTGTAATCAAAACAAATTATCAATTACATTAATGTTAATTAAGTTTAAGTCTTTAATTCTTCGATTGAATTAACCGACAGAAATAATTCAATTAAATGTTTCCTAGCTTTATTATTGCGTAGGAATCGTACATTTTGGCCGAAAAAAGTAACCTTGCCATTTAGCCAAGACTTTTTCGTTTTCGCTTCGTTATAGAATTGACATAAGCGTTCGTTAATATCTACGTTCGACTCGTCTTATAACAGTCATAAATTTTAATCGGCGATTCTATAAATAAGTGATAAAGAAAAGATTTTGACTCACCCCCTTTACTTATACAGTTGCAGATGACGCCGTAAATCCGTTGCGCCGAAACTCATTTATCGCAAGGGAACTGTGTATTTTTTCGAGATGAAAAGTATCCTTGATCCCTTCCCGGAACTCAGAGTATCTCCGTACAAAATTTCATCAAAATCGGTTAAGCGGTTTAAGCAACAGACACACTTTAGCATTTATAATATCAGTATGGATTTAATAAAATAATGCATTATCTCAACAAAAGAACAAAATATTAGTTAAAATTATTATAATTATAATATACTTAATATCGACCACAGGCAAAAAAAACTGAATTCCATCTGAAATTACGAAGTAAATTAATTTTAAGTAACAATGTTAATGCATTGTGGCATCAGAAATGCGAAAATGATTTTCATATTATTATTTTAATGCAAAAAACATTGGAGGAAATGTATTTTAAGCACGATATTAAGTTACTATTAACCAGTAGCATGGCCACCAGTAGAAATGCGAAAGTATGGACAAACTGTGGACATTAACTTAAGGTGCCGTTCCGATCTTTTTTCGTTCTGAAAAATTCAATTAAAATGTCACTTGACAGACTAGAGTGCTAAAAATTCAAAAAATATCCTACTTTATGACATATACTGTCTGTCATAGAGTGTCATTTTAATTGAATTTTTGTCGGTCGCGATCTGCGGTAAAGATCGGAACGGCACCATATTAGTTTATGTCTATACTTTGTTTGTCTATACTTTCGTATTTCTACTGGTGGCCATGCTAGGGCTACATATGTTTGTTCGCGCATAAACTCGGGAAACCATATATTTTTATTTGGCAAAAATAGTCTTATATTTTTTCTAGGACTGACGGATTCACCATGCTCAAAATTATCTTATTTGATTCAGCTGTTATAGCGAAAGTTAAGGCTGCAAACCTACGAAAAATAAACTACAAACATACAGTCAGTGGTATGTTAAATCGCTATGGAAATTATCGAATGCAACATGACTAAATCACAGGTGTTGCTGCAGACGTGATAAAATGCATTATAGTCAAAACGGAATAACATGGCACCAGCGGTTATTGAACTTTCTGCTCTAGGAGCGATGATAAAAATGCTCACACTGTATTCTATTGACCTAAAGACCAAAATTTAACTCTTACAAAGACACAGACAATTATAGATTCACCGACAAAACTTTTGGTCACTCTTAGAATCATAATCTCCAACTTTTTATGAATTTAAAACGATTTACTGCATACTCAGTTAACCAAGTATGCAAAAAACCATATTATCGCCCTTAGATTAGAAACATCTGTCACTTCTTTGTCAATATTCACAACTTACATCTGTCACTTAACTGTCAACCACAGTTTGTATAGAAAACGATTGAATATTACAAGTTTTTTGACTGGGGAGCAATGACCGCTACCGCCAAGTTACGGCATTTGAGCTTGTCTAACTTAAAATGACGCGCCCCTCCCTCGTATTCACAATACAAAAATGTTTCCTTTATGTTGAGAATAAACACAATATATAATAATTATTCTTATTTATTTCAGGTTCAAAACCAATATTACATTCAGACACGTCGTTTCTCACACATTTTTTCTTGTCATTCCCATTTTGTTCTAATAGTAACTTTTTCGGCAATTGACATTAATAAATAAATCCTCTAAAATATCTATTGTGCCAATTTGTAACAATTTAAATTTTGTATCAACTTTGAAGTGGTGGGGCGCGTCATTTCAAATTAGACAAGCTCTACCAGAATAGAATACTTGAAGCCAAAGATACTTCCAAATATGTCAATTTTAATTGGTATTAACTATTGTGAAATATTTCCGACAAAGCTATGACTAAGTCGATTTACCTATTAGAGCTTAGCGTTAAATTTAACTAATATAGAGAACGATTAATTAGCTTTATCTTTTATCATAAAATAGCTATGGGTCTGCTATTCCATGTGTTACGTAAGGAGACGTCCAAAAAGTACGTTAGTCTTTAATTTGGTGAAATCTTCAAAACTGGATACCCCCCTAAAGTAACCGCGACCTAAATTTCATAGTAAGTAAAATTCATCAAAAAACTTCATAGTAATTGTTGGTTGTTCTTACCTCTATAATAGGGGTCATAAACAGAAAAATCAGCTTTTATAAATAGAAAGTTTCTCTGTCGCTGGCTCTTCTTACTCTAAAAACACTATTTCGTCAGTGTAATATAGTTTGTGGATAATTTCCTCCGCCATTTTGATTATTCATACCCCCACGGTTACCTTTTATGAAGCGGTTAATTTTAAACGAGCAACTTAATTTTGTAGTTAACTTTCATTTTGTAGTTAGTATGAACGTAATAATAATTATTATCATGATGGCGTTAGTTAATAACTAATGTGTCATTAATTTTACATTGGAACATCAATGTAAAGGACAATGACGGATCGTAATAATATTTCAGCAGAAGAAAATAATATGGACGTATCCATACTAATCTATACATATAATAAATCTGTAGAAATGACAATTCTGTACATTAAAGATATTCAAAAAATAGTAAGCGAAGGGTGTCACAACATCGCTATAGAAGCCAAAAATGTGATTAGTTTTTTTGTCTGTCTGTCTGTCTGTCTGTCTGTCTGTCTGTCTGCCTGCCTGCCTGTATGTTTGTTCCAGCATCACACGAAAACTACTGATCCGATTTGAATGCGGTTTTCGCAGATATATTTGTCTTCTTCCAACTTAACATCTGGTGTATAAATTTTTTTCCCCCCACCCCTCTAAGGGGACAAAAGAGGGGGTCAGATTTTGTATCAAACTTTTTTCTTTAACACGGAACTGCTGATCCAATTTGAATGCGGTTTTCGCAGATATATTTGTCTTCTTCTAACTAAACATCTGATGTGTTAAAAAAAATTCCCCCCACCCTCTATGGGGACAAAAGAGGGGGTCAGATTTTGTATCAAATTATTTTCTTTGGACTTACTTCATATTATTAACTGTGTTTTCCAACTTAACATCAGCTGTATAAAATTTTTCCCCCCACCCCTCTTAGGGGACAAAAGAGGGGGTAAGATTTTGTATCAACTGATAAAGTAGAAATACTTTAAATGGCAAAACAACGTTTGCCGGGACAGCTAGTATTATTATAAATGCGAAGTGTGTGTCTGTCTGTTACTTCTTCTAAAATAACTTTTTGCTGACGTTCATATCAAAACTAAATGACGCTCGCAAGTCGCAACTCCGTTGCGCCAAAAGGCGTCAATCGCGCGGGAACCGTACATTTTCCGCAACAAAAACTGGATTCAAAGTAGTATCTGCATACGTATACCCAATGTCACCAAAATCGGTTCAGCGGTTTAATCTTGAGAATGTAACAAACAGACAGACAGACAGACAGATACACAATATTATAAATGTGAAAACATTTATAATATTAGAATGGAAGTATGGATATTTGAAAGTTTAATCTACCTACCTTTTCCATTGGGCGTAGCGTTAAAATAGGTACATTTTCGTAGACAAACCCGCATAAAACAGCCAGTATCACGAAAGTAGCTTATGAAAATGCTCGAAAAATGTAAATTTGGACGCGTACGAACTGTCAATTAAAAGTGACATGGCGGCGAAGATTAAAAAACAAGATGGCGCGCTTGTTATTTTTTAAACGGCTTGTTTCTTCGTTAATTATTGGCAAAGGCTTATATTGTGAATATTGAGTAGCTTTGAAAATTCTTTTGGGTATTTTAATAAGTTTGGTCGTTTCGATCTTTTATCTACCTTTTAGACTCGTTGCTTTTTTCGATTTATCGCATAAGAAATGGACTGGTTCCTTGTGTGTTCTAAGAGAGTTTAAGCCTGAGTAAGTAGTTTGTCAAAATTATAATATAACTTTCGATATCGGAGTCAGTTGTCAAAAATGTAATGGGAATATTTGACATGTCGACTCATCGCTAAGTGTCATCATGACGATGCGTTATCCCATAAGTAGCCAGTACACAATGGCCCACTGCAGGCCATTGCGCGCCACGCCTGGCGATCGTCCGCCATCATACACCATTACCCCGTCTACACAATGGCCATAGCTTGTAGTGGGCCAGCATGGTCCATTGTGAAGAGACACCTTTACATTTTTGGATCGAAATTCAATTCAATTTCGTTCGAAACTGGCTAATGCATTTTTGATAGCGAAGTAAGGGATTTGAAAATCGAATCAGGGGCCGTACCACGAAACCGTTTTGAGACTCAAGCAATTGAACGAGAATGCCGCGTCCTACTCTAATAAACGATTGTTTGAGTCTCAAAACGGTTTCGTAGTAAGTTTTCTGAGTCGCTAGTCGTTATCAAATTTGATTTGAACTTTCTGGAGTTAAAGGCCCATTATGGTTGGCCTGTGTTCAGACCAGAACGATCGGCCATCAGGTGATCCGTCTGCTTATTTATTCATAAAACCAAGAAATTGAATCATTGCCAATTATACCTGCTTGTAAAATGTAAATTTCTTGTTCTAAATCTTCTAGGCATATTAAGTTATAATATAGTACACAAAGAGTAGGTTTCTGCAAAGAGAGTCAAGTTAAAAAAAATGTATTATAAATAAAAAAATACGTGTGGCACTCGGGCACTGCCACGGTAAAGCTATTGCATAGCATTTTTATCAACTTATGCAATTATAATTGCCGAAGTCTGCCGAACTGAAACGACGAAAGAGGCAGCGGTGCGGCGCGGTGGGTGTTAGGTTCGTTTTCGTTACGGATTTTCTTGATTCGGTCGCCGCACTCAAAGCTCGCGGTAAAAGCTATGCAATAGCTTAAAATAAAATAATATATTTAAGCGGTATCTTATACAAAAACACAATTGTTGGCCTATTTTTGCTCTATAACGGTACGGAACCCTCTGTGGGCGATTCCGACTCGCACTTGGCCGATTTTTATATATTATAGATCATAGAGAAGAGAAGATATACTTACTATAATACTACACATATACATAACACAGTGTACCTTCTGTTCTTTAACATACTCTTATGTAAAAGAGTACTTATGTATTCAAAAGGCGTTTTCTAAGATAAGATCTATCTCAAGACTCAACCTAACCTAACTGAGCTATTCAAATAAAACTTCGTATCTAATCGGTTGTGCCGATTTTGATAAGGGTTTTATTTTAAAAAGCATTTTTAAAATGTGCATAATAATATTTGGCTACAATAATATAAAATTCTCAAATTATATCATGTCAAGCGAAACTTTCAAGATTTTTTATGCTACTTTTACACGGAAGCAAATCTTTTTCTTAGGTGTTTGTCAATCTTGGCTGTCGTGTCACGTGTGCCTTCGCTATTATATTTGACCTTATTTGAACATGTGTGCCCGACATGCGTATCTATTTATAAAATATACGTAGGGTAGCTAAGGCTGTGTTGCGAGGAATGTGTTTTTAAGATCCAATAGCATCGCTGCGCTGGCCACAGAGCGATGTCATGGCAAGGTCACGTCAACGAAGCGATTCTATTGGTTCTCAAAAACACATTCCTCGCAACACATCTCTGGTGAATAGAATCAAATTTAAGACAGTTAATCAATTCAGAGAGAACCAGAAAGGACTTCTTAAATTACGCTAGAAACATATTAAAAACTGTAAATAAATATAACAAGTGAATGGAGAATAGCTTTGTAAATGATTATAATCAATGTAAAGATGCAAAGTTGTTGCAATCTCAATAGCAACAGTTGTATTTTATACACAATTAAAAAAAAACATCTCTGGTGGAAACACATCCTTAGGCAGGGTTTTAGCGTCCGCCGGAACACGCGTTTTGACGGCTACACTGCGAAATCAGAAGCAATAATAATTGTATGTAACTAAATGACAGCGCGACCGTGCCGCTGTTTAAATAAATCTATACTTATATAACAAAAAATTAAAACCGACTTCCAAGGTAAAAACAATAATAACATTCTTATAATATGAACTAAAAAGTATTAAATAATTTTTCCTCTCTAAATGTGCCTTTTTCCGAATTCGGCTAAACCTCAACTATTTCTGTACTCAATCTTCATCATTTTGAAGTCGGTACCAGATATAGCTGAATCTTTATTTCTTTGAAAGAAAATTTGAAACTTTTGGAACTGGCACCGACTTCAAAATTATGAAGATTGAGTACAAAAATAGTTGAGGTTTGGCCGAAATCGGAAAAAGGCACATTTAGAGAGGAAAAATTATTTAATACTTTTTAGTTCATATTATAAGGATGTTATTATTGTTTTTACCTTGGAAGTCGGTTTTAATTTTTTGTTAAAAATAATAATTTCACTCTTTTTAGTTACCTAGTAGGTAAACTGTAATTAATGCCAATTTAAATTGTATAAAAAAAATAGTTTCATATTGTCTTCACTAGATGTCACTGAGGCGCTCCTGTGTCGCGCTATCGCTTGTCCGAACTCCGAATGTTTCATACTTCATATAGTTTTAGTTACCATGGACGTGCGTACCATAAAGGCATAAAAGCACTGCTTACCTAATGATAAATACTTGCTATACACATATTTTAATTTGACTTTCGTACGTTTTAGATGACTTTAATTATTATTAATAGTAAACATATGAATACACATTAACGCCTACATTTATAAAATAGCACCAATTGATTTGCAAAACTACATAAACATAAGTCGGTAAGTGGTAACTAGGCGCGCCGCGCGAAGGTACGCACCAATATTATACTACATATCTGTGGTTACAGGCACTCGATGTCTCGCAGACCCCGCCTATATGTGTGAGTTAAGATTTTCGTATTCGTACACTGTTCGCAAACGTGTGTGCGTGTGCGATTTACTTGGCCAGGTCCTGCCGCATGGTTTCCGAGCTTAGCCGAGCGCTTCGGAAGTAATCGGATATGTTCGTTGCCTATAATCCGAGTAAAAATAATAGACGGAAATCTAATTAATCACATATGCACATAATGCATTTTTGTTTAGTACGGTTTATATTTGTTTACATTACAGAAGTGTTTTGTATTTTGGGAGGCCATTTTTTCATGTGATGAGCACTGTAACATATTATTTTTGTTTGCGCCAGTATATTTATAGTTTTCTTAGAAGATTTTTATTATTTTAACATTTAAAAGTTTGTACATTTAACAGTTTATTAGATATTAGTTATTACTGAGTTTCTAATTTCTATATTAAGTGCGTTTTTTGATTTCTTAAAAATGTTATTTGACTGTGAGGTTTGTGTTGAAAATGTGTGTTTATTAAAAATTAAAAAAAACAAGTTTTCACAATTGTCATTCAGTGAAAAGATTCTAATTGTGATTTGTGTCGAAAGGTAGGTACGTGTACCTGAGTTACAACAATTAAACCAGCAACAAAAATGAAATGTAAGTAACTCGAAAGTTTCATGTTATTCATATTCATGTACTTATTTATTTTATCATTTTATAATATTATATACTTTATATTAAATGCGAAATTATCTCTGTCTGTCTGTCTCGCTTTCACGCCAAAACTAATGAACCGATTGTAATAAAATTTTGTACACAGTTAGTCTAGAGCCTGAGAAAGGACATAGGCTACATTTTTATAAGACAAAAATATACTATGTATCTAATTTCCATGGAAATATCGATGAAAATGAATTCACATTGCATTTCTAATATATAACAATCTATATTACGCCATACGCCATCTATGGCGTTTTTATTTATTTTAGCTTAGCACACATGTGAACGCAAATGAACTTTCATTGTAGTTCCAACACGTGACAACAGATGGCGTTTTTTTGTTTCTTCATAACAGAACGTACTCATATATTATAATAGTTTAGAAAACATGGTTTTTAATTTATATCCACACTAATATTACAATTTATGCGAAAATATCTCTTTTTGTCCGTTTGTCTGTCTGTTTTGCTTTCACGCCAAAACTACTAAACCGATACCGCTGCTTACCCTATCTTAAAAACCTCTGCACGCCTCTGTTAGTTACACGATGTATTCAATAGATAAAGATTTTTGTTGTGTGAATTATTAATGTGCGAGCTTGGTGTGAGCAGTGAGCATTAAAATTTGAATTGACAACATTTGGAGTGGTTATTATTGATCTCGTATTGTTATTAAAAATATTAATTAACCCTCCAAGATGACCTCCGTCATAGTCCGCGAGTTTATAAGTGGTCGTCGGTGGTAGTGACCATACCACCCTACGCGTCGAATTACTGCGTTTATTCTACGTATCTTATTACAATTTGTTAAGACTTAAGAGTCATACCCCAAGGCCCAAATATCAGGTAGATAAATTTAAACAATACATTTAAAAAAATCTAAGTGAACACAACCCTATGCGTGCTAGGTAATTTAACAATTTACGCTTCAACTCCCAAGCGGCCACATGTGGCCGCCAGAACAATGGATTTCCAAGAATCCGCGATCGAAGGATGAGCCCAATCACACCCAGCGGCGAGGCGAGCATATTTTCGGTGTCAAAATAATATTATGATATTAATCTTTATCTTCATTATTGTAATACATAGTAGTACTATCGCTATTCGCTTGAGAAACTTGGAAAGTCTCGCGGCCGCCTGCGCCTTTCTCAAGCGATATTATATTGTATTACATTAATGAAGATAAAGTTTAAAATCATATGGCACTCAAAATGCTCGCAGCGCGGCATGCCCTGACATTCCGGTTAGTACTTGAATACGATGTTTACGCACGCGCCGCGCGGCGCGCGGCTGCGCGCGGCGACGCCGTTGCCTCTGCGGCGCCGACCGCCGTGTATAAACAGCCTATAATAATTGGTGTCGTTATGTACATAATTATTATTATTGTATCCATACCTATGCCTTGTACTATTATCTATTTTGTGCCATGAGACATTGGTGACCTTAACACGACGTGGTAATGATGATGATGACGATGATGATGATGATGAATTTGAACCCGAAGGGGGTGAAATAGGGGTTGAAAGTCTGAATGAAAGTCCGTCATTTCTTATGTTAGGAACATGAAACTTTATTTTTTAACCGACTTCCAAAAAGGAGGAGGTTATAATATGTTCGTCTGTTTATATATATTTTTTTTGTATGTTCAACCATAACTTCGCCGTTTATGGACCGATTTTCATGATTCTTTTGTTGTTGTACAGGGTTGAATCCGAGGTTGGTACCATGTTCACAAAAGTGGTGATTTGATGATGGGATCCATGAGGAATCGAGGGGACTCCTTGAAATTTATATGGGAACATATAGTGATTTCTATTTTTTCTGAAGTATTTCAGGCATATACTACCAAAAAGTAAGATTTTGCACCAGGATATACCCTGGTGCTGAAGGTACCCAACAGAACTTTTGAATCCTTATAGATACAAGTTTGAGGATTTTGGCTTTATTTAAACTACTCCAAGCAAATCCTGCATTATTTGTCCTGAACATAGGCTAAATTTAATTTTGGAAAAATAGGATTTCGTAAGATATTTGGGTTTTTCGGACGCCAGGTGAAAAAATCATCCAGAAAAGTTACTTATTTTGCGTACGCTGCCGAAACTATAAACATAAAATGTTCTAAGTATTGTAGATCTTATAAATATCTACAAAAAAGTCCGCGACACACTATACTTATCTATGTCGAGTGAGGCACAATAACCATTTTTTTATTTAAAAATCTTGAATTTTTTTGGTCAACATTTAAACGCGTTTATTTTACTTGTGCCATTAATCCTTATCAAAAAAAATTATTTCATCGCTAAGTACAGTTTATGTAGATAAAATTTGGTCTTTGAATGATTAAAATTGGACGTTTGGTTTTGAAATTATGGCGAAGTTAAAATATTACGATAGTGGGCGTCACCAAGCGGGATGCGCTTGCGGATAATGACTGCGTCCGCGTCGTCGATGTCATTGTCGGAGTCTGTGAATTGACCTGGGAATCATTTTGCTGACCGAGTCTTTCCTGGGTAGGCTTTTTGCAGCCGTAACCGACATCCACGCGGGCAGAGCTGCAGGCGACCGCTAGTAATATGTACAAGTCTAAGACAACAAGCTATATAATATTATTGCCTTGTCGTCTCATATTATGTAACTAAAAAGGGTAAAATTATTATTTTTTAACAAAAAATTCAAACCGACTTCCAAGGTAAAAACAAAAGCAATACTTAATCTTAATCTAAAAAGGATCAAATAATTCTTATTCCTTATTATAGTGGCGTCTTCAGACTTCGCCTAAACCTCAACTATTTCTGTACTCAATCTTCATGCTTTTGAAGTCGGTACCAGCTTACCTTAGCGTAATTGCTATGTCAAGGATCTCAGAACTTTTCAGGGCTGGTACCGACTTCAAAAGCATGAAGATTGAGTACAGAAATAGTTGAGGTTTAGGCGAAGTCTGAAGGCGCCACTATAATAAGGAATAAGAATTATTTGATTCTTTTTAGATTAAGATTAAGTATTACTTTTGTTTTTACCTTGGAAGTCGGTTTGAATTTTTTGTTAAAAAATAATAATTGGGTTACTGATTAAAAATGAATGCATACGTATTTAAGCGTTTTTGGAAATTCTACCCCCAAGGGGCTGAAATAGGGGTTGAAAGTTAAAAATGAAAGTCTAATTAATATACTACATAGGTATACTATGTTGACGCGGACGAAGTCGCGGGCAGCAGCTAGTCGTTACATACAATTGCTTGTGATCTTGCAATGTCGCGGGCTAGCGGCCAAAACGCGCGTTCCGGCGGACGCATATAAATCCAGCCTTATTTAAACGCCGCGTCGCGTCGCATTTCGTTTTTAACCCTTATAAGCTTGGGCTGTACTCGTATGTAAGTAACGGAATCTTCGAGCACGATGTCTGCCTATCTCCAGTAGCCCTAGCACGGCGACCAGTAGAAAGGCGAAAGTATGGTCAAACTGTGGACATAAACGTTCCGAGGCTTATCGCGACCGACAAAAATGCCACTTTATGACATACCATAGTATATGTCATAAAGTAGGATATTATTTGAATTTTTAGGGCTATAGTCTGTCATAAAGTGGCATTTTAATTGAATTTTTCGGAACGAAAAAAGATCGAAACGGCACCTTAAGTTTATCTCCACAGTTTGTCTATACTTTCGCATTTCCATTGGTCGCCGTGCTAGGGCTACTGTAGTCTGATTATTTTGAAACTTTGCATAATATTAAGAGCCAATGACAATGCAATCATTTGTAAAAAATAAAAAAAATAAAGCGTGTTTTTTTTAGTTTTTTAAAACTATTTTTATTTCAACTCTAACACATTTCACACACACGGTTTATTAAAGTTTTCTAGCTTTAAACCATTCCAACTATCTCCGCTTAAAGAATTCAACAAAACTCTTAAGGTGAAGTGGAAAATGTGAGGCATTTTCCGGAAAAGCGGAACATTTAAAGTGGTTCAAAGTGGCCGGACTGCAGGTATACGTTTCTTTTTGGTTTGAAGAAAACGGCTATTTTACATTTAGTTTAACTGAAAAAGGTGATAAAAATATGGCGCATTACGAAATGAATAAGTATTTTTTAAATCAAATCTAAGTGTATCTTACTTATTATAAAACAAAGTCGCTTTTTTCCCTCATGTCCCTTTGTTCCCTTTAATCTTTAAAACTACGCAACGGATTTTGAATTTTCATGACTTTTTCAGTGTTAGATAGCCCATTTATCGAGGAAGGTTATAGGCTATATTTTATCACGCTAAGAATAATAGGGGCGAAGAAATAGAGGAAAATGTGGAAATAACGGGAAAAATTATTTGAAAGGGATAACTTCAACGCGCTAATCTCAGGAACCTGGTCCGATTTGAAAAATTCTTTCAGTGTTAGATAGAGCATTTATTGAGGAAGGCTATAGGCTATATTTTATCACTCTCAGACTAATAGGAGAATGTGGAAAAAACGGGCGAAATTATTTGAAAGGACTTATCTCGCGAACTACTGGAGCAATTTTATGTTATTTGGCTCACATAAGAAGTAGACCACGTGAAGGATCATAGGCTATCGATTTTAATCATTTTTTCAGTGGCTATATATTTTATACCCGTGCGACGCCGGGCGGGTCGCTAGTCTGTGATAAAACACACTAATAAGAAGAAACAAACACGCACACTAACAAACTTTCGCATTTATAATGTACTAGACTTATAAATGACGCCCGCAACTTGCTTGCGCCAAAAATAGCATATAGCGCGGGAACCTTACATTTTCAGGGATAAAAAGTATCCCATATCCTTAACAGGGACTCAAAGTCTACTACCAAATTTCAGCAAAATTTCACCGACAGACAGGCCGACACGTCAAACTTATACACTCCTTCTTTTTGTTAAGGGCTGAAAATCATTACCCTCCTTTCGCCGTAGTCGGCTAAAAGGCGATGCTATATCTAATATGATTCCGTGCCCCATATTGTATCTCATTTCTACGCCCTTCCCTATACCGCCGTAATTATATTACGTCTGCCATTGAAATATCAAGCGTATGTTCAAACTTTAGGGTCTAAAATCGTACGTTTCAGGTGTACGTATATGATCTTAATTTTTATATACCTATAAATTTTAATATGAATGTACAATGGGGTAATTTTGGGAAGGAAATTTGGAGATGTCGTGTTAAGGCTGCTATACACATTCGAATCGATATAATAATGTTTCGAGGCATTGTTAAGGCTTTATCACACTGATAATTGTGAGAGTTTGCTTGGTGTAGCGCCAATACTGGTCTATCAGGAAAAAGTTAAAATTTGTAAACGTAACACAATCTAATAGTAGCATTGTAGCTTCTTCGCCTCGTGTTTCCACAGACAACATTAATTGTGCACTTAGATATCAGAGATAGAGAAAGATCCCTGGCACACAGTGCCGTAAATGAGGCATTGCCACCGGTGCAGCCCAGGCACAGGGCGTAGACTCAGGGGGGGCGCAACTCACGCAAGAATGACCAGACCAGGCAGGACATAGTTATTATTTTTTCTGTTTTCTCCCGATAAGTTAACGCTGCGCTCCTAGTGCCCCAATTATAATTGGTGAACCAAGTTTTGTTTTATCACCCAGAATGGAAGAAAATAGCCTAGGCCTAAACATAGCGTTGCTCACGATACCTATAATATTATCTAAAAAAAAAAAAACCAGGGGCCTTGTTATAGAAGCTCGCACAGGGTGCAGCTATAAAGGGTCTTTCAAATAGAGCGGGTCGATGCTAATAATCTGTGGCGGCCATTTTGTTTTGGCGGCATTTGTCAAATCTGTTTTTTCTTATTCAGTACTGTTATGCCAAATCACCATGGCAAGTTACACGGTTGAGCAGCATGTGCAAAATGTGATAAAACTTTATTATCAAAATGAGTGTTCGTTAGTGCTAACGTTGCGCGCATTGCGACCATTTTACAGCAGACGCGGTGGTCCTTCAAAGTCTACTCACCAACGATTGGTGACCAAATTTGAGGCGACCGGTTTGGTAAAGAACCAATCAACACCTTTACGTCAAAGGAACGCCAGATCGGCCGAGAACATCGCTGCTGTACGTGAGAGTGTTCAGGAGACTCCGAGGCAGTCGATTTCTCGCCGTGCACAAGAACTCGGCCTTTCGCAGACTTCAACTTAGAAAAATTTGCGTCCATCTGACCCAAGAGATCAAAGTTAATGACCATAGACAACGCCGTGTTTCGCTGAATGGACTACGCTTGAAAGTGGACCCCGATTTTGGCCGAAAAATAATCTTTAGCGATGTGATTTGGTTCCGCTAGACTTTTTATTGTGGGGTTTTCTGAAGTCGCAGGCCTATACCAATAAGCTACAATCGACTGTTGCCCTGAAAGCCAACATAACGCAGGCCATCGATCAGATTCAGCCGGATCTATACAGTAGAGTCATTAAAAAATGGACCTCTCGGATTCGTGCCACCATACGAAGCCGTGGCGGACATATTTTGAAGGATGTCATATTCCATCCATAATGGCATAAATTGACCTTTCAAATAAAACATAAATATCGTTAATATCTCACACACATCTTGTTTTATTCAATTTTAACATCGACCCGTCCTTATTGAATGACCCTTTAGATGCTAGCACAGGGCGCAAAAAAGGCTATTTACGGCACTGCTGGCATATAAGGCTCTTTATCTGTTATCAGTAGATACAGTGCAGTATCTGCCATCAAGTACCTGTTGCATTGCTACACATCCGTCACATTACACATATAATATTTGTCAATCATTGGTCCACGTGTAAAGACGGCATACCTCGATCAATACTTTAAAATTATTGCTATTAATATTTTATACACTAAAAGGAAAATGATTGTAAAACATTAACAAAGCACAAACATTTTTATAATAACTCTAAGCGGATTACGACGTTATATAAAATTAGTTTTTCTTCCGTTTTTACGGTCACACTGAAGCGAAATAATACGCAACTAAATGAAGCAAAAAATAATGAAAAAAAAATATCTTTCGAAAAGCCCTGATTTTATGTGAGTAATAGAAGACTCAAGAGTCAAGACGCCCTCCGTTACGCCAAAAACCATTTATCGCGAGAGAACCGTACATTTTTCCGGGATAAAAAATATCCCCTGTCCCCTGTCCTTTGCGGGTAGGTACTCAAACTATCTCCATAACTTTCAGCAAAATCAGTAGTGGCTTAGGCGTAAAGAGGTAACAGATAGACACTTTAGCGTTTATAATAATAGTATGGATAAAAATTCTATGGCTACTTGCGTGCTGAGTCGCGTCTCTGTGTGACCTGACCTTTATACTACACAATACATTAGGCTTATTACAGGCAATGTCAGAATTAAAACGACTTATAACAATAATATTGTACATTTTGTGGGAATATTTTAATGAAAATGTCTACATTAAAACAGGACAGAAAACATTAATAAGTGTGGTACTTTTAAATGTGAAACATTAAATATTAAATTATAAGTTTAAAAGCTCGAATCTCTCATGAGTATAGTATACAATTTAAATTGAAATAACGTTAGTAATGGCTGGTTTACACGTATTAAGTAGATAAGTAGTAACTAAATTTTAACTTAATTTGAAGTGCCTGCCCGAAATGTGTCAAGTGACAAGCCCCGCCTGCCAACTTAACAGAAAATAGTCAAAATTTTAATTTCCTTGTTTAGTACTTAACTAAATTTTTACTTGCTACTTGCTACTAAATTTTGTGTTTACATGCAATAAGTAACTTAAAATTTAGTTAAAATTTAGTTAACTACTTATCTACTTAATACGTGTAAACCAGCCCTAAGTCGTCACTCGCGGCATTGTTACTTCCTATGTCCTTTCCCGGGACTCAAAGTATCTCCATACCTTTCAGCAAAATCGGCTCAGCTGTTTAGATGTGAAGAGGTAACAGACATACAGACAGACAAACTGACAGACATATAGACATACATACGTAAGAAAAGTAGGTATTTGTTTATGTAACCCCCAATATACCATTGGGGTCTCTTGTCACCCCATCGACATTGAAACCGTTTCTATCAATTTTTCTCGTTATAACAAAGTAATTATAAAATTCCAAAGGAAAAAATGAATTCCTTTTTTAATTATTTCTAATTAAAATATATTAATTCACGGACAAAGAATAATTTCCCGGAATTCTCAGAGCAATTAATATCCAAGATCTCATTAAAATTAATAATTATACAAACGATATCTGGGGTGGTTTACTTAGGCATTTCTTATAATCGTCATTCGTACAATCCGAACCTCGATTTTCATGTTTTAATTCAGCAATTATGTTTTATAATAAAAACAAACCTTCAAAATTCCGTGTCTCAAAACTAATAAACCGATTTGGATGAAACTTGTAGTATTTCCTAAATTGAAAAATATTAAATACAAGAAAAAAGAATTATGCAGAACGCAGATCTGACTTGTAAATCGTTCCGGAGATATATGCGAACACAAACATACATAGGTACACTTTTGAAAGGCACATGTTCTGACTCTGATATAACATATAAACGAAAACAGGACTAGAAATATTAAATACATACAGGTCGAATTGATAATCTTTTTTTTTTTGGGTACGAAACCCTAAAGTCATCAAAAACTTCTCACACCATTTATTGACCTTACTTGGATATAACAAAATAAAACAACACAATTTTTCAACTCACCAACATACATTGTGACACTATGTTACTTTATATTCAACAGAACAATAAAAGCTTATGAAATAAAACAATAACACTAAAGCAATAACAGCAGAATTTATGTTACGTACACGATCGTGCTGTGCTCAGATGCTCATTGTTTTAATATGAACGACAAAACTGGGGGTCTTGTTGGACCCCAAGTGTTGACCCACATTAGTCCCTTGTTTGATTTTATTGTTGTATCATGTATGTATTGAAGTAATATAATGTTCTGTAAATTCTAGGCGATATTATAATGTTACAAGGCTGGGAGTTTGAACGCGCTGATCTCACGAACTCCTGGACCGATTTTTATGTAATTTGGCGCAGATGTAGAGTAGAACACGGGAAAATTTAAAGGATAATTTGGCGGGAAAATGTACAGAACCATTACGCATGTTACACCACCTTAAGCATTTTAGAAATCTAAAGCTTTTAGTTAATCAAGAGTTGAGTAATGCCTAATTTGAGCCACTCTTACTTTAATTACATTTAAGGCACTTTATCAACACATAGGGTGAAGCCAAACGAGGGTAATTTGTGAGTTGTGAGTCGCAGAATTTCGGTCGCGTAAATATCTTTTCATACAAATCATGATACAAAATTACGCTCGTGTGAATCAAACAGGACTTTTGTATGAAACTGAATGCAGCAGAATTTCTGCCAGCCGATATTCTGCGACTCACAATTCACAAATTACGATCGTTTGGCTTCACCCTTAATATTATGTTTAAGGCCGTCCCCCGAGCAAACGACCTTGGCCATACATTTGCCGCGTTGCCGAGATCTCGCCAAAACCCTATTATTTTTACTTATCTTAGTTCAAAATTGTCCTAAAAAAAATTTAAAACGGGGAATATGTAGTTTATGATATTGTCGATCTATTGGCGTGGGTTTCAAATAAAAGTAATTTGTAAATGCTAAGGAGATGCTGAATGTATGCTTGAATTTTAATAAATTGTTAGTACTTTGGAAGCTGATATCATGAGTATAATAAACAAAAATAGAAAATTTAAAACGGGGAAAGGAATGTTGATATGCTGAAGATTATTGCTGTATTTTTATTATAACTTTGTAGCTTTCAGATTATGAGTTTATAAGGATTTAAATACGGTCAATTACGGAATCTCCGGAGGGAACGCCCTTAAATACTAGATGACGCCCGCTACTCTCATGCGCCGATACTTGTTCATCTCGCGGGAACCGTACACTTTTCCAGGATGAAGAGTGTGTCCAAATATTACAAATGCGATAGTATGTCTGTGTGTCACTCTGTCCCATCTAGGCACAATTTGTCAAATAACTATACTTACTGGTTTGTCTACTCTTGTTCTGGTTATATTACAATTGTGTCTTTATGTCTAGATTGAAAATATTTTTTTTCTTTCTTTCTTTCCGTCTGTTACCTCTTCACGCCCAAACCGCTGAACCGATTTTGTTGGGTACGGTGATACTTTGGGTCTCCGAAAGGGCATGGGATACTTTTTACCTGGAAAAATGGTTCCCGCACGATTAAACGAATTTTGGTAGCTCGTTGTCATAAACGTCTGTTAAAAACCTCGGAAACTGAGCATCTTTCCACAAAAATCTTCCGTTAAACCTTTAACGGATAGCCACATTAGCAGTATTATCTATACTTATAAAAATACATGTCCTGACTGACTGACTGACTGACTGACTGACTCACTGATTCATCATCGCTGAGCAAAAATTGTTAAAGTTACAGCCACGAAATTTGGTGAGTAGGGTTGTTTTATTAAGTAGACACCCACTAAGGAAGGAATTTTGAAAATTTTACCCCGAAGGGGGTGAAATAGGGGTTGAAAGTTTGAATTAAAGTCCGTCATTTCTTGAGTTAGGAACATGAAACTTTATTTTTGGGTTACTGATTAAAAATGAATGGATACGTATTTAAGCGTCTATGGAAATTGTACCCCCAAGGGGGTGAAATTGGGGTTGAAAGTTTGAATGAAAGTCCGTTATTTATTGAGTTAGAAACATGAAAGTTTATTGACGTTTGAGTTTGACATTTGCTTAAATAGGGTCCCGTTTTTTACCCTTTGTATATAAGGAACCAACTGTCCATCTCGCGGACGAAGTCGCGGGCAACAGCTAGTCAGCTATAAAACCGATCTCGAAGAATGTTTGGATTGCGTGTTACACACCATTTGCGGAGCATTACATTTTAGTAGGGCCTCACTACCTACTACATAGCGCCTTCGAGCTCCGTAGTCCAGTGGTTTAGAGCGTGATTCTTGACTCTCGGAGGTCGTGCGTTCGATCCCCGCGTTGGAAGTGTTATTTCCTAGTTTGGTTAAGACAATGCAGGCTGATCACTAGATTGTCTGACAATTAGTAAGATGATCCATGCGTCGGATGGGCATGTAAAAAGTCGTGTCGGTCTTCCGTCCCACTGGGTTATGAAAATAAAGAGTGCTCTTGTGTACTGCGCACACACTTGGACACTATAAAATTACTCCTGCATACTAACTGGTCTGGTTTCAATGAAACGGCCACTGTCACCGACACCCAGAAAAGGACATGGAATACTGTATATCTACACATATCGCTATAGAATATATTATTTAAATAAAACTGTAGAAATGACGATTCTGTACATTAAAGATATTCAAAAAATAATAAGCGGAGGGTGTCACTACATCGCTATAGAAGCCAAAAATGTGGTCAGTTTTTTTGTCTGTCTGTCTGTCTGTCTGTCGGTCTGTATGTTTGTTCCACTATCACACGAAAACTACTGATCCGATTTGAATGCGGTTTTCGCAGATATATTTGTCTTCTTCCAACTTAACATCTGGTGTATAAAAAAAATCCCCCACCCCTCTAAAGGGACAAAAGAGGGGGTCAGATTTTGTATAAGACTTTTGCTTTAACACGAAAACTACTGAACCGATTTGAATGCGGTTTTCGCAGATATATTTGTCTTCTTCCAACTTCAAACTTTTTTCTTTAATGGACTTACTTCATAATAATAACTGTTTTTCCAACTTAACATCTGGTGTAAAAAAAAATTCCCCCCACCCCTCTTAGGGGACAAAAGAGGGGGTAAGATTTTGTATTAACTGATGAAGTAGAAATACTTTAAATGGCAAAACAACCTTTGCCGGGACAGCTAGTAATATTTAAAAATGTACGGTTCTTTTCGATAAACGAATTTCGGTCCATCATGTACTTAATGGCAACATGTAGAGCCTTATTTTGTATTACTTTTGTGTCTCGCCATTCGCCAAGTCTTTTCAATTCTGTGTGAACATACCCTTACTTCTGAAGGTAAAAATAACGGCATATTTTTATAAAGTTGTTTTATTTTATAATCTTTTCAAACTCAACAGCCTCTTCAAATTCTAAGGGTTGAAATTTCACACTATAGGTGTTAAAAATACTCGAGAAATCTTTTAACCCTTACTTTAAACATACTTAAGTTTTCATTGGTTCAGTACACAAATAAGAAAATAAACCTATAGAAACAACCCCTTACTTTTATGTTTTGTTATAACGGAATAATTACAATTAAAAAAAAACGTGTGGCACTCGGGGACTGCCGCGGTAAAGCTGTTGCAAATAATTTTTTATCAACCTATAGTCACACGTATACAAACACCTTGCCGAAGTCTGGCAACGTCGCATTGACCGAGCACCACACCCCTAGCCACACCGTCCAAAGTCTGCCACACTGAAACGACGTTGTACGAATGTTAGACATATTTCGTTACGGAATTTCTAGATTCGGTCACCGCGGTCAAAGCCCGCGATAAAAGCTATGCAATAGTTTAATAATATTATGTTTCTAACGCAGGAAACGAACCCACGACCTCCGAGTCAAGTCACGCTCTAAACCACTGGACCATGGAGGCGTCAAAACCTTAAAGCTTAAAACAAACCTACGCGTCAGTGACAGGGGACGCGGTACGCGAATCGGGAGCGTCTGCAACGCGAAACTTGGCGTGCACACCTGCGCGACTACTAATATCATGATCATAGAGAAAAATAATACATCGGGCAATTTGATTCATGACACAATCTATCAAAACGTAAACAAATCAAGAAATCACAAACTAAAGAGTAGTACAAAATAATATAAAAAAGGTTTTAAAAAAGAAGTCTAGTTATGTAAACTTCAAAACACGCGTCTGACAACTTGACGCGCACGTTCCGCTTGCCGACGCGAACATTTCGCGTCGCGGTCGTGCAGGTGTGCACAGCGCCATAAGATTACATGGGCAGCGTCCGCCGCGCGGTAGACGCTACCGCTTCGCAGTCGCTTTGGTCGCGTAGGTTTGCGCTAAGCTTAATTTACACTAGCTCACCCAGCAAACATTGTTTTGCCTAGGTTTTGCCTTATAAATTATTTCTAGTATCAATATAAAAATTAGATTAAACCTATTTTCAGGCCTAACAGTTGAGCCGTTTTGGAGGAGTTCGCGCACAAACACTGTGACACGAGAATTTTATATATGAGAAAGATTTACCTTACCCCTTGCTTAAATAAAGAACCTTATAACTTGGTTTTTTAACCGAATTCACAAACGGTGAGTAAAAAGCCAGGTGTTCGGCTAACTTGAACCGTGAGTTAACTGGAGTTTAACAAAGGAGTCGATAATCTAAGTTGGCGGGGTCCGCTTTGAATAATCGACCTTGGTAGAGCTAGGAAAGTTATAGATGTAACTTTGGGCTCCCGTGCCGGCCACAACCACATAACGCCGCTACCGGCATATTTCCTGAAGTGTAATCGCGTCTGACGCCGGTGGCCGCCACACGCTACAACGATTCACTTTCCAACCAATAGACTAGCTTAAAACGGCGTTTGTGGCTGTTGCGTGTGGCCCGTGTGCGGCGACACTTAAGGTGACCTTCGATCCTCGCGGCAAGTGACCTCGACCGACAAAAATTCAAATAAAAATGCCGCTTTACGACCATGGGCTATGGGTTTCAAAGTTAAGTGGTGGATAGCCTAAGTATACGGCACTGGAAGACGAGATTCCTACAATTGCCCAGAAGAAAATAAGAATAAAAAAAAAGACAGGTTGCACTCCGGGAGTGCCGGCAGAAGTGAAAACTTGATTATTAACGTTGTGCATTTTTTTAACCCATTTTTTATGAAAATCAATTATTAAAAAATCGATTTTTTTAATTAATCGAAACCCTTACTTACAATCAATTCGAGTTCGAGTTCGAGTTCGAGTTCGAGTTCGAGTTCGAGTTCGAGTTCGAATTCGAGTTCGACACAAAACACTACCGTCTTACGGTTTTTCCAAGGTTTTTCGATCAGCACGAGAATCTGACGCGAGTTTCACAGTTTTTACCCATCCCACAAAAGTGCTCAACGCCGCTAAAGAAGTTTTCACTTCAAAAATTGAGCATTACTTTACTTTAAAGTAAGGTAGACCTTCAGAACTGGATACCTCCTAATCTTTTTTAATTGCTGGTCGTTCTTACCTCTATAGTGGTCATAAACAGGTAATCTTTCGGCTTTTATAAAATGATGAAAGTCTGGCTGTCGCTGGCTCTTGGGCTATAGGTCAGATCTATAATAATATTATTATTATTTACTTTTATTTTAATATTATTTTTAATTGCCGTATCTACAACCACCTAGCTCTACGCTAACCGTTGTACAATACTCTGCGGGATTCAAAAGGCGGCTGGATCTATAGATCCTATAGATCCTATTAGGTCATTTCAAACTAGATCATTAAAGGATTCCGAGTATTAGCTATCCTTTTCTATCTACACCTCTCTTTCGCACATATAATTGGTTTTTGGAAGTATGAAAAGGCGTTAAAAATTATTATAATTAGATATTACAATGAACTCTTTTTGCCCTCAAAACGACAAAATTATTTTTCTTAGATGCATTGAATCAGGAAATCAGCAGAGGAATTACCTGATGGCAAGCGATTATAGGCTACTGGACCACTGAGGCGTTAATCATACGCCAATTATAAAACCCTTATAAATTCGAAACTGTGTCTGTCTGTTATCTCTTCAGGCCCAAACCGTCGAACCGATTTTGCTGAAATTTAGTACCTATATAGATACTTTGAGTCCTTGGGTTACATAGGATACTTTTTGTCTCGGAAAAATGTACGGTTCCCGAGTGATAAAGGAACGACGCAACGAAGTTGCAGGCGTCATCTAGTTGTATAATAATTATTATATATTATAATAGACTAAAGAACCCCCTATTTTAAGCAGAGTTTGAGCATTGGATATACACAAATCACAGCGGTTAAGTTTAATATTTATTGGTTCAGCAATATTTATTTGCCTCCAGGGAAACTTCGGAGCGTAGAAAAAAAGAAATTATTGTTTTGATTTCTTTTTGATTTATTTACGGCTTACCCGATGGAAAGATTCGTGTTCCCATGGGATACCCTGTTAGCCGCTATCCTTACCAATATTATTAAAGTATTTTTTTTTTTTTATGAAGTAAGGGGGCAAACGAGCAAACGGGTCACCTGATGGAAAGCAACTTCCGTCGCCCATGGACACTCGCAGCATCAGAAGAGCTGCAGGTGCGTTGCTGGCCTTTTAAGAGGGAATAGGGTAATAGGGGAGGGTAGGGAAGGGAATAGGGGAGGGTAGGGAAGGAATAGGAGAGGGTAGGGAAGGGAAAAGGGTAGGGGATTGGGCCTCCGGTAAACTCAATAAGGGAGATCGCACACGTCACATTTTTTGAGTGATCGAGTCTGCGGCTTACATACAATCTGAATGGCGCGCGCCATCAGATTGTATATAAGCCGCAGACTCGATCACACAAAAAGTGTGACGTGTGTGATCTCCCTAACTCGGCGAAACACAGCGCAAGCGCTGTTTCACGCCGGTTTTCTGTAAGCCCGTGGTATTTCTCCGGTGAAGCCGGCCCATTCGTGCCGAAGCATGGCTCTCCCACGTGCAAATAAAAGTGTGTCTGTCTATCTGTCTGTCTGTCATCTGTCTGTTACCTCTTCCGATTTTGGTGACATTTGTATGCAGATACTTTGAGTCCCGGGAAAGGACGCGGAGGTCCGGAAACCGTACATCTTTTCGCAACAAAAACTATTTTAATATGTTCTTAACCGTATCTCAAAGAATCTCTATACCAAATTGTGTTTAAATCGGTTAAGCTGACATATCTGCGCCGAACCTACAGCGTCCTGCGCGTCCAATACAACAATGTCTTCAGAATGCTGCTTGGGCTGCCATGGCGCTGCAGTGCGTCACAAATGTTTGCTGAGTCTCGCGTTGACGGCTTTCACGCAGTGATGCGCAAAGAAGTAGCCTCGTTATTGCAAAGACTTCATAGCAGTGAAAACAGCATTCTGAAGGTCATTGCCTCTAAATTAGACTGTCCCATTCAAAAACACTGGATGGAGATAGGTATAGGCTTGATGTCGTAAATAAAATATTATACTGATTACTATACTAACACTACTAACATACTTTTATAAGCTAATTGTTACTAACTGTCACTAACAAATCTATGGACAAAATTAGTCTCAAATAAAGATTTATTTATTTATTTATTTACTAGCTGTCCCGGCAAACGTTGTTTTGCCATTTAAAGTATTTCTACTTCATCAGCTGTTGATACAAAATCTTACCCCCTCTTTTGTCCCCTAAGAGGGGTGGGGGGAAAAAATTTATACACCAGATGTTAAGTTGGAAAAGCAGTTAATAATATGAAGTAAGTCCATTAAAGAAAAAAGGTTGATATAAAATCTGACCCCCCTCTTTGGTCCCCTTAGAGGGATGGGGGGGGGGGAGGGGGGTAATTTTTATACACCAGATGTTGAGTTGGAAGAAGGCAAATATATCTGCGAAAACCGTATGCAAATCGGATCAGTAGTTTTCGTGTTAAAGCAAAAAGTCTTACACAAAATCTGACCCCCTCTTTCGTCCCTTTAGAGGGGTGGGGAGAAATTTTTTATACACCAGATGTTAAGTTGGAAGAAGACAAATATATCTGCGAAAACCGCATTCAAATCGGATCAGTAGTTTTCGTGTTAAAGCAAAAGTCTTATACAAAATCTGACCCCCTCTTTCGTCCCTTTAGAGGGGTGGGGGGAAATTTTTTTATACACCAGATGTTAAGTTGGAAGAAGACAAATAATATATCTGCGAAAACCGCATTCAAATCGGATCAGTAGTTTTCGTGTGATAGTGGAACAAACATACAGACAGACAGACAGATAGACAGACAGATAGACAGACAGACAGACAAAAAAACTGACCACATTTTTGGCTTCTATAACCCTCCGCTTATTATTTTTGAATATCTTTAATATACAGAATCTTCATTTCTACAGTTTAATTTTTTTTAATTAATCTTTAAAACTACGCAACGGATTTTGATGATTCTTTCAGTGTTAGATAGCCCATTTATCGAGAAAGGCTATAAGGCTATTATTTTATCACGCTAAGACTTATAGGAGCGAAGAAATAGAGGAAAATGTGGGAAAAACGGCGAAAATTATTTGAAAGGGCTAACTTGAACGCGCTAATCTCAGGAACTACTGGTCCGATTTAAAAAATTCTTTCAGTGTTAGATAGCTAGCATATTTATTGAGGAAGGCTATAGGCTATATTTTATGACGCTTAGACTAATAGGAGAATGTGGAAAAACGGGGGAAATTATTTGAAAGGGCTCTCGCGAATTACTGGAGCAATTTTTATGTTATTTGGCACAGATAAGAAGTAGACCACGTGAAGGATCATAGGCTATCGATTTTGATAATTTTTTCAGTGGCTATATATTTTATACCTGTGCGACGCCGAGGCGGGTCGCTAGTTACATAATATTATAAAGCGGAAGAGTTTGTTTGTTTGTTTGAACGCGCTAGTCTCAGGAACTACTGGTCCGATTTGAAACTTCGGCCTGACCGGGCATACGACCTCGCTCGGTCGGAAGATCTTCCTTTGTGGCGGGCACGCACATCCTCACAATCCACATTGGTGACCCTCGACAGAACACGCCTACTTCATCATCATTACTCCCCGCCCCTCCGCACCGCGCCAGCCAGCATCGCCTCATCGGGTACCTCGTCCACTAGCCGCAACGTACCGCGGCCTGGGCGACTCCGCATCGGCATCAACGGGCTTTCTCACTACACCGACCGGTCAGCAAGCAGAGCACATCTCTCCTGGTCAGCACGTAGCATCGGCCCCGCACGGCAGCTTATCCGACTCACTGGATCCCGTACAGCAGCTTATAGTTCCGACTCACTGGGACTCACTGCAACGTTCCGACTCACTGGAACTCATTGGCACTGGCGACTCAAGCGACAAGACTTCAAGATTCGACCTCCGGTCTTCGGGGGGATGTGATGTGGTGGTACCCACAAGTCGCCTAACATTCCTGCATCGCGCTATCGAAGTTTTCTGAGCGCGTCGGTATATTATACGACAGCTAAAATGCATCACGGGGGCTTCGGCCTGACCGGGCATACGACCTCGCTCGGTCGGAAGATCTTCCTTTGTGGCGGCCACGCACATCCCCACAAGTAAGGTAAAACAACTGAAACAACTAAATTTAATCCCCTCAAATGGAAGTTCCAGCGCAGTGTGAAAATTGGTTGCGATCCGATTACAAACGCTTTGTGTCGCTGTTTGTTTGTTTGTCATGACACCTGCTCGGATTCTGAACACACAGAATCAGTATGTGTCTATCAGAATTTCTGAAAACACCAAAACCCAGTCACCAAACACCGAAAACAGTCGTATTTTTGTTTACGCTTAGAATATCCATACTAATATTATAAATGCGAAAGTGTGTCTGTCTGTCTGTCTGTCTGTTACGCTGGACCGATTTTGCTGAAATTTGGTATGAAGATACTTTGAGTCCCGGGAAAGGACATAGGATACTTTTTATCCCGAAAAATGTACGGTTCCGCGCGATAGACGAACTTTGACGCAACGGAGTTGCGGGCGTCATCTAGTAAGATATATTTGGGTACTAGATGACGCCCGCAACTCCGTTGCACAAAAAATAGTTTATCGCACGAGAACCGTACATTTTTTCGAGATGAAATGTATCCTACGTCCTTTCCCGGGACTCAAAGTGTCTCCATACAAAATTTCAGTGGCTTAGTGGTCACTCCAAGAGTTCAAACCATAAAAATGTAAATATTCTTAGCAGACAAATAAATTTGATCGATTGATTTTGACCGAGGTTGAAGAGGTAACATACATACAGACTAACAGAGAAAGAAGCTTTAGTATCGATGGATTAGTATAGCTATTTCCAAGTATTACTGCCTGCACAGTCCAGCCTAATCCCAGTCTGCTAGACCAAGTTTAGTACAGCTCGAAAACCTATTAAACCTATAATCTTCAGTTTTAATCTGTATCGAGCGTTTTGTTGAGGATTACTTGAAATTACTGGAGCTTTGGGTTACTTAACAACATTTTTATTATTAACAACTTTATCAGGGCGAGCGAGGCGAGTCCTAGTATATCCCACAACCTGAGCACTTTTGTGGTACACTTTACGGAAAAACTATCACGCCTATTGATTTGTGCTTTAACATAGTAATTTTTATTTATATGAAGATGTGTTATCATTGCATCGGTCAGTCAAGGTTTTGGATAAAATATATAAAAACTGCCTTAAAGATTATTACCACGCAGAAAAACGACGCGAGCCCACACAAAGCTCGGCGTGCGCGTGTTCTGCGCGTGTTCTACTATAGCGTATGGGAAAACACGCGCGCGGCACGCGCTGAATCCGCGCCGACATCGCGCGCAGGCCGCGCGCGGGGTCGGCGCTATACGCTATAGTACAGTGGTTCCCAACCTGGGGGTAATTACCCCCGCGGGGGTAAAATAGCTATTCTGAAGGGGTAACAGAGGTGGTACTTAAAATAAATGAATTGGCAGAAAAAAATTATAAACTCTGTACATTTTGGAGAAAAACAGCTACAGAATACCCTATCATTGCAGACAGAGATCTGGAAATGTTGGTACCGTTAGCTACCACTTGTAAATGCAAGAGTGACCTCTCAACTCTGGTAACATTTTAAAAAAGGCAAGAAACCGTCTGAGCGTGGAGCATGATATGGTAACTGAAGTCTGAACCTAATTATATGAAAAAACAAAAAACTTGCGAATGTACCAATACAAATTTATAAAGTTGTTATTTTTGTTTTTAATTGGGGGCGGGACGGGACGGGGGGGGGGGTAAAATCAGTTTCTCTAACAGGCTATAGGGGTAACAGCTCTAAAAAGGTTGGGAACCACTGCTATAGTAGAACACGCGCAGAACACGCACACGTCTGAACGTAGCCTTATGGTGCGCGAGTGGTTATTCGTGCGCGATTTTGACTCGCACTTTGCCGATTTTTTCTATTTCTGTCCCGGCAACATACATTATACTTATTATCAAAAATCGACTCTTCCATTTAGAATCTGTATTCTATGTGATAACAATAGATAACCACATCGTGCATCATGCGCAAAAACAATATCCACATATTGCTGACCAATATATCAGGCCGACGCACATTTATCATATACCAATGTGGCGCGTGCAGACGGGCTACAAAATAACGGAACGGAACGGAATAACGGAAATAACGGAAGGATGAAATGTATAAAAAACCCTATACAAAACTTAAACGAGTGTCATTCATAATAATACAACAGTCATATTATTATACAAGAAAAACTTACGCCACCTTTATAAAGAACCTTGTTGGCTTTCACGCCAAACATGACGTAAAAAAAATACGTGTGGCACTCAGAGATTCCCGCAATAAAGCTATTGCATAGCATTTTTTATCAACTTTTGCAATTGTAATTAGACTAATTAGCATGCGTCTAGTCGCACGCACACTAACACCGTGCCGAAGTCTAGCAACGCTAAATCACTACAAAAAGTGGATAAAATTCAATTTGACAACGTTTCTGTCAGTATTCTGATATTATGCCGAATCATGCCGACTTTTTGTCGGATTATTTACCGTATGTGCTAGTAGTGCCCTGTGCTTCGACTTTTGCCTATCCTCTATAGTTTAATATTATGCAACATTTTATTTTATATACAAAGCTAGGACAGACAGCAAATCAAAAGGTTGCTGTTGTCGCGTCGCTACTTGTTGTGGTTGTAACCCGTTTGCACTGACCTCAAACAAACATACAATAACTCAACGTGTTATTTGGATGTGGTTATACAATAGTCATTGGTCACTTATTTATACCCTATATTGTACTTCGACACCAGTGGGAGTTACAAAAAATTGGCCAAGTGCGAATGGTCTCTACCATTTATTTATTTATAAATAGAAATTGCAGTTCTTGTATAAATATTTAAAGGAGCATCCTTATAGGACTGTACTCCTAGTAGTCACTCATTGTCAAGTGACATCTTACAAGATGGCGGCTGTCCTTGTAGGACTGTACTCTTTAGTACTCACTCTCAAGTGACACTTTGCAAGATGGCGGCTATCTTTGTAGGACTGCACCTCTAGTTAAATCACTGTCAAGTGACACTAATTTATAAGATGGCGGCTATCATTTTAGGACTGTACTCTTAGTAGTCACTCTCTAGTGACACTTTGCAAGATGGCGGATGTCCTTACAAGACTGTACTCTTAGCACTTACTGTCAAGTGACATTTTACAAAATGGCGCATAGCATCCTTGCAGTTCTGATACGAAGGGTTGATAAATCGCACTTACAGTAAATAATAATAATCAGACGTAAATTTTACGACGTATAACTCTGCTCCTCAGCAATACGTTATGTTAGGGTCGGCACTCGTTAGATAAAATACTGATATTATAAAATATTAAAAATAAATAAATTATTTATTTCTGAACCATTAGATAACATTTTACAATATATTTTCAAACACAACTTTTCGTTTACACGCTAGTAACTAACACCCTATACAAAAACGAAAAGACAACAGTCACAAACAAAACTAGAAAATTCATTTTTAAAATTTTTATTTACAATTGCAATAATGTTTTTGCTTTTTAACCCATTAACCGCCAAAATGAAACCAATAGTATTTTTTTAACAAAACTTGCATTTAACTGCAGTTTATATGTTAAATAAATGAAAAATAAAAGAAAAATTGAAAAAATTTTGAATTAAGGTTTAGAACTAACTTTTTTGATAAATACTTTTTTATTACATTTTTTTGCACTGACAACGAAATCCTGTATGATGTTTTACATTTTGAAACTATTTACAAACATTTTTGGGGTAGTAATCGATACAATCTTCAGGTAAACTAGAGACTGGCGAGGAGGATAACTTCGTTTTTCATTATATTTTCTGACATAATTAAAATGTTGCGATGTTTCGTCGAAACAAAATATAAGCCATGCTGTCATCAAAAGTCGTAAGTGGTAAATGCAAACGCTAATCATTGACAATAACAAAAGAAAAAACATAATTCAAATAAGAAAATAAAATCTATCATCATCTTTACCCAAAGAGGTGATTTGCGTTCCGTCTTTTCTCATAATAAGTAGTAGTATCTGTAGCTGAAGCTAGTAAACTTTTGTCCTTGTTATCCACTAATAGGTATAAGAAGTAAAAAGTATACAGGATGATTTCTGGAGTCATATTTCTTACTTACGAAGGAATGTGTATATTAGCTTATGTAACCATAACACTTTGCAAGTGACAAATTTTGTAGTATTATAATATCTATTCTAGTTGATACTTGCTTCATTGTTACTGACAAGATAGATTTCTTTTACAAGGTTTAGCTACTGTCAAATCTTTTAGCTGCTATTTTACCTGCATTTTTCTGTCTACAACGCCGGTAATTTCAGGAGAAAGAAATGTGTAAGAAAGCGGACATTTACGCTGTGATATGAGTTTTCTGGGTTTATATGATAATTTTTATTCATAAAAGGAGCACAAAATAGCTTTCCCTTAGTATTCATAACGATATAAGATGTTCAAATTAATCAAACTCAATATTAAAAAAATCTGAAAAAAGAAAAATTTTGCTAGTGGATTCGGCCGTTGTACCCAACTAGGTACAGTAGTGTTTGAATCACAATTTTTCCGTCTATTTCAATAATCTACCACTAACTTGTTATTTATTACATAGATAACAATGTATTGAATAAAAAAACAAACAAATAAAGTGGCTGAATATTATACGATTAAAATAAAGAGAGAATTTATGAGCTTACTCCTGCAGGTCGCAAAACTGTAAGTTTCAAACCTACCCTATGACTAAAAATATTGGTTGCCAGTATAAATTTGCTAAAAATGTTGAAGCTTTATCTTTAATCAAATATATAAAAAAGAAAACTGAGATGTGATACCACAAAAATTTGAACTATCCTTAATTTTGTATGTGTACCCAATTGGGTACAGCGGCGGTAAATGGGTTAAAACAGAAATATTTCTGTGAAATAGAGAAATATTTTGTTTATAATTATAAGTATACTTTTTTTGTACCAACCCTTAAAACAACGTATTGATTTCCATAATATAGAATACTAGATGACTCCCGCAACTCCGTTGCGCCGAAATTAGTTTGTCGCGCGGGAACCATACAATTTTCCGGGATACAAAGTATCTTATTTCCTTTCCCGGGAATCAAAGTATCTCCATATAAAATTTTAGCAAAATCGGTTTAACGGTTTGGGCGTTACGAGGTAACCAGACAGACACACTTTCGCATTTTAAATAATATTAGTAAAGTATGGATGGTTAGAGTGCCATTTTGAATTTTCCTACACTTTCTACGCCTACGCCTTACCTGCGCCTCGCCGGCGGCCCACTCACCACCCGTCTTACGAACTTTCGATCAAGTCACGTGTTCTGACATGAGTTAAATATTTTTACCCAACAAAAAAAGTTGACGGAAGTTTTCACTTGATGTCAGCCCTACAGCATGTTTTACGTGTCATTTGCAGAAAGGCGGCAAATGGCAAAAATATTAATTATTTTATCTGTCATTCCCTCCTCTCGACCGACAAAAAGGATAATTTTTATTACCTCATCCCCCATTTATTGAGGTCTGTGAACACCTGACCGATATTTATTATGATTTAGCTTCGATTATGATTCGAATAAACTCGAATTAAGATTGACATCGCGTCGACCAAACGTCAAATTTGCGATTTCAAATAGTTATGTTATAAGCTAGATGACGCCCGAAACGACGCGAAAAAATTGGTTTATCGCGCGGGAACCGTAAATTTTTCCGGATAAACTATCCTATGTCCTTTCCCGGGACTCAAAGTATCTCCATACCATATTTCAGCAAAATCAATCCAGCCATTTGGGCGTAAAGAGGTAACAGACAGACAGACAGACAGACAGATAGAGAGACACACTTTCGCATTTTCATAATTAGTATGGATAATATATTTAAATAACTTATAATTATAAAAGGACTAGCGACCCGCCCCGGCGTCGCACGGGTATAAAATATATAGCCACTGAAAAAAATATGCCTATAGCCTTCCTCAATAAATGGGCTATCTAACACTGAAAGAATTTTTCAAATCGGACCAGTAGTTCCTGAGATTAGCGCATTCAAGTTAGCCCTTTCAAATAATTTACCCCGTTTTTTCCACATTTTCCTCTATTTCTTCGCTCCTATTAGTCTTAGCGTGATAAAATATAGCCTATAACCTTCCTCGATAAACGAGGCTAACACTGAAAGAATCATCAAAATCCGTTGCGTAGTTTTAAAGATTAAAGGGAACAAAGGGACATGAGGGAAAAAAATCGGCCAAGTGCGAGTCGGACTCGCGCACGAAGGGTTCCGTACCGTTATAGAGCCAAAATAGGCCAAAAATTGCGTTTTTTGTATGGGGGGGCTCCCCCTTAAATTATTATTTTATTTAAATATTATTTTTAATTATTAAAGTACACATATAATTAAGGCTTTTGTGAAAATTTCAAGTGCCTACTTGTTGTCATCGTTGATACCGAGCAACAAATGATTGAAAAATTACGTTTGTTGTATGGGAGCCCCCCTTAAATATTTAATTTATTTTTAACCCCCGACCAAAAAGAGGGCTGTTATAAGTTTGACGTGTCTGTCAGTCTGTCTGTGGCATCGTAGCGTCCAAACGGCTGGACCGATTTTGATCTAGTTTTTTTTGTTTGAAAGCTGACATGACCGAGAGTGTTCTTAGCTATAGTTCATCATCATCAGCCTGCTCATTGCTGAAATATCACGGTTTATCTGGTTCGTGATAGGACGATTAGCAACTAGCAGTCGTTTGATGGGTTTTATATTTTGCATTCTGGTTCGTGACACTTATGAATAGGTATATACCATTATTGGAAAGTTGACCTGGTGCTGCAGCATCACCTGGTAATCAATATTATACCCAACTCCTCACCAACTTAGAGCAGAGGTTTCGTGTTTGGTCTCATTTTAATTGCGACAACCAATAAGACAAAGATAAACAGTAAATATTTGCATGCTGCTGCTGCTGCAGCATCACCTGGATTCTATAGGAGTCGAGCTCCATATGAGCCCAAAGTGGAAGATTCAATATGTTTGGACTTTGGACTCATATTGACGGCCTCATCCAAGAGGACTCATAGTATTCATTGGGATATGATCCTGTTGATAGGAATATTCTGCACAAGTTTAAAAAGCATAAAATAAAATTAAATTAAGAAATTTAAAAAAACCCGCGCCAAAAATCTTTAAAAAGTAATGAAATAATATTTACTGACTTTAAGTTTAAATAATTCCTAAGAGTAAAGTAATATTTTAGTCCATAAATGTTGTCACGGTGTGTCGGGGGACCGCTAATGTAGATGTTTGATTTCACATAACATTATAGTTTAAGGGTCAGTTCACAACGACCTGAATCGAGAGAATCAGCGACTATTATGGCGATACAAAATGCAAAAGTCTCTGTTGTGGTAGTTTACTTGGCGGTCCCCCGACACACCGTGACAACATTTATGGACTAAAATATTACTTTACTCTTAGGAATTATTTAAACTTAAAGTCAGTAAATATTATTTCATTACTTTTTAAAGATTTTTGGCGGGGGTTTTTTTAAATTTCTTAATTTAATTTTGTTTTTAGTAACAGAGCGGCAACAGAAAAACATAATCTGTGAAAATTTCAACTCTCTAGCTATTACCGTTCTTGAGTTACAGCCTGGAGACAGACGGACAGACAGACGGACAGACGGACAGACATTGAAGTCTCAGTAATAGGGTCCCGTTTTTACCCTTTGGGTACGGAACCCTAAAACGCGACTTTGTTTTATAATAAGTATAGATATAGATATTAGAAATTAAAATACAGCTGATAAGATGTACGGTTCCCTCAAAATACTGTCTATAACAGTTTCATGTAACAAAGTAGTTTTGTTATGGTAGGTCGTTTTATAAAATAGTCCACACAAAAACAATAATGACGCAGCCCTCACGCCCTTATAAATATTATCTACTAGGGTCTTCATAGACTAGAAAGTTTTAGAAGTGGCATAAAAATTAATTTAGAAAAAAAAACTGATGATGATGAACTATAAGTCTATAACTAAGAACAGCCTTGATCAAGTTTCAAGGTTTCAAACAAAAATTGACATCAAAATCAGTTTACACGTTTAGATACTGCGATGATAAATAAATCTATAATATCTATATCTATATATTATAATATATAAAACTCAAAGGTGACTGACTGACATGGTGATCTATCAACGCACAGCCCAAACCACTGGACGGATCGGGCTGAAATTTGGCATGCAGGTAGATGTTATGACGTAGGCATCCGCTAAGAAAGGATTTTGATCAATTCCAACCCCAAGGGGTTAAAACAAGGGATGAAATTTGTGTATAATAATACTTCTTAAGTGTGTAAAAGTAAGTAAAGGTGAGTCTTTCTGTCTGTCTGTTACCTATCTAAATATAACAGATTTTTTGCTGAAATTTGGTATGTAGATAGTTGAGTCCCGGAAAAGGACATAGGATACTACTTATCCCGGTAATATGTACGGTTTCTCGCAATAAACGAATTTAGGCGCAACGGAGTTGCGGGCGTCACCCAGTGGCTACTATTTTGAAAGCCTACTTTATTTTCTTTCAATTTTATGCCAAAAATCACAATCTCCAATTCACAAATCTGGATTGTCATTAATATTATAACACGAAATATCAACAGGGGTATTATGATAATCCTGACATTAAGCGTAATGGATTACCTTTCTGTCCGCCATTGCACAATTAATAAGCAGAATAAATACAGCTAATTATAATAAATCGTGAAGCAGTTGTGATAAATGAGCAGCTGGATCACCTGATGGTAAGTAATACATTAATAATTTGAAGTTTAGATTTGAATCTACTCTGCAGTTACCTCTTTACGCCCGAAACGCACAACCGATTTTCCGAAATTTGGTATGGGGATACTTTGAGTCCCGTGAAAAGACATCTAAGGATACTTTTTATACCGGAAAATGTACGGTTCCCGTGCGATATTCCTTATTTGGGAGCAACTGAGTTGCGGTCGTCATCTATTTATTTTATTTTATTTTTTTATTTTATTTTTATTGTCCCTCTAGTTCTGAATAAACTTGTAACAAATAGTTGGCCACATCTATTCATCTGAAACTCTATAGTACCGTACAGTTTTTGTTTTATTTCTTTTCATTTCAATAAGTAGGTCAAGCATCCAACAAAAACTATCCCAGCACGGCTCATCACACATAATATTATACAGTATAATTACATACAGTAAACTTGCAAGTAATCAATATTAAGGACTCCCACACAAAACTGCGAATTCGCATCGCATCGCAAATATCTGCGACAAAACTCATAATAAAAATGACATTGCGTTGCGAATTCGCACGTATTCGCAGTTATGTGTGGGAGGAGCCCAAAGGTTTAATCTCATACTTCTATAGTTTTGATTTTTCATCTTTTTGCGTCACAGTTATATAATTAAATTCATTTTGCTCCACGCCACTACAAAGCAGTCATGGGTCGCTAACCAATGTCGGTAGAAAATGAAACCTTTAACCTAGGTCGTAAAGTGGAATTTTGTTTGAATTCGGTCGCTTGCAGCAAACCACCTTTTGATGATGCGAGGAGTAAAGGCTGCGTTTCCACTGAAGCGGAGCGGAGCTTAGCGGTGCCGAATTACCAATCACCATGCTCGAAATCTTCGCTCCGCTTCGCTGTCATTCCGCTGAAATAGCACAATTGGTCAATTCGGGTACCGCTAAGCTCCGCTCCGCTTCAGTGGAAACACAGCCTTAAGTGGGGCACTCGGGGACATGCTAATATTGGTGAATCACTAATCAGTGATCAGTTGCTTCTAAGGTGAGTGAGTTTGATTTTAAGGATAAGGCTTAGTTGTTATACTGTTTGACTACTGTACTGTGCATATAATTAGGTTGATTTCACTTGCCAATAGTTTTTATATTTCATCTGAAGCTTTTCCAAATATGGGGCTGATTTTTACATAATGTGTAATAAAAAAAAAACTGGTTGCACTCCGGGAGTGCCGGCAGAAGTGAAAACTTGATTATTAACGTTGTAAATTTTTTTAACCCATTTTTTATGAAAATCAATTTTTAAAAAATCGTCAATCAAGTTGTTTCGATCAAGTTTCGATCAAGGTTTCGATCAAGGTTTCGATCAAGTTTCGATCAAGTTTCGATCAAGTTTTGAACAAGTTTCGATCAAGTTTCGATCAAGGTTTCGATCAAGGTTTCGATCAAGTTTCGATCAAGTTTCGATCAAGTTTCGATCAAGTTTCGATCAAGGTTTCGATCAAGGTTTCGATCAAGTTTCGATCAAATTTCGATCAAGTTTCGATCAAGTTTCGATCAAGTTTCGATCAAGTTTCGATCAAGTTTCGATCAAGTTTCGATCAAGTTTCGATCAAGTTTCGATCAAGTTTCGATCAAGGTTTCGATCAAATTTCGATCAAGTTTCGATCAAGTTTCGATCACGTTTCTATCAAGTTTCGATCAAGGTTTCGATCAAGGTTTCGATCAAGTTTCGATCAAGTTTCGATCAGGTTTCGATCAAGGTTTCGATCAAGTTTCGTTCAAGTTTCGTTCAAGTTTCGATCAAATTTCGATTAAGTTTCGATCAAGTTTCGATCAAGTTTCGATCAAGGTTTCGATCAAGTTTCGATCAAGTTTCGATCAAGTTTCGATCAAGTTTCGATCAAGTTTCGATCAAGTTTCGATCAAGTTTCGATCAAATTTCGATCAAGTTTCGATCAAGTTTCGATCAAGTTTCGATCAAGTTTCGATCAAGTTTCGATCAAGTTTCGATCAAGTTTCGATCAAGTTTCGATCAAGTTTCGATCAAGTTTCGAAAAAGTTTCGATAAAGTTTCGATAAAGTTTCGATAAAGTTTCGATCAAGTTTCGATCAAGTTTCGATCAAGTTTCGATCAAGTTTCGATCAAGTTTCGATCAAGTTTCGATCAAGTTTCGATCAAGGTTTCGATCAAGTTTCGATCAAGCTTCGATCAAGTTTCGATAAAGTTTCGATCAAAATTCAAATTGAGTTCGAGTTCGAGTTCGACACAAAACACTACTCTCCAACCGTCTTACGCGTTTTGTATGGTTTTTCGATCAACACGAAAATCTATCGCGAGTTTCACAATTTTTACCCATCCCACAAGTGCTCAACGCCGCTAAAGAAGTTTTCACTTAAAAATACAAGTAGGTACAAACCCGACTATGAGAAAAAGCATATTAGATGCTGCGGTAACCACACATTTAACCGCGATGAAAACTATGGTATTCAATATTCTTTTCCGACACTAAAAATTTCGGCTGCAAACATCATCAAAATAAGTTCAGTGGTTTCGCGAATAGAGGTTTATTTCGCTTATCGTCTTCCGACCTAGATTCTTGTTTAATACAATCTGCGGACAGACATTCCGAAAAATCCAAGCCGACCCATTAGTGCCGAAGTTTCTACGAGTTAAAACTATATTCTAAACTACATTGTAAGGCTATTTAAAGTTTTTAACCGCCGAGTTAACTAACGCGTTAGTTAATGGAGTAGGTTAAACTAAAGGTTTAAACTGTTCACTCTGGATTAGTATTTAACTGTAAAGTTTAGTTTTAATTCAAAGCTAGGTTGTTAAGGTTTGCCTAGTAGATATTTTTACAGGATTTCGTTCATACATTTATTATTATTTATAGTAGGATATGACTTCCTCTTCAACTCGCGCCGGCAATCAACTCTACCTATTGTCTTACGAATTTTTGGTCATGTTTTCTGATTACCCAATCCAAAGAACAGCGATTTAAAACATTATAGCCATATAATAGGTAATACAGTGTGTTTGTGTAATGGCTCCCGCAAACGATCAAACATCAAACACGTCAAACACGTCAAACACGTAGTAATCCAAATTGTCTTCAAACACGTCAAACACGTAGTTTGTACGTATTTGACATGTTTGACGTGTTTAATGTTTGATCGTTTGCGGGCTACTTAAACACCGTTATCCTTGAAACCATCAAATGAGCCCGTGAAAATGAACAACTTTTTCTATGAGAACAATGCTGGGAACTCAAAAAAAAAATGCCGTCTTCATACCCATACGGATGCGCGGATCGGCAATTTGTATGGGTATGAAGACAGTTTTTTTTTAATTCCCAGCATTGTTCTCATAGAAAAGGTTGTTCATTTTGACGGGCTGATTTGACGGTTTCAAGGACAACGGTATTTACACAAACATCTTGTATACTAATTGAAGCGGCCCATCCATAGTCCATACTAATATTATCAATGCGAAAGTGTGTCTGTCTGTCTATCTGTTACCTCTTCACGCCCAAACCGCTAAACCGCTTTGGTATGGAGATACTTTGAGTCCCAAAAAAGCACATAGGTATATAGGATACTTATTATACAGGAATAATTTACGGTTCCCGCGCGATAAACGATTTTTGGCGAAACGGAGTTGCGGGCGTCATCCAGTTAGGAATAATCCAAAAGAAAGCCCAATGACGCTACACCAGGCGTAGCATGGTCACCATAGAAACGGTTTATTTCTACGGAAGAATAGACAAAGTGACAGTTAGACAAGACAAAGTGACAGACAATGGAAATCCGCCATTTTGTCGATAAAGTCTGTCAGTACTGTCTACAGTTATTATTGTCCCTGCTGAAGTTTTCACTTCCAATAAACACAAAAACCTCACTGATTCAGTCGGATAAATCCTTAAACCATTATTCTATTGCGTCGTATCGCGTCGGCGATAAATAATCTTCCCCCTTTCTGTGGAATTGTCTCCAGATTCCCCAATGGACGCCTAATGGATTGAACTTCAAGTTAAAGCTGTCTGGAATCCAAATCTGGGAAAATTAACGAATAGAACAACGCTAATCAAAGACTATACGTTTTAGGACGGCACAACTGTTATATTCATGTAAGAAATGTAAGAAGAAAACTAAAGTAAAAAGAAAGAAAGAAAAAACTTCATTTGGTAAATTAATATTTCAAAAACTAAGAATAAAATATAACACAATCTCAAAACCAACTTTGTTTTGTTTGACTTTGTCTACTCCCAAAGTCAAGGTTTTATTACTCTCAATTCGCCTTACTTCACACTTCGTTTTTGAACAGGTCATTGTCCTATCTAAGATACTTTCCCCATCCCGAAGAAGTGCACAACGGCGCTATAAGAATATTCTGCTTCATAAGTTGCAAAGTTAAATATTGCAAAGTTTTACTGCACTTTTAAAACAGTCGTCTTTCATATAGCGTGTCTGGTAAGCGATTGCCACCCATGGTCACAACACCAGAGGAGTCGCAAGTGCGTGTAAGACAAGGAAATTAATAAAACACCCGTCAATTTATCATGATATATCTGATTCATATTATCATTTTTGCAGTCAGCAACTCGGCGCGTATCGAATAAGATAAAATATAATATAACTTTTAATGTCGTAAGAACAGGTGCGGCCATGATTTGAAATGTCTCTAATATAAGTGCCCCATGGGGCCATCGTGGTTTCACAGCCTCGAGAGTTGAGAAATGTATTATAATACAGTTGACTAGTACTACTAGACTAGTAGAAATGTATTATAGTACAGTAGACTGTGCTAGTACGTAAGCTTGGTAGAGCCATTATATCAAAAACTTTTGTAAAATATTTTTTTTTTGTGTTTCTATACAGTTTTTGAGGTTGAGCGTCTACAAAATATGAGATTGGAGGATCTCAAGGGTGGATAACGGCATTACAAAAATATTTTTTTAATTTAACTATTTATGAGGAGAATAAAATATTAGGTGATCCGTTCATCCCCCTACTTTTTGGCTTCGCCGTTCGCGAGAACGAGTACTAGGTCCCTCTAGTTTCATCCTTACTTTCAAATCATTAACATCTCCGAAACTCCTGCGCAGTTGTAAACAAAATCAATAACAAGCTACCGTCGCGTCGAATCAATCAGATTTAATTGACAGAGATTGTATCATTTACATGGGAAAAGTATACATCCTTACTAATATTATGCGAAAGTGTATCTGTCCGTCTGTATGTGTCCTCTTCGCGCTTGTGTGGCCAATGTAGATGAAATTTGGTATGGAAATACTTTTAAACCCCTGGAAAGGTAGGAGTTTTCATCGCTTAAAAAAGTACGGTTCAAAAATTTCAGTGCAACAGAGTTGCGGGCATAATCTAGAATCTGTAGATTCTAGTCATCATATTCTTATGTACTAAATTATCGAAATTTGTTGCCGTTGCCGAGAACTGTGCCCGTCGCGCCAAAATTCGTATATCGCGGAAACTACATTTTCCCGGGATAAAAAGTACCCTAAGCCTTTCCCGGTCCTCAAAGTATCTCAGTACCAAGCAGGAAAATCCGTTAAATGATTTGGGCGTAAAGAACTAAAGACGCTAGAAATAACAGATAGACATACACATTTTTGCATTTATATTAGTTCATGAAGCCCCAAGCGGCCACATCCGGCCGCGATAACAATGAAAAAGCTATTGTGTCTCGTTTTGCCACGACTGATGGGTTAGTACTTATGCATTATCTCGATTGAAATAATAATTATTGCATAATTGAGACTTTTCCAGCATCTGTCGAGGACACACATACTCAACAATGGCCGCCAATGCAAAGTTTCCATGGTAAAGTACACTTCGATTTCGTCGATGTATTAATTAAAACTTAAAAGTGCTCAATGGTATGAATGGATGAAAATAGTATTTTTAGAGTTCCGTTCCTCAAAATGAAAAGACGGAACCCTTAGGTATATTAGGATCGCTTTGTTGTTTGTTGTTTGTTCATCTATCTATTGATATCAAAGTACATAATATTATATTAAACTAGATGACATCTGCAACTCTGTTGTGCAGAAATTTGTCTATCGCGGGAAACCGTACATTTTTCCTTGGGACTCAAAGTATCTCCATACCAGATTTCAGCAAAATCGGTTCAGCGGTTTGGGCGTGAAGAGGTGACAGACAGAGTACAGACACACTTTCGCACTAATTCTATACTTATTATAAAACAAAGTCGCTTTTTTCCCTCATGTCCCTTTGTTCCCTTTAATATTTAAAACTACGCAACGGATTTTGATAATTCTTTCAGTGTTAGATAGCCCATTTATCGAGGAAGGTTATAGGCTATATTTTATCCCGCTAAGACTAATAGGAGCAAAGAAATAGAGGAAAATGTGGAAAAAACGGGGAAAATTATTTGAAAGGGCTAACTTGAACGCGCTAATCTCAGGAACTATTGGTCCGATTTGAAAAATTCTTTCAGTGTTAGATAGCCCATTTATTGAGGAAGGCTATGGGCTATATTTTATCACGCTAAGACTAATAGGAGAATGTGGAAAAAACGGGGGAAATTATTGAAAAGGGCTTATCTCGCGAACTACTGGAGCAATTTTTATGTTATTTGGCACAAATAAGAAGTAGACCACGTGAAGGATCGTATACTATAGATTTTAATAATTTTTTCAGTGGCTATATATTTTATACCCGTGCGACGCCGGGGCGGATCGCTAGTAGTATTATATTAGTAAGGATTTTAACATACATTTTCTACAGAACCCTTAAGCAGTGTCCCGTTTATCGGTTTTTTTCTGAGTTACGGAACACTAATATTGTTAAAACCACGTAAATCTACACGTCATATTCGTAAAATTGAATAAGAGCGAGACAGTCGTTTTGAGTCTCGCTCGAACATCATTAATATTATCACTAATTAAAATGTCATATGTCACCAACTCCGTGTTAAAACATTATCTTTGGCTTTAATTAATTTGTGGGTATGTTCCGAAATATTACCCAGTATACTGGCGCTCATGACGTCACGATTCACGACGCCATACTGTTTATATCGAAATATGGCGTATATTTCCAATGATGTTCATTGACGTATATAACTTTATTGGAATCTATACGTCAAACTTGTGTGTCAGTGACAAATTAGCAGAATATGGCGTTGGATATGTCGTAGTCATTTGGTTGAGTCTGTTATTTGATTGAATGACTAGCGAATTTGTTAAATGAAACCATTTAACTGAGTTACTAAAGGTCAACTCTTTAACTATTTGACTGTAAATTAAATGGTTTCATTCAATAAATCCGCTAGTCACACAATCAAATAGCAGATTCAACCAGACTGCGTCGGATACAATATGACCTCTCCAGTCTGCACTGACCAGTATACTGGGCTAAATTTCGAAACACACACATTATAATATTTGGCTTTAATTAATTAATATTATATTTGGATATTTGGACATTTTGACTGTTATCAGTTGATACGGAAGAACAATATTGTTACAATTCTGTAACTAGCTGACCCGGCAAGCATTGTTTTGATGTATTGGGGTAATATGCTCAAAAAAGATCTTTCTGTGACCGAGGAAATGTCATTTTTGACCTTCAAATGACAATATTCAGAACCTCCCTAGCAGATAAACCTAGGCCCTGGAAAACCCGTCTTTTCCCGGACTCAAAGTATCTTCATGCGATGTTTTATTAAAATCGGTTTAGAGGCTTAAGCGTAAAGAGTTAACAGACCAACAGACAGCTGATAGATACACACATTTTATTAGTATGGAAACATGAATTTTCAGCGTTCCAAAACATTTCATTTTTCGAATTTTTGTGTGAAATGTTTTCAGTTAAAATTAATTAAAATACTTCAGTGTCCGGTTTGTGCCGACATATTTTTCATCCGTAGGATATGTTACATTATAGTATGCGGTCAACGCCTTCGTGGTCCAGTGGTTTTGAGCGTGGCTCTTGACTCGGAAGTTGTGGGTTCGATTCCCGCGTTTGAAACATGTTATTTCTAAGTTTGGTTTGGATGATGTAGGCTGATCACTTAATTGTCTGACAACTGTAAGATGATCCATGCGTCAGATGGGCATGTAAAAAAAGTCCTGCGCCTGATCCCTCGCCAGTCGTGTTTAGTATTTTTTTGCCTTATAATAATTTAAACTACGAATAATAAAAACTAAGGAATCGTAACCCCATACTATTACCGTTTAAAGGTTCCTTTCGATCTGTCATGTAACGTCAGCCTAGTACCGCTCAAGGCCACCTAAATATTGCAAATGTATTGAAACGTGTACCCACTTTTTTGACAAGTATTGTGGAGCATGTTTTTTGACGGAGTTACTTTTCCTTAGTTTTTATTATTCGTACTAATTTAAACAAACCTAGTAACTTGACAATGAAGTGTCAGATGTTGTCAATCGTGGCTTTGTATAGTCTACTTTTCTCATTCTCTATGAATTAGAGTGGAATTGGTGAATTCAATCGAGTTTCGACGTACGGGAATGATTGTTCAAGGTTTGAACTTCAAGCAAATCAACTCTAAGACTTAGGACTTTGGTTGCATTATATATTTGACAACTTTTTTAGAATCTCTAGGCGACGCCATTGAAAATCAACACTGTCATAAGGACGAATGTTACATATTTGCCTTCCTCAGCAAATATCTACAAAGTAGAATTTGAAATACCAGGCACATAAAGTGTAAGAAGCAAACTGGACGTGACAGCTGTAAATTCCATACTCCTGTAGTTTATGAGGTCATAAAATGTCATACACATATCCGATACCTGACCTGCATAGCTATATCATAAATTAGCTGTTGCCCGCTACTTCAGCCGCAAAATTCGTTTATCGCGCGGGAACCGTACATTTTTCCTGGATTAAAAGTAACCTATGCCCTTTCCCGGGAATTAAAGTATCTCCATATCGAATTTGAGCAAAATCGGTAATAGACAGACAGACACAATTTCACATTTATAGTATAGAAGATGTTATGTTTAGCTGTTGCCCGCGACTTCGTCTCAACACATTATAACTACAACGAATAATTTTGCCCGTTTTTCCACACTGTCCACAGATTCTTCGCTCCAATTGGTCGCAGTAATGTTATATTATAGCCTAAAATCCAAAGCTTTTCTCGATGAATGGACAATCTAAGGGTCAGGCCACAATGTTGCGATACGACGCCGCATCGCAGTGTTGTGGCTGGCCCTAAGAGAAACATACACACCCCATAGTACTATTTAAAGCTTATAATAATATATTATATACCTAACTTTGAGAAGAACCATGTCTTTTAAAAGCGACATTACATGGCGTTAGAATTTCGACCAGGCGTCAAAACATCTTTCATATTATAAATTAAACGACAAAAAACGTAAAAAGCCAAAATCGGCTACCTTTCGCAGAATTGTCGTTTTTTGACAGCGCCTGTCATTTATCAAAGCCTCGTGTCTCCTAATTACTGTCCGTTCAGTGATTTTACTCCTTGTTTCGTCCACATAAGGTTCATTATTGAGAAACAGGAGCAAAATAACTCTGAACACGTAATGGGGTCACACTAAGAGGAAACGATACGCAATGCGACGCTCCGATCTTTCCCGCAAACGACCGACAAAAATTCAAATAAAATCCCACTTTATGATCTAAGCTACAGGTTTCATTTTGCTCTACGCCACTACGGCGGCATGGGTCGCTAAACCAATGACAATAATAACCACTATAATTGGTTTTTTTTTTTTAAATTTTTGTAGGTCGTGGTCGCTTACAGGAAAGATCGGAAAGCCACTTTTAGGATTGCCTACGTAATAAACTAGTTTTAATAGAAACAATCTTTCTAACTTAACTTATTCATTACTAGCTGTCCCGGCAAATGTTGTTTTGCCATTTAAAGTATTTCTACTTCATCAGCATACAAAATCTTACCCCCTCTTTTGTCCCCTAAGAGGGGTGGGGGGAAAAATGTTATACACCAGATGTTAAGTTGGAAAAACAGTTAATAATATAAAGTAAAAAAAAGTTTTATACAAAATCTGACCCCCTCTTTGGTCCCCTTAGAGGGGTGGGGGGGGGGGGGGGGGGGGTGATTTTTATATACCAGATGTTGAGTTGGAAGAAGGCAAATATATCTGCGAAAATCGTATCCAAATCGGATCAGTAGTTTTCGTTTTAAAGCAAAAGTCTTATACAAAATCTGACCCCCTCTTTCGTCCCTTTAGAGGGGTGGGGGGAATTTTTTTATACACCAGATGTTAAGTTGGAAGAAGACAAATATATCTGCGAAAACCGCATTCAAATCGGATCAGTAGTTTTCGTGTTAAAGCAAAAGTTTTATACAAAATCTGACCCCCTCTTACGTCCCTTTAGAGGGGTGGGGGGAAAAATTTTTATACACCAGATGTTAAGTTGGAAGAAGACAAATATATCTGCGAAAACCGCATTCAAATCGGATCAGTAGTTTTCGTGTGATAGTGGAACAAACATACAGACAGACAGACAGATAGACAGACAGACAGACAGACAAAAAAACTGACCACATTTTTGGCTTCTATAGCGATGTAGTGACACCCCCCGCTTATTATTTTTTGAATATCTTTAATGTACAGAATCGTCATTTCTACAGTTTTATTATATGTATAGATCTAGATAATATATCTGGCTAGTGGCTATACATAAAATCCACATTTTTCGTTTTCAAATCATTTTTTCGGTCGTATGTACTGACTCTATTTATGCAATGAAACGATCATTTTCAAATTGTTAGTTGTTTACTTCATTTACTATGTCCTCAATTCTAAATGCTTGTGTGAAAGGGTCTGAAATGTTCTTTCTCTCGGTCGGAAGAATTCCCTTCAACGCATATGGCAGAACAACGCTTGCCGGATCAGCTAAATACTTCAATATAAATCTGCAATTTACCAATGAGTAATGAGCATTGGGTATAAATAAAACCACCTGCTATATTAAAGAAATGCTCAGCCGAGCGTGTAAGCCGTCTAATAATAAACATACAGACAGACTAAATTGAAACAGAAGTTAGTGTAGGTACACAAGTTCAAACCGAGCGACTATGTATTACTATTTTCTATGAATAAGTGTCGCTAGCTTCGTGTCGCTAGCTGCTGGGGGTGTTTCATAGAAATATATAGAAACCAGTGGTGTCGCAACGACACGTCGTCTGCAGTTGTCGCGTGTCGCTCGGTTCCAACTTGTGCCTTAAGATCGGCGAATTCATATGCTATCGGCACCTGCAAGACCTACCAATCCATGCTAATATATCTATCTGTGTATCTGTCTGTCAATTACTACCTCTTCATATTCGAACCGCTGAATCAATTTTGCTGTTATTTGGTATGGAGATACTTGGGTCCCGGCAAAGGACATAGGATACTTTTTATCCCGGAAAAATGTAGATTTTTGCGCAACAGAGTTTCGGGTAATATAGTATCCTATGTTCTTTTCTGGGGCTCAAAGTATCTCCACACCAAACAGCAAAATCCGTTCAGCGGTTTGGGCGTGAAGCAGTAACAGACAGACATACTTTTGCATTTATAATATTAGTATGGATTTGCTTTGTGTATAAGACATGCTTTGGGACTAGCCAGCACGTCTACTCTATCTCCGTCTGACGAGTTTTCAATCAGGTCATGTGACCTGAACCCGGTATTTTCTGCCAGCCCAAATAGTCTATTTCATTCACTTCAAAAAACTTTTTACCACACACATACATGTTTTACTCGCTTATCTTCTGTCTCTATTTATTCTTTATTTAACTTGTAATGTAACATCTTCAATATAATATTAATCTCAAGGGTAATTAAGATATACTCATATAATATTGTTACAGATTAAATTACATATTATGTTATCCCAAAGGATTTCAATAATTAGAAAATGTCACTTCAGCCACATATGTTTTGTAATTACAACATTATTTGAACTAATTAAGGTCCATGCTAATATTACAGATTCAAAAGTGTGTCTGTCCGTCTGTCATTATGTAAATTCATGCTAATAATATTACAAAATTATTTCCCCTGTCTGTCTACCTCTTCACGCTTAAACGGCTAAGCCGATTTAGATGAAATTTGGTATGTAGATACTTTGAGTTCTGGGTAAAGTGATAAAATAGTTTTTTCCTGGAGAATGTACGATTCCTGCAAGATAAATGGGTTTTATGCGACGCAGTTGCCAATCCTAAGTTGCCAAATATTATCCAAATTGGTTACACACCACGGACAAGCAGACAGACAGACAGATAAACATGTAAAGCTTACAACACTCCTATTTTCTTTTCTTTGTCTTACAGACTTTCACAATATTAATTGTACAGAAGCACTTTATATCTTTCAAATATATAAAATTCTCGTGTCACAGTGTTTGTGCGCGAATAGCGAGCTCCTCAAAAACGGCTCAACCGATTTTAATCAAATGTTGTATGTACATTCGTTAGGAATGAGAATAAGTTTTTATCTACTTTTAATGTTCATACTGTAAATAATTTATATGGCAAAACAAATTTGCCGGGTCAGCTAGTAATCTAAATGGTTACATACCACGGACAGACAGACAGACATGTAAAGCTTACAACACTCCTCTTTCCTTTGTCTTACAGACAGACACTAATCCATACTAATATTATAAATGCGAAAGTATCTCTGTCTGTCTGTCTGTCTGCCTCCCTTTCACGCCAAAACTACTGAACCGATTGCAATGAAATTTTGTACACAGATATTCTAGAGCCTGAGAAAGGACATAGGCTACATTTTGATGAGGGAAAATATCTTATTTCCATGAAAATATCGATGAAAATTAATTCGCATTGTAGTTCTTATACGTGACAGCAGATGTCGTTTTTATTGCCGATGGCTCCGTAGCTCAGTTACTTAAGCGCGTGGTCAGCGCTCATCCCCGGGGGTCCTGGGTTCGAGTCCCGCCGACGGAACAAAAAGTTTTCAATTTTCCTGGGTCTTGGATGTGTATTAAATATTATATAATATGTTTCATAATAATATTTCAAAATTCTTAAATAAAATCTTAAATATTATAAAAGTATTAAAATGTACCAATATTATTTCCGTTGTCTGGCACAGGTGTAAGCTGTTTTTAAAATTTAAACTGTCCTGTAGGCTCTGTATTATTTTAGTTTTACTATATGACAACAGATGGCGCTATTTGGACATTTATTAAGTTAATTTTAAAATTAGAATATTTTATTTTGGACATTTTATCACGGCATTCCCACGGAAACGGGAACCACCGTACGCTATAAACTAAAGTCCACGCGGACGTAGTCGCGGGCAACAGCTATATAAAGTTTAAAAAGTCTAATAATTAAAGTAAGTTAGTACTTAAATAAATGAGCCAAAAAAGAATCTGACCGATAGCTCATAAATGACTAAAAAGTTACATATATTGACTATTGTATAGAAAACTTATCAGTCTTGAATCTACTGTCAAATTAAGTTAGTTCCAAAAATTTATAACAGATGTCGCTAGCATCGCGTCTACATCGCGCTATCGCTTGCTCATAAGTGTTTCTATAAGAGGTGGTACCATCTTAACTCTTTCGATGGTTAAACACACTTCCATTTATCCAACTACTTACTCAGTAGTCACTACGTTATCTATGCAGTGACGTAACTAAAGATTAAACCAATTTTAAACCTATCAATGATATTAGATTTATTTATGGGTAAAGTTGTGTAATGGGGGCTAAAATATAATAAGCTTTCACATTTGTTATAACTTATAAATAGTTTAATTTAAAATAATTAAATATTATGTGCACACTGCACAGCTGTTTTTGGGTATTTTGATTTTAAAAAGCTATTGACACCAATTTTGTTGACATCCCGCGCTATAAACTGAAGTCCACGCGGACGAAGTCGCGGGCAACAGCTAGTATTAGTATATTGTATAGAAGCGCATAGAGTATTGTAATAGATTGTAATAATAAAATACCTTTAGCAAATATCTCCATTGTTCACACAGCACGTCCTAAGTCTAGATTCCTAGGTCTGACCTAATTGGAGCTGAAGTGAGCCCACGTAGCTACACGCTGAAAAGTGCAGCATCCTAGGGTTGGTACACGACAGAAAATTAGTAGTAATTGGTAAAAAAAAACTGGATTATTCAGTAGCGAGATAATCATGATAAAATACACTAATATTATAAATGACAAAGTATGTCTGTCTCTCTGTCTGTCTCTTACCTCTTCACGCGTTAAAGAAAACACAATTTTTAAGTATATCACGGGCTGATGATTATGAATGGCTAAGAACTCGCTCATGCAAGCTTTCAAACAAAAAAACTAGATCAAAATCACACACACACACACACAGAGAGGCACAATATACAAAGACAATATTATGTCAAACTTATAACACTCCTTTTTGACGGGGGCTAAAAAGAAATAATTTTCTCACCTCCGGGCGAAAAACGTCAACTTTGTTCCCGCTGCGCTTACCGATGTTGCCGTTTTCCGCCTCCGTCGATGAGAAAAATAGTATACGCACCATGGGCAGTAAATAAGAAAGCCACAGATCACAATATGTTTGTTGACGGCCAACAATTACATGTGATCTGAGACATTTCTTATTTTCCAGCCCTAGGTGCGTAATGTACTATTACCAAACGTTGGCAACCCTAGCGTATAGTCCAAGAGCTCACGTGCGCCGGTTTATCCGCGCCTGAACTGATTGTTTAAACGTCAGTTTACTACACTTTTGGATTGAGTTATTGAGTTTGTAGCCATTCAAAGGCTACTTTATTTTTATTTTTATTAAATAAGGAGGCAAACGAGCGGAAACGGGTCACCTGATGGTAAGCAACTGCCGTCGCCCATGGACACTCGCAACATCAGAAGAGCTGCAGGCGCGGTGCCGGCCTTTTAAGAGGGAATACGCTCTTTTCTTGAAGGTTTGCAGGTCGTATAGGTCCGGAAAAACTGCTGGTGACAGTTCGTTCCAGAGTTCTACAGTGCGCGGCAGAAAGTCACGCGAGAAACGCACCGTGGAAGACTGCCACTCATCAAGGTGATGAGGATGGTATATTTTTCGCGTGGAGCGATGGCGAAAAGTGCAGGTGGTATGATTCCGAACAATTCCTCAGAGCACTCCCCGTGATACAACCGATAAAGGATGCTGGATGCAGGATCTACTTACTTAAAGTTAAGGGCCATTAGACATATATACCATTTTTATAAAGTCGTATAAAGAATGCAAAATCGACGTCGATTTACCTCAATATTGTCACCGGTCGATCCAGCATTTTCTTAGCCTTTTAGAACGAACACAACTTTCCTCTTTAAGTAGTATTAGAAGTTGTATGCGGCTCAATAGTATTCCACGGTAATCATAAATTTTCCAAGAACAAAAAGTATTTTATTATCTTTTCCGGTCTGTTCTTTGTCTTTGCCACATCAAAATCGGCACGATAGGTTCTGAGCCTATTAGAAGCAAACAGACAAACTTTTCTCTTCATTATTTCAAGTTATACATATAACTACTTATTTAGTTGAGATAAATTTTCCAGCAAAAATGTAAATTACTGCGAACTAACAGGCTGTTATAATTATAATTTAATTTTAATTAAAATTTATGCCTACTTGAAATTGTGGAGATAACGACTCTTTAAGTAGCGAAGCTTTAAGTGTTTTTGATGACGTTATACAAATTAATTTAATGTGTACATAGTAAAATTATAATAGAAATTATAATTTAAATAGTATTTTAACCGACTTCAAATAATAGTATTTAAAAAGATAAAACTGAATTCAAATAATTAAAATCTTAAAAACTAGAATTACCTATCTCAAAAAATACTAAACCGATTTCGATGAAACTTGCAGTATTCCCTAAGTTCAAGTACAACCAGAAAAAAATTACTTAAATAGAACTTGTAGTTCGGGAGATATGTAAACACAAACATAAAAACGTACACTTTTGTTTGGCACATTTGTTCAGATGCTGATATAGACTAACATATTATACGAAAGCTGTTGTGGAGGTTATCAATTCGACCACACATACGGGTCGAATTATTGATAACATCCTTTTTTTGAAGTCGGTTAATATTATAATTTGTCAAATCCAAAGTTGAAATTAATTTTAAACACACATTACACTGAAGCTAAAGTTGTACCTAAATCCTAACTAATTTCTCAATCTGTAGAAGTTTGGAATAAACGTACGTGACTCGACCACTCTGCCTCTCTACACGGGGACGAAATTCATGTTTATTGTTCATCAAACTCCATGTCCCCAACTCCTCAGTTGGGGATAAACATGGAGTTGGGGACAATTATTAGTGGAGATGGGGATGGATGTGGAGATGAAAGCACTCGTGAAGTGACTTCGTCTCTTAGACTATTTTCCTGATTGGTTATCGAATGTGTTTAGGGTTGAACAAATATTTTAATTTTTATTACAAATTTTATAGGAATGAATAGGTATTTCATGGTATTGAACTACATTAAGAAGTACTACGAATAATCATCGAAACCTCGAAAAGAATATAGTTTATACTTTATATGAAAGTAGATGACGCCCGCAACTCAGTTGCGCCAAAATTCGTTTTTTGCCTGAGAACTGTACATTTTTCCGCAATGAAACTTTCCTATGTTCTTTTTCGTCTCTTAAAGTATCTCTATTCTCCAAATCTATCAAACTAATCTACCAAATTTATCAAAATCGGTTAAGCTGTTTAAGCGTAAAGAGGATACAGACAGACAAAGACACATTCATATTATTACGCATAAACACGCATTTATATTCTTAGTAAGAATAACCTCATGACCTCTACAATACACAGGAAACAACTAAGAAAATACAGACTTTATGCGCGAAGGCCGCGTATTTTCCTGAAATTTTGGGGTTACTGGACCGAGGAGCCGCAATTTGGGCCGTTCCGCTTTGAGGGTTAGAACTTAGGCCGTTTGTTGTAAGTTTGGGGATAGCTGGCTCGTTTCTAGAGGTTATTTAAAATTACTAAATCTTAAATAATATCCATGATATTGTTTATATGCGAAAATATGTTTGTTTGTTACCTGTTCACGCTTAAGGGCGTTCCTTACGGAGATACCGTAATTTACCGTATTTCAAGCCTTATAAACTCATAATTTGAAAGCTGCAAAGTTATAATAAAAATACAGCAATAATCTTCAGTATATCAATATTCCTTTCCCCGTTTTAAATCTTCTATTTTTGTTTATTATACTCATGATATCAGCTTCCAAAGTAAAACCAATTTATTAAAATTCAAGCATACATTTAGCATCTCCTTAGCATTTACAAATTACTTTTATTTGAAACACACGCCAATAGATCGACAATATCATAAACTACATATTCCCCGTTTTAATTTTTTTAGGACAATTTTGAACTAAGATAAGTAAAAAAATAGGGTTTTGGTGCGCTCTCGGCAACGCGGCAAATGTATGGCCAAGGTCGTTTGCTCGGGGGACGGCCTTAAGGCCCAGTAGTCCCTAAAATAAGCAGGTTGATGTCTGTCAGTACGAATATCGACGTAAAGGACATTAAAATAACATTCATATCAGCGCGCCTTTTAATATGCTTTTGTAGTCCCACTTAAAGTGGGAAAGAGTTAAGAGGGAAGAGAAAAATGAAGATTAATGAATACGAGTAGTAGTTATATTCCATATTTTATGACCATTATTTTCTGGAATTCTTAACAACAGCCAAAAAAACTTTACGCTCTTCACACCAAAACCAATAAAAGTATAACATTGAAATTCGGTTAACATCTTAATATAAACCGAATATAAATCAGGTCTTAATTGGCTAGGGGACCATCAGATACCAACTTAATATAAAGATCAAGTGGAACCCGCCATATGTTATCTGATTTTTATCGATATAACAAATGTATGTTGTTTTGAGTTAGGTAGCCCTTCGAAATCCCTATAAATTATGTGAAATGATAGTATTATAAACGCAAAAGTGTGTCTGTCTGTCTGTTATCTCCTTACGCCCAAACCGCTAAACCGATTTTGCTAAACTTTTGATGGTGATATATTCATCCGGACAAATAAATATTTACTCATCGGTTCAGCCGTTTAGGCGTGAAGAGGTAACAGGCAGATAGAACACTTTTACATTTGTAATATTAGTATTGGTAAAGCCGAATTAGATGTCCAGACTCCAAATAAACTCATTGTAGTTCTTGCGGCAAGATTTTTTGTAATCTATACTAATCTATACTAATATTATAAAGCGGAAGAGTTTGTTAGTTTGTTTGTTTGAACGCGCTAATCTCAGGAACTATTGGTCCGATTTGAAGAATTCTTTCAGTGTTAGATATCCCATTTATCGAGGAAGGCTATAGGCTATATTTTATCACGTTAAGACTAATAGGAGCTAAGAAATAGAGGAAAATGTGAAAAAAACCGGAGAAATTATTTGAAAGGGCTAATTTGAACGCGAAGAAGTAGACTACGTGAAAGATCATAGGCTATTTTTTGTGGACTAATTTGTCTGTGAAATACCTAATTTACGCGGGCGAAGCCGCGCGGAACGTCTAGTTTTGTAATATTATTTTATGTAGTGAACAATAAACGAAATAAAATAAATAGAAGCCTGATATAAATAATATTATTTGTCCCGGAAAAATGTATGGTTACAACGCGAACGAATTTCTGCGGTAACAAATTAAGAAAAACATCCAGTTATTCAGAAATACGGAATATGATACGAGGGCTGCTATTTATGTATCCGGAATTAAAAAAAGAAACAAACATATATCATTTAATATGGTTTTATTGCTTTTCAAAATATTCGCCGCGATGATCGACACACTTTTGCATACGCTGAAACCAATTTTCATAGCACTTTTTCCATTCTGATTGAGGTATCTGCAAAACGTGCATTTTGAACGCATCAACAGCCTCTTCGCGGCTCGAAAAACGTTGACCACGTAATTTGTTCTTCGCGTATGGAAATAAAAAGAAATCGTTAGGTGCCAAATCAGGGCTGTACGGCGGATGACCAGTCAATTCGATCTTTTGACCCTCCAAAAACTGAGTTGTTTCAGCTGAGGTGTGACAGCTAGCATTGTCGTGATGTAATATGATTCTGCGTTGTCGGTTGTCCTTTCTTATTTCTTCAAAGACTTCTGGTAAACAAATGGTCGTATACCATTCAGAATTAACCGTTTTGCGATTCTCTAATGGCACTGTAGCCACATGTCCATTAATTCCAAAAAAACAGGCGACCATTTGCTTCAAAATACTTTTTGCACGAATAACTTTTGTTGGTTTCGGCTCATCTTGATACACCCACACCGTTGACTGTTGTTTAGTTTCGGGGTCATATGCATAGATCCAAGATTCATCACCTGTGTAGATATTATAAACGGCTTTTGACGTACCACGGTTGTATTTTTTTATCATTTTTTTGCACCAATCGACACGATCCCGTTTTTGATCGATTGTCAAGTTGTGCGGAATCCAACGCGAACATATTTTTTTTACAGCCAAATGTTCGTGTAATATCTTATGTATGCTCGTCATACTTATGCCTAAGGACGCCTCTATCTCGCGATATGTAACATGACGATCACGCATTTTTAGTTCCCGCACAGCATCTATATTTTGTGGGACAACAGCTGTTTTTGGGCGACCTTCTTTATTTTCATCCGTGAGCATAGACCGCCCACGATTAAACTCACTGTACCAGTGATAAACAGTGGTTTTTGATGGTGCTTCATCTCCAAAAGTTGCGGTGAGTTGAATAAAGCACTGTTGTTGATTTAGCCCACGCCGAAAATCGTAGTAAATCATTGCACGAAAATGTTCACGCGTTAAATCCATGGCAAATGAAGACACGCAATCTTCAAAATGACGCCACAATGGAAAAATAATTGACAGTCACATGAAACAAAATGTATTCTTCAACCAAAGAGTTCTATTTTCAAATGTTGTAATTACTTTTTAAATATTGTTCTTGTAAGTGGCCAGTTCCGGATACATAAATAGCAGCCCTCGTAATCATGACAAATAAATATAAGTTTATGATACAGTTGTAACCGCGGGAAAATTCATAACAATTTAATAACGTATTTAAATGTAATTACAATAATTCATTGGTATAATAAAAGTGGGTTTAAAAGTGGTGGAAATGTTTGCCAAGTGGTAGTCATCATGAAGACAGTTGCTTTGGTGCTTCTTATCTGTGGCTGGGCGAGTGGTAGTAAGTAGATTTTGAGTGATTTCCAAAATAGTTTTATGTACAACTAGAATCTAGATGATTCCCGCAACTCCGTTGCGCCAAGATTCGTTAATCGCGGGGAACCGTACATTTTTCCGAGATAAAAAGTATCTTACGTCGTTTGTCGGGAGTCAAAGTATTTCACCAAATTTCAGCAAAATCGGGTCAGCGGTTTGGGCGTAAGGAGGTAACAGACAAACTAAAACACTTGGGCGTTTATAATATTAGTTTAACTCCGACACTCCGACAATTTTGTTCTGTCTGTCTGTCTGTCTGTGTGTGTGTCTGTCAGTGGCATTGTATAGTTTTTTTGTTTGAAAGTAGTCATGGTCGAGAATGTTCTTAGCTACAATTATTCTGCTGCTGAAAACTTGTGCTACTCGCTGCTGAAAATTTTGTTTTAAGCTATTGCATAGTTTTTATCGCGGGCATTGAGTGCAGTGACCGAATCAAGAAATTCCGTAATGAAAAAAAAAACCTAACACACCCCACTCCGACTCCATTGCAAGACTTCGGCACGGTGTTTGTATGCGTGCGACTACACGAATGCGTACTATAATTGCAATAAGTTGATTAAAAAATCTATACAAATAGCTTTCACGCGGCAGTCCTCGAGTGCAACACTTTTTTTTTTCTTTTTTTATTTATTTATATTTTTCAACACATTTCTTACTTTTCAGCCCCCATAACACCATGCAGCACCGAAGACACCGACTGCCTCATCACCACCGCCAATGAAGTATACCAGCGGTTCATGGTGGGTATACCTGACCTGGGAATCGAACCCCACGAGCCGATGTTCCATCCACTGATCACTGGGGACCTCCCCATGTTGCACTTCAAACTGATTAACACCTCCTTTTCGGGCATGGATAAGTGTAGGATTACGGATTTTAAGTGAGTATTTTTTCATATTGCTTTAATAGAGTATACTCATATCCATACTAATACTATAATTGTGAATGTGTGTCTGTCTGTCTGTCTATCTGTCTGTCTGTTACCTCTTCACGCTCAAACCGCTGAACCGATTTTGCTGAAATTTGGCATGGAGATACTTTGAGTCCTGAGAAAGGACATAGGATAGTTTTTATCGCGGCAAAATGTACGGTTCCCGCGCGATAAAGAAATTTTGGCGCAACAGAGTTGCGGGCGTCATCTAGTAATAAACTATAGTCGAAGCCCGTAACTCCGCTGCGCAATTTTTTTTCGCACGGGAACCGTACAATTTTCCGGGATAAAAAGTATCCTACGTTCTTTCCTGGGACTCAAAGTTACGTAGTAACTATTTAGACAGTGCTCAAAGTATGTCCATACCAAATATCAGCAAAATCGGTTCAGCAGTATGAAGAGTTAACAGAAAGACATTATTAGTATGGATGTGAAGGTGTGTCTGCCTGCCTGAACGTCTTCACGCCTAAACCGCTGAACCGATTTAGCTGTTGGTAATACTTTGAGTCCGTTTTTATCCCGCAGAATGTACGGTTCCCGCGCGATAAACTAATTTCGCCTCAAAGAAATTTGCTGACAAAATCTAGTAGTAATTTTAGAGTTTTGTACCCCCTCTCATGGTTTTGACCACTTTTTAGGCTAGACACCTCAGCTCTGAAGCTCAACATCAAGATGAGCTGCGGGGTGATCATGATGAGGGGCTCGTACGAGCTGAGCGGCCAGCTGATGGTAATGCCGGTGGAGGGGAGCGGGGAGTGCGGGGTGGTATCCGGTGAGACTTTTTTATAAAGTAAGGAGGCAAATGAGCAAACGGGTCACCTGATGGAAAGCAACTACCGTCGCTCATGGACACCTGCAACATCAGAAGTGATGCAGGTGTGTTGCGGCCTTTAAGAGGGAATACTCTCTTCTTGGAGGTTTGCAGGTCGTATAGGTCCGGAAATACTGCGGGTTTTCGGTGACGGTAGAAGTTCACTGTTAAGAGCTACGTAGAATTTATATAACAGTGCCTATTGAACCTATCTGTGAACTTATTTTTTGAAGTGCCCAAGTGTGCAGTATGCGCAGCTGTACAACTTTGACATGAATTTTGCAGTGCACAAGAGCCCTCTCTCTACCTCTCATAACCCAGTGGGATGGACGACCGACACGACTGGCGAGAGATCAGGCGCAGGACCGACTTTTTACATGCCCGTCCGACTTTAGTCAGAGAATCTTGTTTTTACCAACAGGTGATAAGCCTGCATTACCCTAAACAAACCTGGAAATATCATTTTGTTGGTCTTCACCACGATTAGACCACAATTAGTCCACGAGATTCAACTGACATCCTATTCGAGCCGCTAGTTCTAAGCTTTGCTATTAAGCATATTATATTGCATAGCTTTTATCGTGGGCTTTGAGCGCGACAGCCAATAAAGAAATTCCGTAACAAAAAAAACTTAAAACCCCCCCCCCCCCACTCCAACTCGGTGCGGCATTACTGTGCATTGTCTATTACTTAGACTAGACGTATGTGAATTATTTTAATGGCATAAGTTAACCTTTGCCCAGCAGTGAGACAGCATAGGTTAGAAAAAAAAAGTTGATAAAAATACTATGCAATAGCTTTACCCCGGCAGTCCCCGAGTTCCACACGTTTTTTTTTTTAAAGTAACGATATTACTCAGAAGAAAATATTATAATATAGTTGTAGAAAGTTATCTTGACTAAACGGTTAAATAATTTTATGCTTTCAGAGGGCTATGAGCTATCCGTAGACAGCAGTTTCAAGGTGGAGGCTGGTCGTATGACCATCAAGACCTACCAGGTGGACGCCGAAGCCACGGGAAGAATCACCTTTGATTTCAAAAACCTCTTCAACGGGCAGAAAGAGTTGTGTAAGTTCAAGACCTGCTGCCTTACTCCCGACAGAATCAGAATCGAGAGTTCACGGTAAAAGTAGCAGCACTGAAAGACCAATTTTTTTGTAATTTGTATAGGCAAGCGCCCCAGCGTCACGAGTTTCCCCATACAAAAGTGAAAAAAGCTCTTTCAGTGCTGCTACTTTCACAGTGAACTCTATACACGGGACACATACACACCTTAAAGTGTTATCACTTATCACTTAGTTTTGTGACATCCTGTATACCTACTAGATGAATTTTCCCACTCCTGACAGCTATCAACTAGGAACTAATCAGACTCGTAAATCAAAGCCGTATCAGTTTCGGGGGTAAACATTAATGCTGCCTATTTGATCCAGTCAAATAGGCGATTTAGAATTTTACTGTAATCTTAAATAGATGTGGTCCGTAACTCTGCTTGTCCAAATTTCCCATTTCCCCAGGACTCAAAATGACTCCGTTTCATCAAAATCGGTTCAGCGGCTTAAATGTCTAGAGGTTAGATACTTTTTATTGCAGTCAGACTACTGCAATACTATTATAATATATTATTTATTTATTTATTTTGGAAAACCAACAGCTTTTACTTACAATACAATAGAACCGATATTATATAAAAAGAAAGCCAATGACAGAATGAATTATGTTACAAATTACATTATGACGCCCGAAAATCTGTTGCGCCGAAATTCTTATCGTGCGGCAACCGTACACTTTGCCGGGATGAAAAGTGTCCTATGTCCTTTCCCGGGATTTTATTTACATTTATACCAAATATCGTTTATATCGGTTCACTGGCTTAAGCGCAAAGAGACAATATACAGACAGACACTCTTCCACATATAATATTGGTAAGGATGGTAAGTTAACTAATTTTGCTACTTCCACAGCGGATACGGTACACTACTTCGCCAACACCAACTGGAAGGAAGTCGCTGACTTCGTGGAGCAGCCGATCTGGTCAACCCATGTCAAACTGATGGTTACCACCGCCAATAAGTTCCTGAAGAGTATTCAGCTGTAATGGCAGACGCCAAAGCCCTTAACAATTTTCGTAAAAAAAATCTTATATTATAATATCTAGTGCACATAAATGACAAGGATAAATGACATTGAATAATCCTAGAAGGATGTTGAAAATCCTACATTATATCTAGTGCACTTATATGACATTGAATAATCCTACAAGGATGTTGAAATGACATGCCATCTTGTAAAGTCACTTGATACACTGTTGTGCTGTTTTAACTTTTTAGTCTTTCTTTATGAGCATCAATTACATGTAACTGAAATAAAAGCTGGAGTCATTTTAAGTTAATTTGCATCCCCTGGCAATGTCATTCAGTTGCCACAAGGTCCTATTATGGCTGTATTTTGTGTATGGAATTTAACGTAACTTATGTGAAACCCATATATTTTTGTTATGTAATTAAGGTCAGCGATTGTAACCTGACAAAAGGCTTTGAGTTTCATTTTAAGGTGACGCAGCGTTAAAGTAAGAAACCGTGTTGAATATGTTTTAGATTGCTTGTTTTCTATGAGAGGCCGGCCCGGAAAACAAGCAATGGAACAGCAAAAAATGGAAAGGGCGTAAGCGACAAAATGGTTTTTGTCGCATATTTTAAAAACCATAAATACATTTCATATAAGCTATGCACAAATTAAAGTGCATGCTTGAACCAATTTATGTACAAATTTTGGAACCTTAAATCACTCTCATCTGTTGGAAAAATAGGAATCCCTTTTTTTACAGAGGTCTTTTCGATTGATTATTCTGTGCTATAAAAGTTGTCCAATCGTGTTATGCTATGGGCAATTCAAAGACAAAGACATGATGAATACCGACAATGAACTTCAATTTCTTAGCTTTAGTCATTGCTGAGAAAAATCGGCATCGCTACAGCCAAATTATCAAGGCGTCGCCTTAATATCGTCACTTATATCTAGTTTGGCGTCATGTCAGCGTTCCATGAAATAAAGTCATTTAAAAACTAAAAATGTTAATTGTTTCTTAGGTCTTTAATTTTGTTAAAACTACAAAATATAATAAATTCTCCAACGATAAGTTCATATTTTCTCTCAAATACCCTCAGAATGCAGTTGCAAACTAATAAATATGGCGTAGGCGCCATCTTATAGTCGTGTCAAATTCCACTGAAATAGTTTGGGCTAAGATGAGCAACGAGCGCCAGAGAATACAAGTATCGTCCCATTTCAGTGGAAATGTGTGGTGCGAGGCATAAGCGATAGCGGGCAGAACATTTTTTATACTTTTTAACCAATTAAGGAGAGAAAATCGTCATATGTGTGTCAATTCTATAGCCCTGTAATTATGTGTATACGTGTCTTCGAGGATCTTTTTCTGTGTAGCTTAAGTCAAATAATAATTAAAGTTACATGAACATTAAAAGTTTATTTTGGGACAGATTTTACAGATACGTCTCTGTCGTCTCCCTAGAATCTAGATTCATGTATGACATATTGATAACAATCTAAGTATAAACTCTTTAGAGATAAACTACGATAACATGGCGCGCCCCTCCAAATTACTGTTTCAATGTGTGTAGTCACATCCTTATGAAAGAGTTTGTATGTAGTAAGTATTCAACCAATCAACGTACTCGTAATATTTCACTTAATGTCACATATTAACAAGATATTTTGTTGGTCAACTAATCATAACTAGCCGACCGCGCAAGACGTCGCACATCAAACGTTTTGACAACGCACATCAAACGTTTTGACAACGCACTTCAAACGTTTTGAATTTTGGAGGGGCGCGCCATGTTGCGGACGGAAGCCACGGAAGACATGTAATAGGCCCTCGTGTCTCCGTCCTACGCGGTAGTAGGAACGCGGTCGGGTTTTAGTGGGTACCGCCACTTACCATATCTTCGGCCGTAGCAAGTCCCGCATACCCCGGTGGTCCTTTCCCAATGCTGCCGGGGATGCGTAATAGCATTTCCCGACCCAAAAAAAAAGAAAGAAAAAAAAAAAAAGAAAAAAAGGGGGCGCGCCATGTTATCGCAGTTTATCTTTACATGTAAACAAAATACTCTGGTGTTATTTTTAGTCACAATTTTTTTTAACATCCATACGAGTGTTTCCTTGTAGTTCGTTGTTGGCTGGGTTTGACAAAACGCGACCAAAATACGTAGATCATCTGTTTACAAATCAAATTCTGTGATAGTACATATTATATTGTGTTCCTTTTTAAACTATCACAAGTTTACCTAACTTCATTGTACCATCAAGGAAATTGATTCATATGCAGTTGATAGACCAACGTTATTTGGTCGAATATGTCAATTCAATGTTAATTGTGATCTGGGTTTGACGTAACGCAACCAAACTACGTAGGTCCCCGATCTGCATAGGAATCAACTTCTCTGATAGTACATTACCGAACTTTGTCCCCGCTAATCGCCAATCGCTACCGCTTACCCCTTGCCACCCAACCCCGATCACCTCGTTGGCTGCACACGTCCACAAACAGGGCCGTTGTCAGCGACATTGTTCTTGTTTCACACAGATTGCCTCCGATCGTACAAAAATGTGACCGAATCCAAAATGGCGGCGGGATTAAGAGGATGTATTGTTTGAGATTGGGTTGGCGTTTTTGAGGTTTTGCTATAAATCTGTGAAATACTTGAGAATTAAAAGGCTTGTCTATAGATAAACAAAGTACCTTATTTTTCGAAAATGTATGTCATTCAGATTATAATATAAGGTGTAACAAAACTAAGTGATAATACTAAAGGGTGTATGTGTTCCATGTAGAGAGCTCTCTGTGAAAGTGGCAGCGCTGAAATGAAAGACCAATTTTTTTCACTTTTGTATGGAGAAACTCGCCGTCATACAAAAAGTGAAAAAAAATGTCTTTCAGCGCTGCTACTTTCACAATGAACTCTATACAAGGAACACGTACACATTCTAAGGTATTACCATTTAGTTTACACCCTGTAGAAGTAAAAATATATGTACCAAATATGTACAAGTAAATAAATGGCACGATCTGCAATGGCACAAACACTTTGCTACCTAATTCACAAACATCACAGAACAGACGCGAACAGAGCAAATCCCCGTGACGTCAGAGGTGTGACGTCACAGCAGTGAATTATTGCTGTACGGCAGTGTTTGTCAACCTGTCGCGACCCCAAATGGAGGGCGGGGTCGCGAGAAGTTTTTCAGTACAAAAACAATAAATATTGTGTTTAATAAATAATAATTTATTAAGTAGAAGAATTTTATGCATGATAAAAGAAACAAAGGGGGATCGCGAATAATTTTTTCATAGGTACCTACCAGTGACTAGTGAGGTCGCATCATAAATAGCTCAGGTTGGAAAATACTGCTGTACGGAAAAGCTGTCAATGTAAGCTACTGGTGCATTTTTAACAGTTTCGTACTACATTTTAGAAGCATTTTACAGGATGCTTCAGCACGCTTGAGTCACAGAAACGCCGTGAAAAATAAAGATGTTTCAGTTTTCACTATTTTTTTTTTTGCATGAACGCAAGTCGCAGCACCGCAAAAGTTTTCAATACTTACTAATAATATTATAAATGCGAAATTGTGTCTGTCTGTCCGTTTGTATGTCTGTCTGTTACCAATTCACGCCCAAACCGATGAACCGATTTTGTTGGGTACAGAGATACTTTTAGTCCCGGGAAACGATATAGGATACTTTTTCTCCCAGTAAAAAGGAACGTTTACCGTGCGATAAACGATTTTTGACGCAACGGAGTTGCGGGCGTCATCTTGTATGAGTATTTATTCCTCTGGTGGTAATGTTACAATATTTCGTTACAATTCCACCGACAGACACTTCTTCAGAGTGGAACATTAATTACTTAAATGGCATCCATTACACGGTCATAATTAATTCAAAATTTTGACATTAGCCCCATACATTATCTTTCAAACTCTTCATTAACCCATCAAGCCCTATGAGGACACCGGTGACCGCGACAACAATAAAATAACAATAGATTTCCAAGAATCCGTGATCGAGATTTAAACTGAAGCTTAATCATAATTAAATGTCTCTGAGTTTTTTTTATATTAAATAAATAAGGGGGCAAACGAGCAAACGGGTCACCTGATGGTAAGCAACTACCGTCGCCCATGGGCACTCGCAACATCAGAAGAGCTGCAGGCGCGTTGCCGGTCTTTTAAGAGGGAATACGCTCTCTTCTTGAAGGTTTGCAGGTCGTATAGGTCCGGGAATACTGCTGGTGGTAGGGCGGTTAGTGTCTTAAACTTGCCTAGGCAGAAAATCATGTGCTTTAAATAATATCCATGAATAATAAATAATTCATGGATATAATAATATCACCTTCATATTCGGACTGTACGCATACTATAATATACTATTGATATAACAATACCCGGTAGTCCAGGTAGTAACAAGATTTGGGCCGCGCCCGCACCTGTGACCAAATTGATGGGCGTCAAGTAGTGAATTAGCCGTAGATGAGATAAGTTCTAGATACGGCTAAGTCAAAATTAAAAGAAATTCAATTGAATCCGAATCAGAATTTACAACGAATTAACCTCCGTATCCACATCCGCATTCGCATCCGTATTTTGCACCTAATTAGAATCTGTGGAATACATAGATTAATATCACAATACCCGATAGTCCAGGTAATAACAAGATTTGGGCCACGCACCTGTGATCAAATTGATGTGTGTCAAGTAACGAATTAGCCGCAGATGAGGTAAGACTAGATATGTCGTATGTCACACAAACCTGGCGAATCGTGGCACAATCAAACGTTCGTACGGTGAAGAGGGCACATAACTTAAACAAATAAACGTTTTTTCATTTCATACGAAATTTCAAAATTCGTGTCAACTTCTCTGCCGGAACTCTGAATCCGTATTCGAATCTAAATGTGAATTAACTAAATCGAAACCGATACTAAATTCTAATCCGAATGCGAATTTTCAATCGAATTTGAATTGAAATCCGCCTCATATCCCGCAATGTTTTGTGTTATGTTCTATTCCAGTCCAAATCAAAATCCGAAATAAGATTGAATCTTATTTCAGATTTTGATTTGGACTGGAATGTTTGAAATGTTTGAAACTTGAAGTTTGCAATCCAAATCTGAATTAGCAACCGATTCCAAATCGGTCTCCATATCCGCATCCGCATATTATTTTCATTTACACATTCTGCCATTCAACTGACGTCTATCCATACTTACCTACATCTATGGCATTATTTTCGGGTAACAAAACGTGTAGTAACAAACACGCTCGCAGTAATAACGTAACTATCCGAAACCCGGAGGTACTTATATTAGGGTTGTCACTTTCAGCTTTTATTTACATTATTGTTTTGTATTTTAGCCAAAACGTATTTAACAATTGAAGATGTAAGTGGGTGAAATGGGTAAGCAACAATTTGAAAATTTACCTTTTTGCAATAATGGAGGTATTAGGGCCGCGACACACCGGAATGGCAGCGGCGAGGCGAGCACTTTCAGCATTTTAACTAGCTTTCAGCATTTTAGCTTTTCACATTATAACTTTACTAGATGACGCCCGCAAATCCGTTGCGCCAAAATTCGTTAATCGCGCCGGAACCGTACATTTTTTCGGGATAAAATGTATCCTATGTCCTTTCCCGGGACTCAAAGTATCTCCATACCAAATTTCAGCAAAATCGGTTCAGTGGTTTGGGCGTGAAGAGGTAACAGACAGACAGACAGACAGACAGACAGACACACTTTCGCATTTATAATATTAGTATGGTTCTTCATTATTGTAATACACAGTATTCGCCTCGCCGCTGCCATTCCGGTGTAGCGCGGCCTTTAGGATCGGGAAAATGATTTGAAATAAAAAAATCATCAGAGTTTAAGCCAGATGATGAAGTAGACAGGTTACAAGGTTTGAATTTTAAGGAAAACAGTTAATTCCGTTATATTATAAAATTTTAGTTATCCACTAACTAGTGTGCGACTAGACGTATGCGAGTTATAATTGCGTTGATAAAAAATGATATACAATGGCTTTACCGCGGCAGTCCCCGAGTGCCACACGTATTTTTTTAAGGCTGATATTATGATCGAGAGTGTTCTAAGCAATCTTATATATAAAAATGGATTTTCAAATGTGTTAGTCGCGTCGCGTCGTGTAAAACTCCAAAACAGCTGAACGGATTGGGCTGATTTTAGTCTTAAAATATTTGTAAAAGTCCAGGGAAGGTTTTAAAGTGACACGAAGTTCACCGGGACAGCGAGTAAGGCCGTGTCCCCATCAGACACGGCGCGGCGCCGCCACCGTGTTACGGCACGACGCCGCCACCGTGATACGGTACGGCGCCGCACCGTGTCACGGTGCCGCGATTCTTTCGCGACAATTCTTTCGCGATCCATATCTGGATATGGATCGCGAAAGAATTCTTCTCTTGCTGTTACTAAGACGAAGATTAAAAAGAAACAGAAACAGAGGAAATTTATTTTTGCTATTTTTTGCTCTATACCAATATTTACAACTTTAAAAATTGATGGTAAAATTAAAATAAACTTAATAGTTAAGGGGCTCACATACAAAAAACATGTTTTTTTGGTTATTTTTTATCTATAATAATGGTACGGAACCTTTCGTGCGCAAGCCTAACTCGCACTTGGCCGATTTTTATCTGTTCCAAATAAGCGCCTCGTTTAAGTTTGGACACAATTTTTGTTCGGAAGTTTCACCCAGAATAGGGGCGCGCGGTGCGCCGTACGCGGCACCGTGTCACGGTGCGGCGCCGTACCGTGTCACGGTGGCGGCACCGTACCGTATCACGGTGGCGGCGTCGTGCCGTAGCACGGTGACGGCGACGCGCCGAGTCTGATGGGGACGCAGCCTAATTCATAAAAAAGTGGTCTTTTTTGGCCCCTCATATGCGACCTCTTGTTCCCCCTTCCCAAGGGAAGACACAATTATTTACTGCGTTTATCTGTTACACAGACTTTTAAATCGGTTGTTGTTTTTAAATACTTTAATTTAATATTTTATGTTACTAACGAGAACCATAATATTTATAGGGTCAGTTGTAAGAAAGTCACCGTTCTATACTATTATATTTCAATGCCTTCCCGTGACGCTAACTCGTTACAAGTAATTAATAACGTCATTGTTGGGGCCAATTTTGACCCAACCCTGCGAATCAGCCATTAGTGACCCATTCAAATAGTTGGAAGTTTATACAATATTGGGTCTTTATCGGCACATTGTTATTGGAGGTATAAATGGCAAGTCATTTGCTACCGATCGAATCGTTTCGATCTATCGTTTTAGTTAGGACAGGACGTAAGTAGATGAGGTAACTAACAATTTGTTTTTTTTTAAATGGAGGCTTTATGGCCGGAGAATTAATGATACCATACAAAAGTTTAAAAAATACGTGTTGCACTCGGGGGCATTTCTTTAATTGCAATTAGAATTCGCATATAATATCTAGTCTAATAGACGATGTACGGCAACACCGAACCGCTCTGCCGGTCGAGTGTGGCGGGTGTTAGGTTTTTTCGTTACGGAAATTCTTGATTCGGTCGCCGCGCTCAAAAGCCCGCGATAAAAGCTATGCAATAGCTTAAAAATTGCTTCTTTCAGCGCTACTACTTTTACAGTAAACTCTATACAAGGGACACATACACACCCTAAAGTGTAACTTAGTTTTGTTACACCCTGTATAATGAAAGATGAAATACAATATTATTATATTATAATATAATGACAAGGCAGACGTCCCTTTATATAATTATATAAATCATACACAATAATTGTCTTAATAAATATGTTACGTTTGCCAGCAGACCTGCCATAGACATAGCGTTCATTTAGATATGGCGTTCCAAATATGACTCAGTATTTGTCAGTGTGCGTGACGTCATGAAACTGACGCCATATTATTGAGTGCCATTGGCGAGACAAGTGTGACACATTATTATTATTATAATGACGAGATGACGCCCGCAACTTCGTTGCGCCAAAATTGCGTTCATCGCTCGGGAAACATACATCTTTTCGCGATCCCGAGATTTGAAGTGTTTCCATATCTCATCAAAATTGGTTCAGCGGTTTAGGGGTAAAGAAGTAACAGACAGACAGATAGGCATTTATAATATTAGTGTGGAGTGTGGATATCCTAAGAAAGTTATTTACGTGAATACTGGCGTATATTTAGGCAAGAATCAAGAGTATGACGTCACTATTCATGAATCAGGATGCTATGAGAACTTGGGAAATATTTAAGAACACACCCTTGGCTTCTTTAGGCGTTTTGACTTAAAAGTCATAAGGTACTTCCAAATAAGATCTGTAAAACATTATTGGAATAGGAATAACAACTTTTCCCTAACTATGAGACTGACCAAATAACGCTTTTAATAATTCTGCATCGCGCTATCGAAGTTTTCTTAGTGCGAATAAATCGTTACAATATATTAAATACATTATTTAGCTTGTGATCTCGCCGGTCAAGCCGCGAGTTCGCACCGCCTCACATAAACCCAGCTTAGCTTACGGAATAGAACATATTTTGCCATTTCTGTCAATTCTATGTGTGTGTGACCTATTTCACTAAGAACAACCCTGATATAATATGACACAACACATGTTTTATATATTTAGGACGAACGATCCTGCCCGATCCTTCCCGATGCTTTCCGATCGAGTGAACAATATTTTATGTTCCGTTTCAAGCTTATTTTGAGTTCTATGTTCTTTTTAGGGCCAACCCACACGTACCACAACCACACGACATCGCAACGACAAAATGTCGTCGAGCAGTGGTTACTTCAGCTTTTTGTAGTTGCGTTGTGGTACCGACAAAATGCCGACGTGGTTGCGTTGTCGCCAGTGGTTGCGATGTGGTTGCGATGTGGTTACGTACGAAAGTCAATGAAACGGAGGGGGGGAAGAGTGCGGGCGGTGTGCGCGCACTGTCGTTGCATCGACGCAACGTTGTGGTTGGGATGTGATTGCGATGTGGTCGGCCGTGGTTGCGATGTGCTTGTGATGTGGTCGATATCTGACAAGTGGTCGACAACGACTGCAAAATGTGGTACGTGTGATTTGTGAATGGTCCAGTTCATTTACAATACGAAATATACGCCTGACCACGACGTGGTGTGGTTGTCGTGTGGTTGTGGTTGTCGTGTGGTTGTGGTACGTGTGGGTTGGCCCTTAACCCCGAAAAAATGTTTATCTGTGTTTGTGTCTGTCCGTGTCATCGTAGCTAAACAATAATTCAAATAAAATGTCAGTTTATTACCTAGGCTATAGGTTTCATTTTGCTCTACGCCACTACAAAGCAGCAGCGGCATGGCTAGACCAATGCCGCTAGAAAATGAAACCTCTGTATTCGGCGAAACATGACGGCAGCGGTCATTGACTCCCTGTCAAAAACTTGTCATTTTCTATAAACGGGTGACAAGTGTGCGGGTAAGTATGCGGACTAAGGGCGCATTTTCATTAGTCGTTAACTCGTGCGGTATACATAACGTGACCATTTATTTTTTTACAACCCCCCCCCCCCCCCCCCCCCCAAATATTTATGAATAATTATGTAAGTATTTCAAAGGAAGGAAGAGTTTGTTTGTTTGTATGAACGCGTTAATCTCAGGAACTACTGGTCTGATTTGAAACATTCTGTCTTCGCTATCGACCAGTGAAAATACGCCATAATTACGCATTTTCACTGGTCGATAGGGCCCGACTCCCCGTTTGCTGTATACCGCACGAGTTAACGACTAATGAAAATGCGCCCTTATGGCTCGACGATCTTAATCGCCTGTGTGTCAGCAAAGAGCCGCGAGCCGCGAGCCGCGAGCCGCGCGCCGCGAGCCGCGAGCCTGGGGGCATGGTAATTCAGTGTGAGCGATTCTCGTGTGTCACCGACGCGAGCCGAGTAAGTTCGCGAACTTAAAACCCGCGTGCTTTAAGACTGCTCTCGCGAAAAAAGCGTGCAGATGAAACCACTAATTTTCATCGGCATTAACAGAGAAATTATATCTGAAAAAAATAACTAGTAATCTACATGATATGATACGTAACGTGGTTTTGCCATATTTTTTCTATCGGTATCACATAATAAAGAAATAAAAAAAAACTCCAAAAGTGTGTCAGCTCCGACGCACGACTGGAGTTTACTCCTTAAGTACGAGTATCTAACCATACGCAAAAAGAGTTTATTCAACTGAAAAAAGATTAATATCATATGAAATCAGATGTCGGCAATATTATCTACACCCCTTTCTGCCATAGTTATTTCAAAATACTTTTATTTCAAAATACTTTTAGTTCACTTCAGCCAGTATAATGATAAAAATTATAACTTCACAACAACAATATTAATTATTGATATTTATAACAAAAATAGCAATATAAATATACATCGACACTGATAGAAACAAACAAGCCCAATAACATATAGTATATAGGTATGGTCGCCTATACAGCATACCATATGTACGTCTTAATCATAAAGTTAATATACCTATCGGAATATAATATTATATAATAATATTATAACATATCGTCACTGGAAAGGAAAAGTCGCTGAAGCGCCATTTTGCTCATAATATAGAGTTATACATATATTTGGAATCAGCAGATTTTTCTGCGTCGAATGATCGGGGTTTCAAAGCAATCAGAGTAATTTTGTGGTCAGTTAGCAAAATGAAAATTGGCATTATTTTATAAATCTTTTCGCTGAATGACGCTCAAAACGGTCTCTTTTACACCTATGTTGCTTAAGTTATTTTTCCATTACTTATTTGGAGCATGAATAACACTTAAGCGATTATTCCATTAGCTCGTATTGTTTACTATGGCGCATCAGCAATTTTTGCTTTCTCTAAAAAGTTAAGCTATGGCGGTTAAGCGAAAAGGTCCTCTAGTCATTTCAATAAAGATATTGTTAAGTCAAAAGTGTCTACTGATAAGAGGAAAATGCTGCGTTTTAATCATTTTTACCTATATTTTTTGAATAGTTTCTGTGATGTCAGATATTTTAATCGAATAAAGATTGTTTAATCAAAGTGACAATAGCGAAAATAATGCTAAATTCAAGACTTTATAAATGGACTTCAGACATTGATTACTGTATCGCCCAAGTAACAAAGTTCTCCTATAGTGCACAGTTTATAGGCTTGCACCACTTGTAACTCATTCTTAATGGTTCCAGGTTTTACTACTAAGCTTATAACAGGTTACACGGAGTTTGTTTGGGTTTATGGTAGACCTGTTCTAGAACGATATTATAGGCGCAGTAAAGGCTAAGATGGCCTATACAAGTGTTTCACCGGTGTAAATATAGGTACTTGAGAAGACTTGCTCCAGTTTTATAGTACAGTAGTAATTATAAATCCGCTATAAGGTCATACGCCAGTAATAGTAATTAATAGAACGAAATGCACTTAGTAACATTTGACCTTGTTACTTGATGTGCCAATTATAAGTGAATTACTTAGTTCTACAGTAGTTTTGGTATTATTGCGGGCTCTCCAATGTTATAGTCTTAATTACTATAGTATAAAGGTTTCTTGAAAACGATTTATTAGTGTCCAAAGTATTTTTCGTGATGTTCATCTGAGCTTTTAAAAATTTATCGTACCTTCCATTCAGGCCATTTTGAATGCTGTTAGGACTACATAATATTATTTTGAAGCACAACTTAGTAAATACGCCGTGTTCAATGGGCGAACAAAAATTGAGATGTAAAACACAATATACTTAAACGGAAATAATTGCGCGTTTGCCGTTAAAAAAAATTATCGCACCTTCAATGCCATTTTGAATGATGTTAGGACTAATATTATTTTTAAGCACAATTTAGTAAATACGCCGTGTTCAATGGGCGAACAAAAATTGAGATGTAAAACACAATATACTTCAACGGAAATACTTGCGTGTTTGCCGTTCAAACATGTATGCACGTACACGTGCGAAATACTTACTTGTTAATACATTTCATTTAATATAGATTAACTTACCTTTCATTTATTTTTTATTTTTTTCATCAACCTCACAATACAATTCACAAATGTTTAAGCTTTTAAAGTAAGTAGCTAGTAATAGAAGCGTGGAGTACGTAACAGGCCTGCCTGGTTCTATTAAATGCTCATAGTGAATTTCACGGGAGCAAATAGTTCTGCGTAGTCAAACAATAAGTGTATTATTGGTCTAAGACCTAAGTAGTGCTAGGCAAGTCTACTATGAGTGTATTATTAGCAAAAGTATGCGTATAAAATGGGCCCTTTTCCGTGGTTATAAACGTTTACTAGCCTGTTATAGTCCTGGCTCATGAACAACATGATTCTTAAGACTTTATTACTGTGTTTACTACGTCTTATCAAATCAATCAATCAAAATCATTTATTCACTATTATATTGGTATTGAATAGGTCACACAGTAACACTTATGAACGTCAAAATCATTGTAATATAAATTAATTGTAGTACAAAATATATTCGTTAAATTATTATCACAAAAACCTAATAACTAATAAGTAGATATACAAATTACATTCATGTCACCTGTTACCAATGACATCTGTTACCAATTACAACATAATATTTTACCATATTGTCATAAAATACCTAAGTCATACACACATAATAATTATTATTTAATATCATACTTTATTAAATTATAATGTCCAAAATTAAAAAATAAATTACCAATTAATCATTAACCGTGAATGTCATAAATATTATAATTGATGTGAGATAAAGTAGAGCAAAAATAGTAATAAAATAATTAAATTAACATTTAACAATTACAATAATTACAACTAACATTACAAATAATTAATACCTAATAATTTCCATGGTTGAATGTCATTAAAATATTCATTTGTCGTGTAATAACCTCTATTCAGTAATTGATTTTTAATACATCCCTTAAACTTAGTAAATGGCAAGTCTAGAATCTCAGCAGGCAATCTATTATAAAAACGTATGCCGAGTCCCACAAATGAATTTTGTACTTTATGAAGCCGTGAATAGTTACTAGCTAACTTGTTCTTATTTCTGGTATTGAAAGGGTGAATATCAGCTTTTTGGTCATAATTGTGAATGTTTTTTCTAATGTACATGATATTGTCAAAGATAAATTGAGATGCAATTGTCAAAATATTTATATCTTTAATTTTTTCTCTCAAAGAATCTCTGGGTCCTAGTCGATATATATTGCTACATGTATTGCTCGATTTTGCAGAATAAATATTGTCTGAATGTCAGCTGCACTACCCCATAATAATAAACCATAAGACATGATACTGTGGAAGTAGCTAAAATAAACCATACGTGCTGTTTCAACGTTCGTCAAAAGTCTTACTTTCCTAATAGCAAAAACGGCTGAACTAAGTTTTTTAGCTATGTTAGAAATGTGAGGTCCCCATTGCAATTTACGGTCAAGCGTAAGACCTAAAAACATTGTAGAATCGACTAAGTTTAAATTATCTATACCAATTTTAATATTAATTGTGCTGGACTTAACATTGGGCATAGTAAATTTGACACATTTAGTTTTTTTTGGGTTTAGTAGAAGATTATTAGAATTGAACCATTGTAGTATGAGAGTAAGTATTCTATTTATGCTGTTGATATCTGGATTTTTACGATTGATTTTGAAAAGAACGGATGTGTCATCGGCAAATAACAAAATTTCACATAAATGTTCTATAAAAAATGGAAGATCATTAATGTAAATAAGGAACAAAAATGGTCCTAAGATGGAACCCTGAGGAACTCCCATTTTGGTATGCAAACCCGATGATTTAACACCATCAACATCTGCGAATTGTACTCGGTCCGTCAAATAATCTTTAATTAGATTAAGTGCTGCATCTCTAATACCATAGTACTTTAGTTTGAGTAGAAGTGTGCGATGATCAACGCAGTCAAAGGCTTTTGACAGATCACAAAACACGTCGATAACATCGTGAGAATCTTCCCAAGCTTTAAGTATATATTTAATCAATGTTACACCAGCATCTGTTGTTGAGACACCCTTAGTGAAACCGTATTGACGATTGTGAAATAGCTTATTGATATTATTATCGTTTTCATACATTTGAAGGCATCTCTCATCACAACAAAAAAAGTATCTGAAAGTAAATTTCAGCTTAAAGACAACAAGGAATCATCGAAACCTCATTTCAAATTAAACAATTCCCACAAAAAGTTAAAGAAATACTGATTCTTAGTTGATAGCTGTAGTAGTTGTTTTTATTATTATAATATAACCGAAATATTTTAATCTAAAATGTAGTACTGTCTATTTAAATTAACACCTAATTGTATTATTGTAGTCTGCAGTAGGTTGCTACAAATATAGGTACTATTTTTTCCATTAATTAGAAAAGGATAGGCACGTAACATTAAATGAATATTCTGTCCATACTTTCATACTTCCATAGTCCATACTTACTATACTTACTTTACTTATTACTTACTAAGTTACTAATATTATAAATGCAAAAATGTGTCTGTCTGTCTGTTACCTCTTCACGCTTAAACCGCTGAACCGATTTTGCTAAAATTTGGCATGGAGATACCTTGAGTCCCGGGAAAGGAGTTGCGGGCGTCCTCTAGACTATACCAATAACATAAAAAATAGAGGAAACCTTTGTATTTTTGTGTCTGTATTTTTGTAACGAATAAACTCAAAAACTACAAAACCGACTTTAAAGTTACATATTTTACCATTATATTGCTACATTATCCCTGAGTAACAAAGACTACTTTTTACCGCCAGAAAATAGCTTTTCCTAAGGGAAAATTTGTTTTTTCCGGGTGACGCAGCGACAGAAGATTAGTTTTTAATAAATTACTTAAAAATGGTTAACTAAATATCTTAATATGAGTATATGTAATATGATAGATAAAAATTTATATATTTTTATTAACTAAGTATAAAGGTTTTCTAAACTATTACAGCTGGAGCCTTCTCGCAAGCTTTGTTTCAGAAGGTTCCACTCTTACAGTGATAACAAAGACAAACCTTAGGTAAAATTATAAATAAACATGTTTTACAAAATTTTTATTTCATTTGATTTGATTGAATTATGCACTCAACTATTATTTTTTCTCTTCTATTCTCAAAAATTTCTTTTGACTAAAAAGTATGACTTAATAAATTATATTATAAGGTATAACCACGAGTTTTTTTTTTTAGTTTCTGAAAAAATAGTTACCAAAGGACAGAGTCATGTACCAAAAGAAAATACTATAGCTGCCTATGAAGAGTCAATTGACGAGATTTGTGGTTATGCTAAAATATTGTCACCGGAGACATCTGCGAATCAATCATCTACCCCTTCAAAACCATCGTCACCTAAGCATAATATTACGAAAAGCACTGTTAACGAATCAGTGATGACGACAAGACTAAAACAGAAAATTATACGTCAAAAATTTCATTTGTTTTCAGGTCGCTAAGAAAAGAAACAGTTATTTAATATCACAAATTCATTACTAAAAATACAAACTAAAATAAAATATACAAATATATACGGTTATTTAACTGAATTGCTTGTACTTTAGTATTCGATTACTACATTTCAAAATATCTTAAACACTTTAGCTAATTTAACCAGGTCATGTTGGTTCATTTTGGACGTTAAGAATAAAATACCAGCTGATAAGAGACAATAATGGGTGGTAAGCAAAAATCACTGTTAGGAATATATAAAGTGATGGTAGTTCAGCAAAATTGAACTTTTCTTTTTTGGAGGTTAGCGACTTTTCCGGGCTCAACATTTTTAAAGTTAGTACTGATATTCGCTGAAGCGCCACTTATCTTCTAAACTAATGCGATATTAGATTGGGTATTAGCTTCAAAAAATGATGAAAAAATCATCCATACAATAGGTTTTGGAATTTCCAAAATCGGTTAAAGGGTTGCAAAGATATGAATTTTTTTCCAAAAATTAAAACTTTAAAACGCTCTCTCCTAAAGTTGCCTATATGGAGGTAAGCGACTTTTCCATTCCAGTGACGATATAGTATATAGGTATAGTCGCCTATACAGCATACCATATGTACGTCTTAATCATAAAGTTAATATACCTATCGGAATATAATATTATATAATAATATAATTATATAATAATATAATATTCCGATAGGTATATTACCTTTATGGTCTTAATATACTCACAGCCAAATTAGAATGTTGCGCACTAAAGGCAAGCAAACTTTCAAGACTTCACCAACATCACTCTCGTGAAAAACTTGGCCCCAACATAATTCCCGAATTTCCAATTCACCACCAGGGAAGAAGCAATTTTCCGAAAAAAAAATCCGAAAGGCCAGGATCGTATAGAGGGGAAAAATCCAGGAAGAACAAGCCGAAGAACCCCATATCCAGGACAAACAGTTGCCAAGTTATAAGCACTCAAACTTTGACATTGACAGCTCGGCAACTGTCAAACGTCGAACAAAAGCGGCCATAACTCCGCTTCCAATAGGCCTAAAGGAACGGGGTTTCTTCTAACATCAAAGGAAACACCTTGGCTACCCCCTCCCTGAATTTGAACTAAATCAGAGACATCAATTTTTTTTTCTCAATTCTAAGGCCAGAATCGAATAGAGGAGAAAAATCCAGGAAGATCAAGCCGAAGAAACTCATATCCAGGACAAATAGTTGCCGAGTTACAAGCATTCAAACTTTGACATTGACAGCTCGGCAACTGTCAAACGTCGAAAAAAAGCGGCCATAACTCAGCTTCCAATAGGCCTAGAGGAATGGGGTTTCTTCTAACATCAAAGGCAACACCTCGGCTACCCCCTCCCCGAATTTGAACTAATCTACTACTCTACTACTTTTTTATCTGAATAATGTGTACATTCTATATGTATACCTAATATTTACCCGGGAATACCCACTCTTTAAACTTTAAAGGATTGTGCATTCAAATCTTGTTAAAAAAACGTGACACATTTTTTCGTTACTTGTTAGTAGGTTTTACCCCTCGGATTTTTCTCATACCGGGCGCCTTATATATGAAAATCGATTCTTAAGGAGTAAACTCCAAAAAACCAAATCACCTCCAAATCGTTGAATGAAACCATTTTACTCCTTCATTATTTATCAAAAGAATATATAAAAAATATCTATTGCTTTGCAATACATAAGTTAATAATTTGGTTTTGTTACTTTTTTGAAATATGTATTAAGTATTAAGGCCCTATAGACCCAATTTTACATGACTTTGAATCAATAATAAACAAACAAATAGTGACTTTTAAAAGCCAAAAAAATACACATTGTTGTTTACCTAATGTACTTTGACAATTTGTGGTTCGAAACATAATATTGAAAACTTCACTCGATCAAAAATAACTCCGAAGAGGAGGCTAAATTCGAATATTTTGTGATATTTTTCTTATTTTTCATGAAGCTTATGATAGTTTTACTTTCAAAAATCATATCTACGAAAAGCTCATAACTTAAAGAAGAATAATTTGTGGTTACATTTTGCATTGTGGTTTAATTATCAAAGAAAAAAGGTTTTTTTTCTCCTATTTCGCCCTATCAAGAACGCGGCGAGCGTCGTAACCGCCACTGTACAAGGCGCGCTGATATGAATGTTATTTTAATGTCCTTTACGTCGATGTTCGTACTGACAGACATCGACCTGCTAATTTTCGGGTCTATAGGGCCTTAAGCCTTAAAAAGGTTTTTTCTCCTATTTCGCCCTATCATGGACGCGGCGAGCGTCGTTACCGCCACCGTACAAGGCGCGCTGTAATGAATGTTATTTTAATGTTATTTACGTCGATATTCGCACTGACAGACAATCGACCTGCTAATTTAGGGAGAGAGGGCCCTTAAGTACGTACGTCTATCACCCCTTTTAAGGGGGTGACAGACACGCGAGTAAGTACGCGGACTTATGGCTCGACGATCTTAATCGCCTGTGTGGCAGCAAAGAGCCGCGAGCCGCGAGCCTGGGGGCATGGTAATCCAGTGTGAGCGATTCTCGTGTGTCGCCGACGCCGAGTAAGTTCGCGAACTTAAAATCCGTGTGCTTTAAGTTCGTAGTTTGTACGTCTATCAGGCCTTTTACAAAGCCGCGATTGACAACATCTGACACTTCATTGTGTGTGTCGGTGGCAGGATGTTTCGCCGAGTATAGCAAAATTGGAGGGCCACCTTATGGAGTGTAGATGGAGGAGAACTATCTCTGTATGTAAAAAGTGTCCGCTGAAATGCGTTAAATCAGGGTGGCGTTAGCAACAGGGTAAATTTTAAATCATTTAGCAGCTTTTATTTCAGCTATTGTAGGTTATATTTTTTTAAATATATTGGTATTAACCCAGTAATTCTGTGATTCAGCTATTCGGCTAACTTCAATTTATATTTTGTCACCAACGGCTACATTCATTCCATACCCTTTGCTGCAGCTAGCGCCACTCGTGGAGGATTTTTCAACTGTTATTTACTGCGTACAGCTGGACACTTTTTCAAATATCCCCCATATAAGATAGTTCTCCTCCATCTACCCTCCATAGGCCACCTAAAACAATGCCCCTTTTTCTTTTTCGCCGGGCGATCTTAAAGTTGAAGAGTCACGTAGTTCAGGTACATTCCCTAACACTACCAAAAACGGGTAACATCTTGGAAAATATTAAATTTAATTCACATTATGTTCAAACTTCTCTGACGTAGATATGAAATGGATGCTAACACTTATAGAACGCTTGGAAACTGTGTCAAATGTTTGAAAACTGTATTTCCATCTGAGTTTTCATCGTTAGAAACTTAATAAAGCTTCTTTTGAACGAGTGTGTTTCGTCTTTGATGTATTTTTAAACTAAGTTTTATTTTAGCTCATATTTATGAGATGCTAAAATTAGTTCAATTATGAAACTAATTAAATTAGGTAATTTTAAAAGAGCCCCCTATTCAAATGTCTATTTTCGTAATGCTGTAACCAGGCGGTAGTGGTCATTGACCCCCTGTCTTAAAACTTGTTATATTTCATCGTTTTCTATACAAACTACGATTGACAATGAAGTGACAGATGTTTCTGTATTTTGCATTGCCTCATGCCATTGCAATGAGCAATGTGAACCTTTTCAATACGGTTGGTGATAATATCAATCCCACCAAAAACATACCTGTTAAAATAGGGCCTAGTTCCTATAGGCTGATTTTTGGCCTAAAAAAAAAGAGTTGAAATCTAATCCAATGCCAAGTTCAGATGCACTTCACCGATCATAATCATCTTCATCAATAGCCTGATCCATAATACTTCTAATTTACGAGGGCTGCTATTTATGTATCCGGAATTAAAAAAAGAAACAAACATATATCATTTAATATGGTTTTATTGCTTTTCAAAATATTCGCCGCGATGATCGACACACTTTTGCATACGCTGGAACCAATTTTCATAGCACTTTTTCCATTCTGATTGAGGTATCTCCAAAACGTGCATTTTGAACGCATCAACAGCCTCTTCGCGGCTCGAAAAACGTTGACCACGTAATTTGTTCTTCGCGTATGGAAATAAAAAGAAATCGTTAGGTGCCAAATCAGGGCTGTACGGCGGATGACCAGTCAATTCGATCTTTTGACCCTCCAAAAACTGAGTTGTTTCAGCTGAGGTGTGACAGCTAGCATTGTCGTGATGTAATATGATTCTGCGTTGTCGGTTGTCCTTTCTTATTTCTTCAAAGACTTCTGGTAAACAAATGGTCGTATACCATTCAGAATTAACCGTTTTACGATTCTCTAATGGCACTGTAGCCACATGTCCATTAATTCCAAAAAAACAGGCGACCATTTGCTTCAAAGTACTTTTTGCACGAGTAACTTTTGTTGGTTTCGGCTCATCTTGGAACACCCACACCGTTGACTGTTGTTTAGTTTCGGGGTCATATGCATAGATCCAAGATTCATCACCTGTGTAGATATTATAAACGGCTTTTGACGTATCACGGTTGTATTTTTTTATCATTTTTTTGCACCAATCGACACGAGCCCGTTTTTGATCGATTGTCAAGTTGTGCGGAATCCAACGCGAACATATTTTTTTTACAGCCAAATGTTCGTGTAATATCTTATGTATGCTCGTCATACTTATGCCTAAGGACGCCTCTATCTCGCGATATGTAACATGACGATCACGCATTATTAGTTCCCGCACAGCATCTATATTTTGTGGGACAACAGCTGTTTTTGGGCGACCTTCTTTATTTTCATCCGTGAGCATAGACCGCCCACGATCAAACTTACTATACCAGTGATAAACAGTGGTTTTTGATGGTGCTTCATCTCCAAAAGTTGCGGTGAGTTGAATAAAGCACTGTTGTTGATTTAGCCCACGCCGAAAATCGTAGTAAATCATTGCACGAAAATGTTCACGCGTTAAATCCATGGCAAATGAAGACACGCAATTTTCAAAATGACGCCACAATGGAAAAATAATTGACAGTCACATGAAACAAAATGTATTCTTCAACCAAATAGTTCTATTTTCAAATGTTGTAATTACTTTTTAAATATTGTTCTTGTAAGTGGCCAGTTCCGGATACATAAATAGCAGCCCTCGTAAACTTGGCAGGTTAATTAAATTCTATAAATCAAGTGTTACATATAGTACAAAAACCTGCCAAGTTCAAATTTAGAAGTATTATGGATCAGGCTATTGATGAAGATGATTATGATCGATGAAGTGCATCTGAACTTGGCATTGGATTAGATTTCAACTCTTTTTTTTAGGCCAAAATTTAGCCTATAGGAACTAGGCCCTATTTTAACAGGTATGTTTTTGGTGGGATTTCAATACTTTTTGTTAAGAAATCATTGTTTCCTTTTTGTGCCACGCCCGATATAAACAATAGTTTCGATAGATCCCGCTAGTGGTATAATTTGTTAAACTATCAATAGAAGCCAAATTTTTAAGTAAACGGTATTTATTTATTAAGCTATATAGTTTGCATTATACATGTCAATATTTTATACCCCCCCTCTCCTCCTCCCACCCTCCTCATTGTATCACTAGTTCATAAGAATTTTTATCTCAAGTTCGTAGATGAGCCGACTCACGCTTGACCGATTGCTTGAAATTCTTGATTTTTTGTTAATCTACTTATTATAACACACGAACTGTGTGCCAAATTTCATAACACTACAACAATAATTGGAAATGGCCTCTAAAGTTCGTAGATGAGCCGACTCACGCTTGACCGATTTCTAAAATTTCTTAATTTTAGTTAATCTACATGTAACACACGACCTGTGTGCCAAATTTCATAACGCTAGGACATTTGGAAGTAGCTTCTAAAGTTCGTAGAAGAGCCGACTCACGCTTGGCCGATTTCTAAAATTTCTTAATTTTTGTTAATCTACATAATAATAATGTAACACACGACCTGTGTGCCAAATTTCATAACGCTAGGACATTTGCAAGTAGCCTCTAAAGTTCGTAGATGTGCCGACTCACGCTTGACCGATTTCTAAAATTTCTTAATTTTTTGGTAATCTATACTTATAAAATTACATGTCCTGACTGACTAACTGACTGACTGACTGACTGACTGACTGACTGACTGACTGACTGATTCATCATCGCTGAGCAAAAACTGTTAAAGTTACAGGCCACGAAATTTGGTGAGTAGGGTTGTTTTATTAAGTAGACACACACTAAGGAAGGAATTTTGAAAATTTTACCCCGAAGGGGGTGAAATAGGGGTTGAAAGTTTGAATGAAAGTCCGTCATTACTTGAGTTAGAAACATGAAACTTTATTTTTGGGTTACTGATTAAAAATGAATGGATACGTATTTAAGCGTTTTTGGAAATTATACCCCCAAGGGGGTGAAATCGGGGTTGAAAGTTTGAATGAAAGTCCGTCATTTCTTGAGTTAGAAGCAAGAAACTTTATTTTTGAGTTACTGGTTAAAAATGAATGGATACGTATTTAAGCGTTTTTGGAAATTCTACCCCCAAGGGTGTTGTAAATTGGTGTTGAAAGTTTGAATGATATTCCGTTATTTCTTAAGTTAGAAACTTGAAATTTTATTTTTGGGCTACTGATTAAAAATGATTGGATACGTGCTTAAGCGTTTTTGGAAATTCTACCCCCAAGGGGGTGAAATAGGGGTTGAAAGTTTAAATGAAAGTCCGTCATTTCTTAAGTTAGGAACATCAAAGTTTATTTTTGGACTGCTGAATAAAAATGAATGGATAGGTATATAAGCTTTTTTGGAAATTCTACCCCCAAGGGGGTGAAATCGGGGTTGAAAGTTTGAATGAAAGTCCGTCATTTCTTGAGTTAGAAACATTAAACTTTATTTTTGGGTTACTGACTAAATATGAATGGTTACGTATTTAAGCGTTTTTGGAAATTCTACCCCCAAAGGGGTGAAATTGGGGTTGAAAGTTTGAATGAAATTCCGTTATTTCTTAACTTAGAAACTTGAAATTTTAGGTTTGGGCTACTGATTAAAAATGATTGAATACATGCTTAAGCGTTTTTGGAAATTCTACCTCCAAGGGGGTGAAATAGGGGTTGAAAGTTTAAATGAAAGTCCGTCATTTCTCAAGTTAGGAACATGAAAGTTTATTTTTGGACTGCTGATTAAAAATGAATGGATAGGTATTTAAGCGTTTTTAGGAATTCTACCCCCAAGGGGGTGAAATTGGGGTTGAAAGTTTGAATGAAACTCCGTCATTTCTTGAGTTAGAAACATAAAACTTTATTTTTGTGCTACTGATTAAAAATGAATGGATACGTATTTAAGCGTTTCTGGTAATTCTACCCCCAAGGGGGTGAAATTGGGGTAGAAATATTCAATGAAAGTCCATCATTTCTTGAGTTAGAAACATGAAAGTTTTTTGACATTTGCGTTTGACGTTTGCTTAAATAGGGTCCCGTTTTTACCCTTTGTATAAGGAACCACAAAAAGGGGAAAGCTATCCATCTTTGTCATTATACTATGTTAACGCGTACGAAGTCGCGGGCAACAGCTAGCCCCCATATAACACACGATCTGTGTGCCAAATTTCATAACGCTAGGACAATTGGAAGTGGCCATAGAGGTTTTGATTACCGGTCAGTGAGTGAGTGAGTGAGTGCCAAAATTAGCTGTTTTTACAGGGAGATATTTCAGGATCTACAGAAGCTATATCTATGAAATTTGGTATACTGCGTAAGTACTAGTATATAATTACGTAGGTATAATTTTATCTTTGCATTTGCAATAGGCACTGAGCTACAGGGGGGTGAAAAGTGCGTCGAAACGGTTCGTGTAAATAGTGCACGGCAAGCGCGCGGCCTGCTGGAACTAGGTCAATTAACTCTTTTATAACCATTCAAGGATCATGTTAGGACCATACAAGGACTATTTTGGGGCCATTTTAGGACCACTTAAGGATTATTTCAGGACGATTTAATAAGCATTTTAGGACCATTTTAAGACATTCCATAACGGCCTATTCGAAATACCTGAAGCTAAAACTTCGCCAAATAAAACAGTGCCATTACAAACGCAAACCAATTTATTGAAAGTCGTTAAAGTTACAAGTTTACGCAGAATACCATTTACGTACCATTCCAGAACATCATACTTATTAAATTCATGAAAAATATGAACGCTTAAGGTGCCTTTGCGATCCTTGCAAGAAATTACAAAAATTCAAATACCTACTCTTTATAACCCAGACTATAGGTTTAATTTTCTACCGACATTAGTCTAGCGACCCATGCTGCCTCCGCTGTTCTGTCATGGCGTAGCCTAACCTAGATCATAAAGTTGCATTTTATTTGAATTTTTGTCGGTCGCGGTCGCTTGCGGATGGATCGGAAAGCCACCTTTAGAGACAGTTCTATATGTAATATGATACACCAAATTATTGCAACAATTACTCAGAATGTTAACGTGTTACTTGAATTGGCAAAACTCTGTTACCCCACTAGTTTATTATAATTTATGTTATCTTACGAATTGTTTTAACGACAATATTATGCTGCAGTGTTAATTGTAAAAGATATGATCTTTAATATTATTTTGTTAGCATTTTTCGTCATCACTTAGCCACGATTACACTTAGTAGATAAAAAATTTAAAAAACCTAATAATAAGGTCACTGGAGCCTCAAATTTTAATCGATTGTGACTTGCGACTTCTATAATATGGTACAGCAATGTCTATAAAATAAATCTACATAGAAATGGTCTTCGTTTTGTTTGTAGTTCATAATTTATACCTTTAGACGAGTTTCGATACTACGTTTTCTCTCTCAAATAATTATTCTAAGAATTGAAGAGTTCTATCTCTTCAAAGAAAATATTTTGAGTACAAGAAAATAAATCATAATCTAAGTAGGTACTTCAATAAAAATGATTTTTTTTAGTTTCGCTAAAAGTCGAGAACGGCTAAACCGATTTGGCTAATTTTAGTCTCGAAATGTTTGTGGTAATCCAGGGAAGGTTTAAGTATATTGTGGAGGTGATATGAAATTCACTATAGTTTCTAGAAAAATTATTAAATATAAGTTTTGTCAAATTATCGAAAGCAAGAATATTATGTCTAAGTACCCTGCACCATGGTTGTGATGGATGTCGTTCATTTGGGAAAATTAATATAACTTCTCTATATTAATTATAACTTCCAAAACTACTTACCCTTTATCCAGCTGCCACAGTGTAAGCGTTCACAGTAGTTTCACATCTGAAAGAAAATAATACACATTAAAATAAATTGTTTTATAATTTCTCTTAATAAGAGAGATTTCTGAAGTCTTTTTAATAAAGATAAGACAGCCATATTGTAATAATCAAACTTTTACATAACAGTCTTTCAAAAAACGACTCACTTGAAAAACACCCCAGACTGGTGGTAGGAATGCATGAGTAGAGAGCCACAAAAAAGGATTGGTACAACGCCTACCTAATTCATTCATTCATATCAGCCTATATTCGTCCACTGCTGGGCACAGGCCTCTCTCAATGAACGCCAAGATGACCGATCTCCTGCTACTTGCATCCAACATGGACCCGCAATCAAACGGAGATCGTCGTCCCACCTAGTACCCTACCTAATACGTACATCAAAATAATGAGGGTATTAGATACATTTGCCACTAGGAGGAGTTATGTAGCCGTTGGTTCTTTTGTGTATTGTGATGTCAAACAGCTGTCATAACTCATACATCACGAAATAGCGTTTACCTAGCACAATTTTGTTGTCATAATATTACGTCTGTTACACACGTAACACACGACAATTGACACGAAAGACTCCACCTAGTTACAAATGAAATATCAAAAACCCTCATTCACATAAAATTCAAAAAATTCTTACATACTCATAAGTCATAGCCTTATAGATTTTGGGGGAATGAAACAAAATCTAAGAGAACGCGTATTACTGTTAATTATCTCTGCACTATGAACTAATCCGTCAACTTACACATGTATCAAACACTCGGATAAAGGATTAGGAGGATTATGAGAAAAACATGGCGGCTCCATTGTTACACACCGGTTATGGTGACAGTTATAACGGTTATATTGAAACCATAGCCTGGTTGGGTTATCTAATAACTATATATCTATAATTTATATCTACATCTATACTATTAAACAAAGAGGAAAAGTTTGTTTGTATGTTTTAAATAGGCTCAAAGGCTACTGAACTGATTTTAAAATTCTTTCACCCATAGAAAGCTACGTCCTTTGTGATGGGACCTAGGCTGCTTTTCTTGCTCCCACGCATGGATCGACTTTCTTAGAACAGCGAAACAAAGTTCGCGGGGTCAACTAGTAAATTATTATTAATAAGGTGCATTCGCTTGTAATGTAACGTTACGGTGCGTCCACATTTGTATCATTTGCGCGATTAGATCTCAGATATAGGGGGTATCGGGGGCGATAAATTATTGATCTAGCTAGGAATCATTTTTAGAAAATGTCATTTTATTCGTGTTTTATCGAATACCGAGCAAAGCTCGGTCAAATAGCTAGTGTTACATTACACGAAAATGCTCCCGGTACTGCGGCAGTCTCCGAGTGCCACTGGCCACACATAATTTATTATTATCACTTCAAAATAAGGAAACGCGCCACGAAACCTCTGTGTTCTTACACTCACCAATAATCATAACATAAATATTACAACAGTTGATTTTAACCGTCAGTTAAAAACATGGTTAAACAAATAAGAGTTAAAGGTGCTACCCCATCATTACTCGGCTACCTACAGACAGACAGACATAATAATTATATGTTATTATCTTGTTTAAACATACAAGACTGTAACTGTAAGTTCTCATGCAACTTGTTTTACTGGTAGAATTTTAAACACATTATATTCCATACTAATATTAAAAATGCGAAAGTGTGTCGGTCTGTTACCTCTTCACGCCCAAACCACTAAACCGATTTTGCTGAAATTTGGTCTGCAGATACTTTAAGTCCCGGGAAAGGACATTGGATACTTTTTATGCCGAAAAAATTTACGGTTCCCGCGCGATAAGCTAATTTTGGCGCAACGGAGTTGTGAGAGTTATCTAGTTGTACTACGAGTATAAGGAGGAAATATGTTAGGGTCTACACAGACGGACTGCATTTCAACTGCAATCCAACTGCAAATTGCAGTTCAAGTGCAGTTTGAATGCAGTTGACACGACTGCAATGCGACTGCAATAGAACTGCAAACCAAACAGTTCACACGACTGCACGCCGACTGCAACTGAACTGCAATCCGACTGCGCGTTTGGTTTGCAATTTGCAGTTGGATTGCAGTTGAAATGCAGTCCGTCTGTGTAGACCCGTAGGTTTGAACTATAAAATACTAGACCAATTTTGATTTATTTTTGATCTGTATACTATGCTATTAGGAAGTACCAGATGACTCCCGCAAATCCGTTGCGTCAAAAATCAAAATTATTTTATCACGTATGAACTGTACATTTTTATTTTTCCGGAAAAAACTATGTCTTTTCAAGGTACTTATCTAAGTCGGTTTAACAGCATAATGAGAGTGACGAGATAACAGACAGACAGACAGACAGACAGACAGACAGACAGACAGACAGACACACTTTCCCATTTATATTATCAGTAAGGACATAAACGCAATAAAGGTACAACAAGCAGTAATTTTACAAAAGCTGTAACATCTTATCTTATATATAAAACTAGCTGTTGCCCGCGACTCCGTCCGCGTGGACTTCAGCTTATAGCGCGTTACGGCTACGTTACTGCAAAATTTCCACGACAAAGTTGCTTCCGCCGGTTCCGCGGTACGATTACTTCAACTCAAAAAGTCTTCTTATAACTTCATAAGGTACGCTAAAAGATCCCACATCCTTACCACCTCTTATAGAAACACATTTGAGCAAGCGCTTGTGCGATGTAGGTGACGCAGGACGACATCTATTATGAATTTTTGGAACTAACTTAATTTGAACAAATTTACGCATAAACACCCCCTTACAAGTTACAACCCCTTTTTCCAGTTAAAAAGTAGCCTATGTCCTTTCTCAGGCTTTAGACTATCTGTGTACAAAATTTCATTACAATCGGTTCAGTAGTTTTGGCGTGAAAGCGAGACAGACAGACAGACAGACAGACAGAGATACTTTCACATTTATAATATTGATATAGATTCTCGTAATATATAAAATTCTCGTGTCACAATGTTAGTCAGCGGATTCCTCCGAAATGGCTTTATTGATTTTTACCAAAATTTATATGCGTATTCAGTAGGTCTGAGAATCGGCTACTGGGTACTTTATATATTGATAAGTGCATATTTTGTTGAATAAATAATAGTAAATTATTACAACCTGAGACTGACGGCGACCATTGTTTTGCGACGGGATAGCGATCGACGTTGTCATGGCGACATACTTATTTAGTCACTTCAATAAAATAATATGGGTGAAATACTTTATATTATGGCAAAGCAACGTTTGCCGGGACTGTTTTGCGACGGGATAGCGATCGACGTTGCCATGGCGACATACTTATTTAGTCACTTCAATAAAATAATATGGGTGAAATACTTTATATTATGGCAAAGCAACGTTTGCCGGGACTGTTTTGCGACGGGATAGCGATCGACGTTGCCATGGCGACATACTTATTTAGTCACTTCAATAAAACAATATGGGTGAAATACTTTATATTATGGCAAAGCAACGTTTGCCGGGACAGCAAATAATAATATAATATGATGTAACATATAAACTCATTATGTTCGGATAATGAGATCCTAAGGGAGGGTTCATAAAATTTTATGTTCAGGATAATGCGAAAGTTACCGAACAGCTTGTTTTAACTTTTTCAAGTTAATTCGATATTGTTGGTTAAAATTTGAAGTTGTTGCGTCCAGATATTTTAAAAGTAGGTATTATGATTTTCGGAAAATTCGGAAAAAAATAGTTGCACTCCAGGATTGCCGCAGAGTAAAAACGAAAACTGCTTTTTCGTTACTAATAAGCATACATTTTCTCCGTTGTATGGGAGCCCCCCTTAAATATTAATTTTATTTTGTTTTTAATATACTTTGTTGTTAACAACAATAATAGTCTAGCTTCAGCGGCTCTAGAGATACAACCTGGAGACAGACAGACAAACGGACAGACAGCAAAGTCTAAGTATTTAAGGTCCCGGCGTTTTTAAACTTTGGGTACGGAACCCTAAAACTGCTGAACGCTGCTAAAGAAATTTTTACTTGAATGTGTAAATCTTATACTGTACTCGGCGAAACATGGCGGTAAACTGTCAAAAACCAGTCATTTTCTATACAAAGCCGCAATTGACAACATCTAACACTTCATTGTCAATGGCGGTTTATATTAAAGAAAATGACAAGTTTTTGACAGGGAGTCAATGACCGCTACCGCCATGTTTCGCCGAGTACAGTATAACAAGGCTTTTCCTTAAAGAAAATTAACTAACAATGTTTATTTTCTAACAAGATCTATGCATATATAATAAATTATGCATGGATTCTATTTGCTGGAATGATAAGTTAATTAATTTTGCATGTAGCTGGTGCAATTATTCAAATTACACATTTTAACATGGCGCCATAGCTTATCCATACTTCTAATCCCTACTAATATCATAAATGTGAAAGTATGTATGTTTGTTACCTCTTCACGCCTAAGCCCTGAACCGATTTTGCTGAAATTTGATTTATGGAGGTAGTTTGAAACCCAGGAAAAGACATAGGATACCTTTCATCCCGGAAAATTGTACGGTTCCTACGTAATAAACTAGGGAAAAGATCTGTACTTTATTAAAAACAATGATTTAAAGTCAGAAAATATGTTTTGAAAATAAGTATGAGTCCCGACAAACAATTTTCTGAAATTTAAGCAAAATATTGTCTTCGTTTCATTTAGAATAGGACTTGTCTTTAATCTATAGAATAATTTAGTCTTTCGAGGCAAAGTGTATTTATCCCACGAGAATTGTTATTTGACAACATAGATAACAAAACAACATCAGATAGGGTTGTCAACAACCACAAACAACGCTTATTTATTTGAAGACATTAGTGGAAGAAGTGGGTAACAAAAATTTTACAACACACAGGAATTAATACTCATTTTTCCCTTATAATTTGAACAAACCTTGTAGGTAACTTACATAATTATCAAGCTAATATTTGTAGCTATACAAAGAAATGATACAAACTATTGCATAGCTTTTATCGCGGGCTTTGAGCGCGGCGACCGAATCATAAGATGCCGTAACGAAAAATACCTAACAATCTTATAACGTAGTTTCAGTTCAGCAGATTTCGGCTCTGTGTTAGAGTGTGTGTGCGACTAGACGTAAGCGTGTAGACTAAATGCTAACTGTAATAGTTTTACCGCGGCCGTCCCCGAGTGCCACATGTATTTTTTTATTTCAAATCGTTTTTCTGGTCCTAAAGCCTCCATTAAAAAAAAATCAAATTGTAACTTACCCGCTTCGTCCACTCAAGTATTTATTTGTCGTCTTATCGGGAGCCGTTAAATGAATTACTTCTGTTAATAAGGGAGTTAGGGTTGCCAAAACAGGAAAATCCGGGAAAGTTGGACGTCAAAATGGATTACTTTGATTGATTGAATATGTCTGATTGGTCAAATTGGTTGGGACCATTCACTGCCTCCTTATCTTTAACTTTACTTACTTACTAATATTATAAACTAGATGATGCCCGCAACTTCGTTGCGCCAAAATTCGTTTATCGCGCTGGAACCGCACATTTTTCCGGGATAAAAACTATCCTATGTCCTTTCTCGGAACTCAAAGAATCTCCATGCCAAATTTCAGCAAAATCGGTTCAGCGGTTCGAGCGTAAAGAGGTAACAGACACACAGACAGACAGACGGACAGACAGACAGACAGACAGACACACTTTCGCATTTATAATATTAGTATGGATGTGAAAGTGTGTCTGTCTGTCTGTTACCTCTTCACGCCCATACCGCTGAACCGATTCTGCTGCAATTTTGTATAGAGATACTTTGAGTCCCGGGAAAGGACATTGAATACTTTTTGTTCTGGAAAAATGTACGGTTCCCGCGCGATGAACAAGTTTTAGCAAAGTTTAACGCAGTTGAGGACGTCATGTTGTATGTAGTAGAATATTTGCCTTATTTAAAATTATTTTAGAGCTTACCATGTTTATCAACCCTATCATATTTCGACATTAATAATTTCTTCTCTTCTCGACATAATAACCTCAGTAACATGTCGACAGTTTTCCATTTAAATATTAACCCTTCAGTTAAAACGGCCAGTTAAATTGACGTTAATCTTATTAACTTTAAATTGAGTTGTGTTAATATTGATATTTTGGTTCATAATAATTTAACATTTCATTTATCCAATGGGCACTGTCCAAAAAAATCACATATACTTTTTATATTTTTTTTCGTTAAAATAGGGTATTTTAAGAATATAATTAAATAATTTTGAAATTCATTGGCTAGTTTTTTCTCAATAAATTTTTAAAGTTTCGCTCTGACGTCGTCATCGGCGGCCAATTGACCTCTGCAGTATGTTTTAAACCTTTTCAATCTTATTTATAATGGCTGGTTCGTCAAATGCAAGTTCTCATTATGTGAAAGCTGATACGAGAAGCTTACCAAAAGTTCGAAACGTAATGTTGGTCGAATTTATTGCTAATTTAACGCCATTGAAGGTCAAACTAAGGTTAAACATATTTTGTTCAAAAATATAAGTAACTAATGGGTATTTTTTTCGTTTATATACAGAAATATATCATTTAAATTATTTAAAAGTTTTGAAGCACTATTATGTGTTAAATAAGTAGTCTTTACCTACCAGTAATTTAATTTTCCTGAAATAGTCTCACTATATTAAAATTACAACGTCAACCTTTATCTCTCATCATTCAATTTGTCACTAATATTGCACATCACTCGTATTTCTGCTCATCACTATGGAATCAATTAAACAATCCATCGAGGAGATGACACAGATGTTCAATTCTCGGATGGCCACCTTCCAGCAGGATCTACAATCTTCAGCCACTTCAGAGCACAGTGAAAGCCCTTCTGCGAAGCTAAGCCGTGAGTTTAATGCCTTTAAGTCATTCGTGGTAAATGCCCTGCAATCACTTCAAACTCAGGTGCAAATGCTGTCAAACCTTAATGATCAAATGGAAATGAGAAGCCGTCGAAAAATTCTACTCTTCCATGGTGTTCCTGAGAATGATAATGACTTGCAAGTTTCTGTAACTGAGGTGATTTGTTCCAAACTTCGCATATCTGGTGTGGATTCTTCTTCTATCAAATACTGCAATAGGCTGGGCCGCCAACGCAAGGAGAAACCTAGGCCTATTGTTGTCAAGTTTTGTGACATGGCCCTTCGCTCAAAGGTATGGAATGCGAAGACTAATCTAAAACAGACGGGTATCACCATTTCCGAGTTCTTAACAAGAAAGCGACACACAGTGTTTTTAGCTGCTCGAGAACGCTATGGTCAGTCTAAATGTTGGACAAGTAATGGCACTATCTTGGTGATTGGACCTGATGGTTCTAGACACCATGTGCATAGCATGGAGGACCTCGATGCCATAAAGTGTCCAACTTCATCAACAGGACCTAGGCAGCCAACTGCAACCAATTCCAAGACTGAACCGGGCCGTGCAGCATCTAGAAACAAAAGGAATGTTAAGGCCAAGTAAGCTTTTATTTTTTACTGAACATCCAATTATCACTTTGAATGTTGCTTGTGCTTACCTTCTGACCCAAAGACTATATTAGTTTTACTTGTTGCTAAATCTTTTTAAATTTTAAGTTTTTATCCACTGTATGTAAATGTCTTGTTCCTCATATTTTGATATAGTTTAGTTTGTGTTGTAAGTTGTAACTCGTAATATAGATAGATTTAGGTAATATGCAGTTGTTGGTTTAATTAATTTATAAAATATTCATAAATAAGTTTACTTGTTTACAGTACTTTGTGTTCTGCTTTTTCTTTGTATTTCTATAGTAAGTATATATTATGTGCTTGGAGTATGTAATATTGAGGGTAATGCTTCTGTTTATCGTTCTACCCTGTAATTAGTTAATTTTTCACTCCATTTAAATTTTTATTTTTACTGCAGTGTTTTGTAAAACTTTTTCAACCACAAAATTGCTTGTCATGCGCCTGTCAATAATCAACAATCATGACGTCTTGTCATCTGTCAACCGACCTGACATATTATGTGACATTTGCTTTTTTTTTCTGTTGCTTCATGCTTGTCATGGGTTGGATGCTTGGCTTTTGGCTTTCTAATTTTTATTAATATTTTTTTTTTATTTTTAAATCATTATTATTTTTACTTTTATGTGATGTAGCTTTTACTTGATTGTGATTTTATACTATCTGGTTTGGTATGAGACTGTTTTTATGATTTTTTTTTTTTTTTTTGGTATTTTTTTTTTATTTTTTTTTATTTTATTGTTTATACTTATTTATTATACTTAATTATTTATATATCTTATAATATATTTATATTTTGCTAGGTTTTTTATCATTATATTATTATGAGTAATAATAGTGACTCATCTTGCGATGACTTTGTCTCAATGTCATCAAACGACAGCGATGAAAGTTTTCTTAGTGCCACATCAGTACCTCTCAGAGAGACAATAATGGGCAATTTTTCCTCTGTAAACAAATGTTTTAAGGCAGTTCACATTAATGCCCAAAGCATTCCTGCTCACTATGCTGACTTACTCACAACCTTTGATCGTGTTAATGTGGATGCCATTTGTGTATCAGAGACATGGCTAAAGCCATGCTTACCATCTACCTGCTACGGTTTACCTGGATTCAAACTAATTCGTAACGATCGCATTGGTAGGAGTGGAGGCGGTGTTGCTATCTACTTGCGTTCTGATTTGCCTTATACTATTATTAGCGCATCAGCACAGCCCCCTCCTACGGATGCTCTTGAGTTTTTACTTCTGGAAGTACAGGTAAGCCGTTACAGCAAAATGTTATTAGGTGTCTATTACAGTCCGTCTATGCATAACGACTATTTCCAATCGTTTGAAAGTACTTTAGAGGTTTTTTTGCCTAACTACAGTCATTCTATATTAATGGGTGACTTTAATACCTGTTTACTTAAAAGTGATAGTCGTTCCCGTAAACTTACATCTATTCTAGATGCGTATAACATGAAAGTCCTGCCGCTAGATCCGACTCATTGTTCCCCAGGTTGCCGTCCCTCCCTGCTTGATCTTATCATAGTCTCCTCTCCTAATCTTGTCGCTAAGCATGGGCAGTCTTCGGCTGAGATATTTTCGTACCATGACCTCGTCTATGTTGCATATAATGTTCGCCCTCCCAAGGCCAAGGTTAAAACTCTAATGCTACGCAACTTTTCAGCTATGAACGTTGAGAGCCTTAGGGAGGATGCATCTAACATTGACTGGTCGGATTTAATAAAATCTAAATCTATCGACGAAAAAGTTGCCGAGTTCAATGTAAAAATAAAATCTCTCTACGACAAACACGCCCCTGTTAAGCCTGTAAAGATCAAACATCTTCCTGCTCCTTGGCTTTCAGACGAGCTTAAAGCAATGATTAGTGCTAAACATGCAGCGAAGGCTAAATTAAAAAAAAATAAAACAGAAGAATGTCGAAACAAATATATTAAAATACGCAACCGCTGCAATACAATGTGCCGTGATGCCCAGCGGCGCCACATTCACAGCTCGATAGAAAACGGAGATCCAGCAAAAACGTGGAAATTCCTAAAGACACTGGGTGTGGGGCGTCCTGAATCGGAAATGGATCGTAATACCATTGATGTTAACCTTTTAAATAAGCACTTTACCTCTTCCTCTATCCTTGATCCTAATATTAAATTAAGAACCTTGCAGTTTATATCGTCACTCCCTTCTCCTAATTTTGATCCTTTCCTTATTGACCCTGTCACCGAGACAGAGATTAAAAGGCACATAATGTCTATAACGTCGAATGCAGTCGGGGACGACGGCATTAGCCGTAGTATGGTCATCCCAATTTTAGACATTATTTTACCTATTCTCTCACACATTTTTAATTCCTGTCTAGAGTCCCTTTCCTTTCCTGATGCCTGGAAAACTGCTTATATTATTCCCTTACCTAAGTCTTCCTGTCCCAAAACTCCGTCTGATTTTCGTCCTATTTCGATCCTACCCTATTTATCCAAAGTCCTGGAGAAAATTATACATCAACAGCTCACAAAGTATGTCTTGCACAATAATCTGCTAACTCCGTTGCAATCTGGATTTCGCACTGGTCACAGTACGACCACGGCTTTAATCAAGGTAGCAGACGATGTGCGATTAGGCATGGACCAAAAGAAACTTACTCTTCTCATATTACTGGATTTTAGCAACGCCTTTAACTGTATTGATCACGACATCCTTTTAAGCAGATTAGCGTCCTGTAACATCTCGTCAACAGTAATTGGGTTGCTTCGTAGCTACCTTGTAGGAAGGCGACAGAGAGTCAAATCGTCCGATAGCTATTCTGACTGGAGTAATATACTTGCCGGCGTACCACAGGGAGGAGTATTGTCACCACTTTTATTTTCCTTATTTCTCAACTCTATTATAACTTCAATTACATCTTTTTATCACTTGTATGCTGACGATCTGCAAGTGTACATCCAGTCAGAATTAGGCGGCCTTCATTCAGCTATTGGTAAATTAAATAACGATTTGTTGAAGATCAGCGAATGGAGCAAGAATCATGGTCTTGTTATTAATCCCAAAAAAACACAATTAATATTAATTGGCAGCCCGGGGCTGGTCTCCAGGATTGACTGTAACTCCTTACCTCCCGTCCTCATCAATGGCATTACAATCCCATTTAGTAAAGTGGTAAAAAATCTCGGTGTGTCTTTCGATGATAACTTATCTTGGAAGCCACAATTACAAGAAATCAGTAGGAAGGTATTTTCAACTTGGCATTCCTTAAAACGCCTTCGATATGTTCTGCCTACACGAACTAAAGTAGTCTTAGCACAGTCTTTGTTTCTTTCCCTACTTGATTATGCCGATGCTTGTTTTACTAATTTAACTGAGGATCAACTGAATAAGCTCGAGCGTCTACAAAATCTCTCAATAAGGTTTATTTTTGGTTTACGAAAATTTGACCATATCACCGAATACCGCACCAAGCTTAAGTGGCTCCCAATCCGATATCGTCGTGATTTCCGCGTACTCTCCCTACTCTACAACATTTTATTTGACTCCCGGTATCCTTCTTATTTAAAAAACAACTATGTCTTTCACAATTACGATAGAAAAGAGCTCCGTTCCTACTCAAAACTTCTCCT